>UELW01000600.1:6297375-6382816 GCA_900490495.1 Danionella dracula
TGTTAGAATCTACTGCTGTCTTTTACAACAGGATTGGAGAAAAAAAACACCCTTCCAGAAAATGAGATTGAGAAGTTTACCGTGATTTATTGTTTAAAGACGTCCTTATTACGACATTACTTCATTGCAAAGCCTTGAAGCCTCATAATCAGAAATGATTACTCTTGCTAGTGTATCCTAATGAGAAAAAAGGATACATTTTGTTTATTGCAAACCTTGGTAAAGAATCGTCACTGCATTGGCTTTCGAAACACAGTTATTTTGGTAAACAAACTAGTCAAATTTTAGTCTTCAAAAAGGCAACTTTTATCTCGTCATTGCCCTGATACACCCCTTCAGCAATTATAGTGAGCAATCACGGAGGATTTAAGAGTAATACTGAGCACGGAAGAGATTGAGTAATAAGAACAAAAGTTCTAGATTAATGCTTCTTTGGGCTTGTTGGGTCTAGGGTAGGTATATTCGCTTTGGGTGTAGATGTCTCGTGTTCGATTACCGAATAAGCGCTGCTGTTTTGTCAAATTGGCCTATTAATGTCTGATTTGATTTTATAGACTGATTTTTGCATAGATTGAGCAATTCAAAGAAGGTCTCGTGGCGCAACGGTAGCGCGTCTGACTCCAGATCAGAAGGTTGTGTGTTCAATTCACGCGGGGTCAATACTCTCTTTTTTTTAAAGATTCTTAACAGTTATAACAAACTTTTCTTATTTATCGAATCTTTCTCCAAAGCCATCTACAGGAGTAACTAAGCTGCTTTTGGCTTGGCAATAGACTAGAACAAAAGTTCTGGTCAGTTGCTGCTTTAGCTCGTTGGTCTAAGGGTATGGTTTTCGCTTTAGGTGAAAGAGGTCTCGTGTTCGATTACCAAAGAAGCACTGCTGTTTTGTCAAATTGGCCTATTAATGTCTGATTTGATTTTATAGACTGATTTTTGCATAGATTGAGTAATTTAAACAAGACCTCATGGCGCAACGGTAGCGCCTGACTCCAGATCAGAAGGTTGCGTGTTCAAAGCACGTCGGGGTCTATACTCTCCTTTATTGAAAGATTCTTAACAGCAATAACTAAATTTTCTTGATTTATCGAATCTTCTCCAAAGCCATCTACAGAGTAACGAAGCTCCTCTTGGCTGTTTAAAGCTACTGGTGTCTTCAAAGGGTTGGAGAAAAAACTACCCTTCCAGAAAAGAGGTTGAAAGGTTTACGTTATTTTACTGTTTAAAGACTCCATTATTAGACATTACTTCATTGCAAAGCCTTGAAGCTCATAATCGAAATTATTACTCTTGCTAGGTATCTAATAGAAAAAAAGGATACATTTTGTTTTTGCATCCTTTTGGTAAATGAAACGTCACTGCATTCTTTCGAAACGAGTATTTATGGTAAACAAAACTAGTCAAATTTTAGCTTCAAAAAGGCAACTTTATCTCGTCATTGCCCTGATACACCCCTTCAGCAATTATGTTGAGCAATCACGGAGTTTAAGAGTAATTACTGAGCACTGAAGAGATTGAGTACAAGAACAAAATTTCTAGACTAATGCTTCTTTGGCTTGTTTGTCTAGGGGTATATATTCGCTTTGGGTGTAAGAGGTCTCGTGTTCGATTACCTGAAGAGTCGCTGCTGGTTTTGTCAAATGGCCATTAATGTACTGATTTGATTTATAGATTGATTTTGCATAGATTGAGTACTTCAAACAGATCTCGTGGCGCAATGGTAGCGCTTCTGACTCCAGATCCAGAAGGTTGTGTGTTAATTCGGCGGGTCAACACTATCCTTTTTGAAAGATTCTTAACAGCAATAACAACTTTCTTGATTTATCGAATCTTTTCCAAAGCCACCTACAGGAGTAACTAAGCTCCTCTTGGCTTGTTTAAAGCTACTGGTGTTCTCTACAACAGGATGGGAAAAAACTACCCTTCCAGAAAAAGAGGTTGAAAGGTTTACAGTTATTTTACTGTTTAAAGACGTCCATTTTACGATATCCTTCATTGCAAGCCTTGAAGCCTCATATCAGAAATGATCTACTCTTGCTAGGTATCCTAATAGAAGAAAAGGATCATTTTGTTATTGCATCCTCTGTAAATGAAACATCACTGAATTTCTTTCGAAACGCAGTATTTATGGTAACAAAACTAGTCAAATTTTAGCTTCAAAAAGGCAACTTTTATCTCGTCATTGCCCTGATACACCCTTCAGCATATTATTGCATCACGGAGGATTTAAAGTATTACTGAGCACTGAAAATTGAGTAACAAGAACAAAAGTTCTAGACTAATGCTTCTTTGGCTTGTTGGTCTAGGGTATGATTCGCTGGGGTGTAAGAGGTCTCGTGTTCGATTACCGAAGAAGCCGCTGCTGTTTTGTCAAATTGGCCTATTAATTCTGATTTGATTTTATAGATTGATTTTTTCATAGATTGAGACTTCAACAAGATCTTGTGGCGCAATGGTAGCGCGTCTGAACCCAGATCAGAAGGTTGTGTGTTCAATTCAGGCAGGGTCAATACTTCTCCTTTTTTAAGATCTTAACAGCATTAACTAAACTTTTCTTGATTTATCGAATCTTTTTCCAAAGCCACCTACGGAGTAACTAAGTCTCCTCTTGGCTTGTTTAAAGCTACTGGTGTCTCTTACAACAGGATTGGAGAAAAAACTACCCTTCCAGAAAAAGAGGTTGAAAGTTTACAGTTATTTACTGTTTAAAAGCGTCCATTATTACGACATTACTTCTTTGCAAAGCCTTGAAGCCTCATAATCAAATGATTTACTCTTGCTAGGTATCCTAATGAGAAAAAGGATACTTTTGTTTTATTGTATCCTCTTTGTAAATGAAACGTCACTGAATTGCTTTTCGAACGCAGTATTTATGTGTAAACAAAACTAGTCAAATTTTAGCTTCAAAAATGAAACTTTATCTCGTCATTGCCTTATACGCCCCTTCAGCAATTAAATGAGCGTCACAGAGTACTTAAGAGGTAATTACTGAGCACTGAAGAGATTGATAACAAGAACAAAAGTTCTAGACTAATGCTTCGTTGGCTTGTTGGTCTAGGGTAGAATTCGCTTGGGTGTAAGATGTCTCGTGTTCGATTACCGAAGAAGCCTGTCTGTTTTGTCAAATTGGCCTATTAATGTCGATTTGATTTTAAGACTGATTTGCATAGATTGAGTCATTTAACAAATCTCGTGGCGCAACGGTAGCGGTGTCCTGTCTCCAGATCAGAAGTTGCGTGTTCAAATCACGCCGGGGGTCAATACTCTCCTTTTTGAAAAATTCTTAACAACATAACTAAACTTTTCTTGATTTAATCGAATCTTTCTCCAAAGCCACCTACAGGAGTAACTAGCTCCTTGCTTGTTTAAAGCTACTGGTGTCTCTTACAACAGGATTGGAGAAAAAAACTACCCTTCCAGAAAAAGAGGTTGAAAGGTTTACAGTTATTTTACTGTTTAAAGACCCTCTTATCGACATTACTTCATTGCAAAGCCTTGAAGCCTCATAATCAGAATTATTTCTCTTGCTAGGTATCCTAATGAGAAAAAAGGATACATTTTGTTTATTGCATCCTTTTTGGTAAATAACGTCACAGCATGCTTTCGAAACGCAGTATTTATGGTAAACAAACTAGTCAAAATTTAGCTTCAAAAAGGCAACTTTTATCTCGTCATTGCCCTGATACACCCTTCAGCAATTATAGTTGAGCAATCACGGAGGAATTAAGAGTAATTCTGAGCACTGAAGAGATTGAGTAACAAGAACAAAAGTTCTAGACTAATGCTTCTTGGCTTGTTGGTCTAGGGTATGATATTCGCTTTGGGTGTAAGAGGTCTCTTGTTCGATTACCAAAGAAGCGCTGCTGGTTTGTCAAATTGGCCTATTAATGTCTAAATTGATTTTATAGATGATTTTTGTCATAGATTGAGAAACTCAAACAAGATCTCGTGGCGCAGCGGTAGCGCGTCTGACTCCAGATCAGAAGGTTGTGTGTTCAATTCACGCCGGGGTCAAACCTCTCTATTTTTTAAAGATTCTTAACAGTTATAACAAAACTTTTCTTGATTTATTGAATCTTTCTCCAAAGCCATCTACAGGAGTAACTAAGCTGCTCTTGGCTTGGCAATAGACTAGAACAAAAGTTCTAGTCAGTTGCTGCTTTGGCTCGTTGGTCTAGGGGTATGGTTTTCGCTTTCGGTGAAAGCGGTCTCGTGTTCGATTACTGAAGAAGCACTGCTGTTTTGTCAAATTGCCCTATTAATGTCTGATTTGATTTTATAGACTGATTTTTGCATAGATTGAGTAATTTAAACAAGACCTCGTGGCGCAACGGTAGCGCCTGCCTCCAGATCAACCACATCACCCAATCCGGTTGCTCCAAAACGACCTAATTTGGATAAAGGTCTCGACACACCACCATTGATCAGCTCTGATCAAGATCCTAGGCTGTTGTGCATTTTGATGTTGAGTTGTGTACTATTGAATACGATAAGTTGTTGTCACGCTGCCAGTTGTTTTGACTATTCTGGTTCTCCAGAAACATTGGCTTGGCCTGTTTATCTAAACCTCTGAAGGGAGAGAAAGACAGATATCACATGATATACATTCTAGGACATTACACATATGTAAACCTTTTGTTAGTACACTAGATAGGTGATGAGCGCACTTGTAACTAAGATTAGAGTAGATTAGAAGTTAAACAGTAATTGCCTGATATTTATGTTTATCTTTTTGCTAGTTTAGAGATATTATTTTCCTGGGGATATTGCAGGGAACCTGCGCCATCAAGGGGAGGGACTCTCTCTTCAGGTTGTTTTAATGCCTTGAAAGATTCTTAACGACAGTAACAAAACATTTCTGCATTTAGCAAATCTTCCTCCAAGGCCACTTACAGGAGTTGGTTTGTTTGAAGCTACTGGTGACTCCTGCAACAGGATTGGAGAAAAAAACCACCCTTCCAGAAAATGAGGTTTACATTTTTACTCTTCATTTACTTTTTAAAGACGTCCATTTTTTGACATTACTTGATAGCAAAGCCTTGAAGCCTCGTAATCAGAAGTTATTGACTCTTGCCAAGTTTCCTACTTAGAAAAGGATAAATTTTATTTATTGCATCCTATTTGTAAATGAAAGGGCACTGCATCACTTTTGAATTGCAGTATTTATGGTAAACAGCGTCTTTGAGTCAATTTTCAGCTTCAAAAATCTAACTTTTACCCTGTCATTGCTCTTATAAGCCCCCTTTGGTAATTTTACTTAAGCAATCACAGAGGATTTAACAGTAATTACTGACCGCTGAGCAGATTGAGTTACCTGAACACAAGTTCTACTCATTTTTAACATTGGCTTGTTGGTCTAGTCTAGGGCCGTGTTTCTCAATTATTTTCTGTCATGCCCCCTCGCACAACTATAAATAGTATAATTTGTCTATACAAGTACACATCTGCATAACACTGTATCTTTATTAACGTATAAATATTTTAATTATGTTAAATATTTTTTCAAGATGTCACTTGAGGGTCTGCTACACGTTGTGTCTACACTTCATACTCATACATGCTCAGTGCAAACAAAGCCCCTACACCACCGAGCGAATGCTCCCTGCACACACTCTGCCAATGAGAAGGGTGAAAATAAACTCAATTTGAATTTTTTTTCCCTGTCAGATGTGGTTTATTTGTTTGTATGCCTGTTAATGCTTTAGATGCGTCTTAAGCAAGTGAGGGCAAAACATTTTTAATTAGCACTTGATCTAATGTCACAAATCTGACACTGCAATTATCAGCATGAATCCTTGATAATTGATTTAACAAAGAAAGACACAGGAATGTGTGAAATAATTCATCTTCAATCCACAACTTTCAAAAGGTTGATTAATCATGTACGTTTCCAGTAATGAAGTATCTCAGTAGTTGCTGACAAATTAGTTAATGCAAAAAAACTTACAATGGGTTATTTTGATATATGATGTAAGGTAGATCTGTGGAGATTCATACTTGTACTTAAGCTGAGTGCAGGGATCATGAGATCTAACAGTTAATTGAGCCTTGTGGTATTTTAGAGTCAAAGGCACAGACAAGTTAATAAAAGTGTTTGTAAATGGAAAATATGGGCTGTTAGCAGCCACCATGAAATAGTCTTAAGCATGAAACAGCTTCTAAATATCAACAACCACAAAATATAAGTCTTTTGGATCGTTAACTACAGAAAAAAAACAGGAAATGTTGAAGTTGAACTTATCACTAACACAATTTCTGAAATGTAACCAAAATAATATTTAAACAATTCAAAAATGCTCAAAACATATGCTGTACAAGAAATTTGGTTTATACACTTTAAATAATATAATAAAATGTAAATAAAAGGTTAAAATCTTTGAGAAGGCAAGCAATTTCCTTTATGTGATCAAAAATATAATGGTTAAACTTAAATTTATGTTTTATTCAAATTTGCTTAACATATTTTTTTGCTGTCCTAATTGCCTGGACTACAGCGTATATGTTATTGTATGGCTTCAGTGTTAAGAACCCCAAACACTTTTTTGAACACTAATTAAAGTAACAAAATAACCTATACAATTTAAATAATTTGTCACATCTAACAAGCACCAAAAACTTTTTCATTCACAAAGTCAAGACATCCTTAAGAATTTAATGTTATATGCTATATACGTAGTTATCTAGAAAAACTATATATATTGGAGAGTCGTGACCATAAAGTCTAGGAGCGCAGCCAACTTGAATATAACGTGTTCAATAAAATGGCACGTTTAAATGTTTATCTCACTACCTAAGTGCATTGCAGAATTCTAAGAATGACACATTTAAGCATTGTTGATTGAATTCCAGACTATGTGCTTTCACTGACAGAATCTTCCATGCATCATGTTGATGCCCATTGGAGAGGAAGGCTAGTTGTCATAGAAAGTCATTTTACAGGCTGTTGTACACTATGATTTTCTTTGAGCTCTAACAACTTATGAAATCCATTTAAAGATTTTTGTCTTTTGAAATAAACAAAACAGCTTACACCAGCATATGCATATGTAGTCAAATTTATTTATCATATGAATATAATACTAATACAAATCAGTATCACGTATTATACAAAACATTTAACACTATTTTAAAGTTAAGTTGAGAAAAAGAGGACAAATACTGAATTAACTGGATAGTGAACACATGCTAAGCAAAATCTATTTATTGTGAGGCAATCTAAATGGCGATGACTCTCATTAGATATATACACATAAAAACCTAATTGATTTCTGTGTCCAAATGGCTAGCAATAAAACTAAATAATTAAATAATTAAATAATGGCTTGAGCACAGATATTTGTTTCTAAAACAATATTTGTTCTATATTTGTTTCTAGTTTCTAAAACAATTCTCTAATAATTGTTAAATTACCTTCTTCTCAATGTGCTGAAGTCCTCTTTAAGTTCAACTCAAGTCTTTCCAAGGGAATTTTACAGGTAAAGGGGTTTACATGCAGGTCAAAGAGATAATTTATAAATATGGATTTTCAACAGACAATGTCAGTTTAAAAATAGAATCATAACACCAGTTACTAAACAAAAATAGCTATTTTCAAAGTTTGGCCCCAATTGTGATTAGCTGTACAAAAAAAATATTTTTAGGAGTATACATGTATACATGTATGCATGTATGCTTTGGAAGTAATAATACACCCAACCATTGTTTGAAACGATCCATCTCAATAATCTGGAACTTCAGGTTGAGTTCCATATGTACAGAAATATAACGTTTAGCACTGCATGTGGCTGAGTCTTTTCCTTATTATTAAGTTAAAACATAGTTCTTGAGAAAAGAATGGTCTACTTCAATAACTGGTTCTATGGTTTAATTTGGTTTTGTATCCAAAGTATTACACGGCCATTCCAGCTGATGGCATACATTTGCGTTGATCTTTGGAAAAGCAGATCTTCAATGAGAATCAATGCCAACTATGTTAAGTGCTTTCCCTATTCGCAGTTAGTGCTTCATTGATGCTACCTGGAGTTCAGGGTTGTTCTGGAATATATTTGCTACAACAGTTCTGAATAATAATCCAGTTGAAAATATAATTTCAGCAGGCAGCTGGACAAAGACATTACCCAGACTTCAAAGTGATTTATTTTAGTTTTGGGAGTCCTGTGATTGATTTTTTCCTATACTGCCTTCTTTAGTGGGGATCTTTTCATTGACATCAGGAACATTTTAGGGCCATGTTCATTCTACTATGTTTTTTCAGAGGTTTGTAATGTTCAGCTTGAGCACACAAAGGCTTGCCACGGGTGTTTCCACTCCAGCTGCTCCAGATTAATATAAAATTCAGCTGTGGAGTATGACAACAACCAAACCACGATTATCTTATTTTGTGTTAGAAAATCCATTAACTTACTTAGGTGTTTAATTTTGTGTGCAGTCTGTTTACACCTCCTGTTTACAGTCTTTACACCTCCAGAATGAGAAAGAGGTCTTTCAAAATCACTCTGGATGTTGCTCACCCAGGCAACCACCTCTTCCAGCTCTTACCCACCGGAGAGTCCCAAACACCAGTACAGCACGGCACAAACACAGCTTCTTCTCTCAGGCCATACAGCTCCTGAACTCCCCTAACTTTCCCCAACAACACTTTCATACAGTTACCCTAAATATTGCACTACGCAACAGGACTTTTTGCACATTTCCAGTAGCTCCATATTCTGTTGTTCTGTTGCTTCACTTTATTTTTACTTCATGATTTGGTCTGCACGTTACCTCCAAAGCACATCTCTTAAGCACCTTGGACTTGTGATATAGTAATAGTTCTATTACTTTTTTATTTTTACTAACTCTATTTCTAGAATGTTGCTATATTCTAATTACTTCTAACTTTAGCAATGTACTTCTTCTATAACCTGTGTTATTTTGCAATGTTATTGTGTAATTTTTTTTGTTCCAACACTGAAGAGTATCCCTGTACCACAACAAATTCCTTGTGTGAATGCACATGCACACTTGGCAATAAACATCTTTCTGAATCTGATTGTTCTGAGTTGGTCAATAGTATTGTCTTACACAATGGTGTGTCACTGCAGTCTCCCTGAGTGTCATCCAAAGACAAAGAATGTCATTGCATCAACATAGGTGTGTAGAGAAGACATGGCGGGATTTACGTTGCCAAACGTTCACAAAAGTCCCATGACTTTTAGTCAATACTTTAAATGTTCATCAACAGACAAGGCAGAACAGAAATCATATAGGATACCCCATAGAAGGCGCACAGCATCAATGTTGCTGTGAAAAGCAAGGAGATGAAGACCAACAGGAGAAAGTTGGGGAGACCAACATGAACTGGAGAAAAGAATTGCAGAGAATGTGACATTTATGGTTGATGACATTCAAGTGTGGATTTAAAGGAGAATATGAGTGAGGTTGATGAGACTTTGACTCAGGTGATTCCGATGGTGTGAGATGGTAAGTACCCTCAGGTGAGTTTAGGGATCCTGTTTCATTGAGTGAACTGAACAAATACTGATAATAACACACTTTAGAGTTGCAAGCATACGGCCTATGCTTATTTCCAAAACAATGTAAAGTCTGCAGTTTTAATATCCCTCACAGAGAATTTTAACTAATTTGATTATGTTATTGTGCTGAGGCATGAATGAAGAAAATGCAGCAACGTGAACCAATTAAACAACAGAATTAATAACTTTGTAACAACTAAATCTAGAAAAGTAATTTTCAGTACAACCATTTGTTTTCAAGGAAAACTCATTAAGCGTTGTCCATATTAAGGTATAGGTTTCTTCCATTAATCAGTATCTTGTCACAAACAGGCACATGCACAATAATCTTATCTATTTACAAAATATTCACAAATGTAAGCTTCCCAATCTAAAGCTACTGGATTATAAAAAAAGAGGCATAGTGGGGCTTTGTGGAGGGCACTCCCAAAAGGTGCCTGATTCGAGTCATGTTTGGTGGCTTCCTTCTACAGTACAAAACACCACACGCATTGCATGTGTGCGTGGGTGTGTGTGTGCGCGTGTGTGCGGGTGTGTATGTGTGCGGACTGAGACATACTAATGATGCTTTGTAAATTATCTATTGTCCACTTGTCCCCACCAACGTCAGCAAATCAACCTCTGTTTTGTCACAAGGACAGGTGGAAGCAGCATAACAATAACACTCACATTATATCCATCCAAAGAATAAACTGTACCCCCAGAGTTACACATTCATGATGAGGACCAATACCACTTCAAGATATTTAATTTGAATAAAACAAAAAATAAAACCTTACAATGCTTGACCAACAACCCTTTCAGAAATCCTAACCCAAAAATCAAACCCCAAAGTTGCTTATAATTTTATTAAAATAAAACTAATCAATTTGATAGATGCAGATAAAACAAACCATGACAAGCTTACTCAATGTCACAAATTAAAAGTGGATGCAAGAATGTTTTTACTGCTGAAATGACAGAAAATGGGCCGCATTCGTGAAATATTCATCTGCTTTGTGTCATATTCAATTCAGTGCAACAATTTATGTATGTACAATATCACTCCAACTGCATTTCATAAAGCAGAGTAAAAGCCTGGTTCCCAAAGTTTATTCATCGAATCAACCTCAAGCTCCATAGATTTAATATCTAATCCTTTTTTGTTGCCGATGGTTTGTTATGTCTTGTTTACAAAGATTACTGAAAAGGAAACACAGTCTAGAAGTAAACACTCTTACGAGTTCAAAATTGTTACAAACTTTAGTTGTAAACACACAATTATTAACTACTATATATATATATATATATATATATATATATATATATATATATATATATATATATATATATATATATATATATATATATATATATATATACAGTCATGGCCAAAATTGTTGGCACCCCAGAAAAAAAATCAGAAAATCAAGTATTTCTCACAGGAAAAGCATTGCATTAACGCATGTTTAGCTTTATACATGTTTATTCTCTTTGTGTGTGTTGGAGCAAAACAAAAAAAAGCAGGAAATAAACAGATTTGACATAATGTCAGACAATACTGCAAATATGGGCTGGACAAAATTATTGGCACCCTTTTAAAATTGTGGATCAGTAACATTGTTTCAAGCATGTGATGCTTCTTTAAACTCACCTGTGGCAAGTAACAGGTGTGGGCAATATAAAAATCACACCTGAAAGCAGTTAAAAAGGATAGAAGTTTGACTTAGTCTTTACATTGTGTGTCTGTGTGTGCCACACTAAGCATGGACAACAGAAAAAGGAGAAGAGAGCTGTCTGAGGACTTGAGAACCAAAATTGTGGAAACGTATCAACAATCTCAAGGTTACAAATCCATCTCTAGAGATCTAGATTTGCCTTTGTCCACAGTGCGCAACATTATCAAGAAGTTTGCAACCCATGGCACTGTAGCTAATCTAACTGGGTGTGGACGGAAAAGAAAAATTGATGAAAGGTTGCAACGCAGGATTGTTCGAATGGTGGATTAGCAGCCTCAAACAAGTTCCAAAGACATTCAAGCTGTCCTGGAGGCTCAGGGTGCATCAGTGTCAGCGCGAACTATCCGTCGACATTTGAATGAAAAAAGACGCTATGGTAGGAGACCCAGGAGGACCCCACTGCTGACACAGAGACATAAAAAAACAAGACTACAGTTTGCCAAAATGTACGTGAAAAAGCCCCAATCCTACTTGGAGAACGTGTTGTGGACAGATGAGACCAAGATAGAGCTTTTTTGTAAAGTACATCATTCTACTGTTTACCAAAAACGAAATGAGGCCTACAAAGAAAAGAACACAATACCTACAGTCAAATATGGTGGGGGGTCGAAGATGTTTTGGGGTTGTTTTGCTGCCTCTGGCACTGGGTTCCTTGACTGTGTGCAAGGCATCATGAAATCTGAGGATTACCAAAGAATTTTGGGTCGCAATGTAGGGACCAGTGTCAGAAAGCTGGGTTTGCGTCCGAGATCTTGGGTCTTCCAGCAGGACAATGACCCCAAACATACTTCAAAAAGCACCCAGAAATGGATGGCAACAAAGCACTGGAGAGCTTTAAAGTGGCCAGCAATGACTCCAGATCTAAATCCCATAGAACACCTGTGGAGAGATCTTAAAACTGCTGTTGGGAAAAGGCGCCCTTCCAATATAAAAGATCTGGAGAAGTTTGCAAAGGAAGAGTGGTCCAAAATTTTGGTTGAGAGGTGTAAGAAACTTATTAATGGTTACAGGAAGGGACTGGGTTCAGTTATTTTTTCCAAAGGGTGTGCAACTAAATATTAAACGAAGGGTTTTGGGAACCCTGGTTTAGCTTGTTGACTGACTTCTGTTTTAGTCTATGGAGACATGTGGTAACACACACAGCAGAAGAGGAATCTTTGCAGTGGAATATACAAGAGTGGTGACAGCTGTAGTTTGCACTTTTGAATCAATGATAGCAGCGTCTAAAAGAAGTTTATTGAAATCAAAACATGTGCAAGTTTAGCACAACAGCTTATTCTATTGAGCTGAAATGAAAGAGGGTCTATCACATCGAGAATGTGAAATCAAAACCACAGGAGAGAAGAATTACCTCTTGTGTAAAGAGATTAAAGTTGAGCTGAAAGTGGAAAAATAATAACTTTAATAAACAAAAGCATAGTTGAATTTGTAAAGTTTATGAATTTTATGAACTCACTTTTATAAGTACATTCATAAATAGTACAGGTAATAATTGGTAATGAATAAATATAACTAAATGCTGAAATTTGTGCTATTTTTACAGGTTATTACTACCTTTTATTTAATAAAAATCTTTATACATACATACATACATACATACATGTCACCCAGCCCTAATTGGAAGATATTTAAAAGCTTATATAAAACTTAAAATGTAATGTAATATTTTATAGTCAAAAACCCAAATACATACATTTTCACCATCAACCAATGAAGCACCCCACGTAGATGTTGAAGAACAAGAGCCAGGTGTTCACAAGCGGTGTCTTTGCTTTAATTGCCTCGAACATTTTATGCATACTGAAGATGGTTATTGTTGTCCAACCAATGTGTTTTCTTCTCCTCTATTGTCTGTACTGTGATTGTGAGTGCATTTCCCTGGCTGAAAGCATTTTGTTAAATGACTTAATGTAAATATAAATTCCTCCTCAATAAGAGACAGGGCGTGTGGAAGTGGTGGAGTGTTTATTCTAATGCTTTTAGTCCCATGCTCGAGGGGCTGGCTGCAGCGCACATTCAATGGAGTAAAATGAAGATAAACAGCCTCCATTTCGATGCTTCTCTAAACCACCGGGGCCTCTAATGCATCCCTAATGCGTGTAATGTGTCCCTGTGTTTTTGTATGAAAGAGAATATGTGGCTTGCCATTTCAAATGCAAAAAGAAAAAAAAACATGTTGACAAATATGTTTTGTCACTTATTTTCCAGCATCTGATAATGTTTGGAGAGTAATCCATCACAAGAGAGAGCTTTGGAAATTGAAACATTTGGCAAAAAAAACTGTGCAAATGTTCTTGTCTTCTAGTTGCCAGATGGTTTTAAAACCCTAACCACTATTACTTTCCAAACATATTTTCCATTTGTGAAATCAGGTGACTTTTATAAAATGAGCTAATTCTAAAAGTCAAACTGCATAGAAGCAAAGCTGTCACTGTAGCACTGGGCAAATATTCTACTGTTTCACATAAAGAGGATTTAACTAGATCATCGAGTTGAGTCTATTTCGGCTTCTGTAAAGCTTTTTAGATCAGTTCATTGTAAATGTTGATTGTGGTTTTGATGCTGACTGTTAGGCAGAACAATTGATCAAACATTAAATGCATCGCCGCTGTGTTTCCATGCCATGAAAGCTCGGCCGGCGGATCATGCAGCTAACCATCTTCTAAGGAACGTTTAATGAGAAATGATTCCACACTTTGGAAGATTTTGGGCACACGCTTTTTCCTGGAAGACGACGCTTCCTCCGGCGTCTGTCTCTATGTTTGATCTGTGCATCTTGGTGTCACGCACCTCTGTGAAATCACGTGATCAGGCCAACTAATCGATAACGGCATTCGTTGACAACAAATTTCATGACTGATAATTATCGATTTTTATCGATTAGTTGTTGCAGCCCTATAGTTTAGAGAACATTCAGTTTGAATTTTGAATCTGAAAGTGCTTCATGTGTCTATCTATCCTGGAGTCGACTAAAACTATTAATTAATCGAAATTACATTAAGAACCAATTAGTGGTAAATTTAGTGAGTGTCTTTTAGTGACTTTGAGCAGTTATCTGTGTAAAGACTTAAGGCAACTACTGGTCACTGCAGTAAAAGCTGTGACACAAGAGAAAAATGTTGTCTCCACACAGCCTCTCCTCTCCAGACTTGACAACTTCTCTCCTGCTTTTTTACTAGAACACAATCAGACTCTCCCCGCAAAATTCTATCTTGCTAGGAGCATAAAAATCCAGCCCTTGAATCAATGTCATCAAATATTTTTGATGTGATGCAGTCCAGCAATTCAATTTGAATTTGAGTAAAAAAGTTCATCAGTTATTAACAGGGAACTTGAGAATGTCTGGCCACGTTTACCTTAATTTGAACTCTAAACTCATCATCATTGGCTTAAACTAAAGTCATTTAAATACGAATGAAAATAAAAATTTTGAGTTATTTTCCCTTTTCTATTTCTCCTGCTGTGCTAGTCTATGCCAATAACACGGCTCCTACAGATAAATACTTCTAAAGGATAACTATTTAAAAACTGCACTGAAAGCAGGGCTCGAAAAAAAAAAATAAAATACAATTCTTCACTCCAAGCAGAAAAGCTATCATAACATTTTTGATTATGCGTTTACTTGAAAAAAAATTACTAGATAATGATATTATTTTGATAAACATATGTTTAAACATTTAATTTGTATAACACGTTTTAGAATAGAATAGAATAGAATAGAATAGAATAGAATAGAATAGAATAGAATAGGCACAAGTTCAAGAAATTTGCAGCATGTCTATTGAAAAGTTGCAAAATAAATCAACATCTGAGGACAACATTTCAGTATGTGTCTCACAAGGTAGCAAAATCCGATAAAACACTGGCTCAACAGACAATTAATGATTGGCTTCTGCCAAAAGTAAAGACAACGATAAAATAATGTTATTAACCTGTGAAAGGTCATTTCAAAATGAATTTTCTGTTCGGGAAGTTTTAAATAAGTTTTGATTTTGTTGCTGTGGAAATTTTCTTTGTTTCCAGTTTTAATTCCAAAAAACAATTGCACTCAAATAGTGACCACATTTGGCATAAGATAAATTATGATTTTCATGTTTTGGTGCAGTGATTACACTCTAGATATTAAGAGTTTTAATTTGCATTAATGAGATGTATATACCTGTAATAATATTAGTTGGAAAAAAAGGTAAAGAGTAGGCAGAACCTTCGACACTGTGGTCGCGTACCCCCCCCCGATTGCCTATAGCGGACTCATTTCCTGTTCCTCTTCAGACGCAATCTGGGTAAAGACACGAGTGTTTGTCATTCTTGCTCCTGAGCTTTTCCGTTGTTTTACAGGTCCGTACTCGGTTGTAAATACCACTTATAAAAGCCTTAAGCTTTATATTACTCCTGCCGTTGTTAAAAGTGATGTGAATTGGGGTTTCCGCAACTTCGGAGCTGTTTGGTAGAAGTTTACCGAGTCTAGCTAGTGCAGGCCCGCCAGGCACCACGTAGTCTCGCAAGAGTGATCGCCTTTCCCGCGAGAGTTCGGCAACTCGCTGTGAATGTATTTATTCCATAGTAACCTTAGGTTTTAGGTTTAGAAAGTGAAAATATTTTGCTCTAATCTGTCATAAGCCTCCTGATGTTCATTTGTGAAAGTAAATATGCACTAGTATTTCATTTAAAGCTATAGAAGGACTCTTTTGGTTCACTACATTATCGTTTTGTATTGTAATCAAAGTTAACTATTGTACATTTAAAGGTGCTTTGTCCATAGTTTCGTGAGATTTATGTATTTATACAAGAGTTTGGATACGTAATCCAGAGTTTTGCACTAAGCCCATACCAGCTAATGTAAAATTAAAGGTCCAAAATGTAGTCTGCGCCACTGTTGTAACATGGGAAAAAAAGTGAAGTCAGAGAGTTATATGCAGTATTAAGGGATTTCCATGGTTGCGGATGCATTTTAATGTACTTTTATTGTGTTTTGACTTTTATAGCCATGTTGTTAACAGGACAGTTGTAGTGCACTGAATGTAAATTGAATATGTGTTTAATTGAAATAGAGACACAATCTGGGAAAAGACACGAGTGTTTGTCATTCTTGCTCCTGAGCTTTTCCATTGTTTTACAGAACTTATCTTTGCTATCGAGGTCACTTCCCTTGGGGCCCGTAACAAGAGCTCTAGCTCAAAGGATATAATTTTTTTCGTCCCTGCTATCATAAAGAGCTTTAACTTTAACTTCCATGTGACCAATTACTGGGAAAGCAGCTGATTCGACAGCATTAACAAGTGATGAAATAAATGAAAGTCTAATCAGTCATAAAAGGATGTGTTTATCTTTGATTTTGGCTCTGTCTGCTGTGTCTTGTAGCAGCACTGTAAGCACTTTCATCTGCTAGTAACTGTAAAATTACAAATCTCTTTCAATTTTTTTTGGTATCATAGTACCATAGCTTTAAGAGCATGAGCATGGGTGACAATTCATCCCTGTCAAACACAGGCTTGGTTAAATTGTAATTATTTATAAGTGTCTCCCTCTCTTCCTGACCACCAGACTTGATTCAGAGAAACCTGAGGCTGGAAATCTTTCATTTACTCTTCCCTTTTCTGCTGACCGTGCAAACCACGAACAGTTTATTTGCCCTAAATATGTTTTAATTAAGGATCTTACAGCTCAAGCAGAGCTACGCACTGGAAAAAATCCAATTCAAATACTAAACTACAGCACTTCTCACATGCTAATCCTGCATAACTGATAAACTTGATCGTAAGTAAAAATTGAAAAGATGTTAATGTCACACTCATGCAATCCCATATAAAATGAAACACATATTCTATGCTTCCAAACCAATTGAATGGAGCACATCAACAAATTGCTGAAGCACCACTTCTATTCAAAGGCAAAGAAGGCACTCCAACATATAATACTTGAGAACAAAGATGTGCTAATCTCATTATTTATGAATGTGTGTGCAAAAAAATCGACTGGTGTAAAGCTGATTAGCAACGATGGAAAGGCTTGTGTCCCAACGCCAATGCTAAGACTAAGTCATAGCTTCAGGCATTACAAGAGGAAAAAAGAAAAGAAAATACAGGAAGAAACTGAGGAGAACTGAAGGAGTTAAAGAAAATGATTTCATATATAGATTCAAATCTAAATTGCTTTATGTGAAAATGCTCTCATGCTTTCTGCGTTTGATCTATTCTCAAATAAGATTCATTACTATTGTGCAGATAAATGTGCAGAAGAGAGAACGTGGGTGTGCAAATTCAGGATGTTGAACATCTTTTGCGTATAATGATTGCTTGATAACACTTATGGGCGGAAGGCAGATGTGTGAAGACAGGCATAGCGAATTAAACACAAGTGTTTATTGCCAAGCATTTTCTCAAGCTCTTCAATCCATTGCAAGGAATAATAGCAGTTGTAATGTTTGCAGACCACCTGTCGGCAAACCATCAAATTCTTTCTTTTCTAATCTTGATGATGATCACTCAAATGAAGCTTAGAAAGCAGTAAACCAAAGTAAACACATGTTTGGCTCAGAAATTAAGAGGTTTATGCTAATTTGCCCACTTTGGAATGAAGAAAAAGCTTTGGGTAATGACAGTCTGGGTCATGATGAAGGGAGGGACAGGTCTCCAGACAGACAATACAAGGGAACAATGAAGGCTCAGCAGCTTTTGGGGCCCAATACTAATGTGGCACTCATGTGTAAACATTCACATGGTCACTGAACAAGTCACCTAACTTTTTTGAAGACGACAGTCTGGAAAATATGGACAGACCCATGGTAAAAAAAACAAGCTCAATTAGGAAAAAAATTAGAAGGAAAACATAAATATTGTTTTAAAATGTCAGTGGTATACAAAATTTTTGGTCAAACAAGAAACAAATCCAAAAGCAGCCACAAAACAACTGTTTTATCAAAAACAACTAAATGTTTACATATATAGTATATAACATAGACCAAGCCTTTGGACTATTGGAATCACTTTAATGATGTGCCAATTTCATCCAACATCATAATAAAATCTCAACAGTCCAGGTGTTGTACAGACAACACAAATCTTTCAATCTATTTATTCCGAAATACTTTCAAATAATAATTTAAAAAGTAGCCATTTCTATTATAAACATTTTGATCGTATTTTTTTCAACTCAATTACAACTTCACAAACCCTAAAGATCTGGATTGTTACTTATATGTGGACAAAAACATATTTAGAAGGATGTGTGCAACTGTTACCGGTAAAATTTGTTCAAATTAATTTTAAAACATGAATTGTGGCTCATCTAAAGTTTAAAACAGAGCAGACAACACACAGTTTAAACACAACAGGGAACCAGTCACAAACAACATACCACCTTCCGGCAATCTTTTTAATATAATTAATTTTAACATTTATATTATATATATATATATATATATTTATATGAAGAAGTACCATAGTATTAAACTTTTTTTTCAGTTGTAAAGTTGCTAATTTTTAACATTGGTGTTAATGAAAATCTGCTCACATCCGGTCACTTGCTTCTCAGTTGCGGCTGTACAAGTCCAGTCAATTCCTATTGGGCACCAAGAGGGAAAGAGACAAAACAAGCAAAACTGGTATCATATAAAACTAGACATACCAAAAACATTCTCACCTTAATAGAAAAGTATGACAAGTTGGATTATTTCACCTCTTTGTTCTATTTTCAAACACTTTCTTTCATTTCAAATTATTTCCAGAGCATCCATATTAATTTTTTAATCTATCAACACGTTTCCAAGCCTCTTGAAGAAAATGTATCAAACACTCTAGAATAAAAAAATGTAACTGGTTAAAAACCTATAAACTGGTTTTCTGTTGTAAACTGTTGTACATGATATATTATCGCTAACGATTTATGCTTTTATTCATTTGGTATTATCAACATAGATGTTTTGTGTGTTCTGCAAGAAGTTCTGAACCCTCACACTTTTCATGGCATATTTCATTGAACCCTCACATTTTTATGCAACAATAGAAAAAAAATCTACTATCTTCCAAACAAGCCATACCCTCAGTATCACTTAAACACCATCAAATTTGTAGGAAAAGCTTTTCAACCAATTAAAAGACAACTGTCTCAGTGATAGAAATAGCTTTGTCTTTTAAACACCAACAACGACCCTTTTTATAATGACTGACCACAGATTGAATTCCAGAAAATATTTTAAAATATATTTATGCTAATGGCCTAGCTGAAGCCAATACATTTTTTAAGTGCACCTGTGGGAGTCTAGCAAAGGATTGTATGAAGGTTGCTGTACTGGACTGTGGCACTGGTTGCAATTCTGAGTATTCTTATTCAGTGCATGCAAGAATTTGTCATCTGGGATCAAAAGCCCATCTGACCACAGCGGCACAGAGAGAGGCTTCAGAAACAAGGAGTAGTTTTCATACCAGACTCTGCCAGGACCCGCAGCAGAAAGAAAAAAAAGAGAGAAGCAATCACTTCAATCTCGATTTCATTCCTTCACGCCAACTCTCTTTGTTTCATTGCTTTTTGCCTCCCTCCATCATTATCCTCCACATTTCCCTCCCGTCTTCTGCTTTAGCAAGAGTATGAGCATCTCTTTATGATTTGATAGACATCCCAGTGACCCTAAAACTGTCTTATGTGATGGATGTTAAAGAACTGCATGCTAAAGAGATGTCTCCGCAGAGATCTACTTCTCCAAACCGACCACCAATCCATCCTTTTCTCTCTTTCTTTCTGCACTGCTTCCACATCTTTTACGCTCCACTCCTCTCTAACATCAGCAGCTTCTGTGAGCTTCCGCAACCCACCTCTCATCCCATCTCTCTTCTTCATTTGATTCTCATAGGGACTGTGACTGCGCATCAAGATGTCAGAGCGTTCCAACACAAACATTCATCACTGACGTGCATCGAGAGCATACACACAGAAAGCCACTCAGCCACTGACATGCCTTGCAAGAGTCATAAATACGGAGAATGCTGACAAATAACTTGAGCTGGTGTGTGACAGGTCTCAAAACTTTCTTATTTCAGAACTAAACCAAGTATTTAAAGGTGTTTGGATTTAAAGAAAACTCATGAAGAGACCAGAAGATGTGCTACAAACATTCCAGTTTAATTCATTTACTATAGAGGAATCATTGGTATTTTTTATCGATGGTGACCTCGTCTAAATGATAAGCTCACACAGTTACATAGCTGGCATTGAAAGCCTAAATTAAGAAAAACATTTTTTTTCATCTATAATGCTCTAAACGTTCACGTTTAACCAAAAACTTTTTCAGCAGTCAATTCTTGATGAGCAACAATTTTAACCTAAAAATTATTAATTCTCTCAAGATGCTCCTCTTAATGAACACACCATACAATAATATTTGCAAGTACTTAACCCAAAAATAAATCACAGACAAGTTTCTCTGGAAGTTCCAGGATGAGAAAACTTTATTATTATGGAATAAAAATGCTTACATTTGAAAAATTTTACTTGAAAACATTCCCCCTATTTTAACACTAGCGTTAAAGCTCGGGGTTCTTTGTGATCCAAGCACCCCTAAAGCTTGGATCCTCGAATCACCTCTCCTATTAACTTTATTATTTTTTGCATTTGCTACTTTTTTAATGAGAAAGTTTTTGAGATATTTTCTGCAGGCCATGCAAGTTAAATTAAAGTCAAACTTGTATTAATTTACTAACTGAAAAGTCATTCAGAGTTTACAAAGTTTACAATGCCTATGCTAAGTGAATTCTTCTGAACTGAAACAGGAAGTCGTAAGGTCAACGTAAGGTCAAAGATGAGGGAGAAGAGTTTCTCACCTCAATGCATGATGGTGTGAAAGTGGACAGAGAATTCAACAAGACATTCTTATTCGTTTAAGGGTTGGCTTCACTTTAGAATTTAACAAAGCAGCAAGACTTCATGTGGCACATAAAGGGATTCTTCACTTTAAAAGAAGCGCGTCATCATTAGATTGAGCATACATGTTTGAAGGATTATTCTATTTCTCTCACTTCTTTGTTGGTTTGTTGTTTGTTCTGTTTCAGCTCTTTTGAGCGTTGGTGCAATTGGCACCATCAACTGGTGAGTCAGACAACTACAATCATGAACCAAGGAAACAATCACAGCGATTTCAGACTGTTGCATTCATTAAAAAGTGACTCATTGATGCACTGTGTTTGGAGAGCTTGTGAGAGGCTCTCTTATTATAAGATGCAGCAATAGCTTGTCTGTCTATACACTTTAAGACTGTTTTGCTACAACACATTCATAACAACAAAAAGGTTTAATTCTGTAGTCAGCGTTTGTTCAAGACCTCTCTGTGGAAACCTAGCCAGTCAATTTTTAACGGAGACATTTATTTGCTGGCAGAAAGTGTTAAATTATGTAGTTTTGAAATAACAACAGATTAAGAGTTATTATGCTGGTAAATGAGTCATCAATCAAACATAAAGGAACATTACCACGCTCCATAATTTATGTCAAAGTTCTTTAGGCTGTGTTGAAAAACCAGATGGAGAGACAGGCTGAAGAATATTAAACTTGTAAAACTCAATGTATATTCTGTGAGGAAGTAATAGAATAAACCAATTTCCCCTAAGAGTAAATTCTTCAAACATACCCAAGATCTAATTTTGTTGATTATTTTAACACTGATTAGGATCTAAAACATAATAATATTAATCATTGGTTACAATTCTTATATGATAATGCAAGTTAATATCATACCAATTGTTCCCAGCTGTTTCTTTTATATTAATCAACTTTACATGAGCAATTTCTCTTAGGATTTACTGGCCGTTTTGGGACATTAGATGTGAGTTGAGAGAGAGTCAGGCTTAAAGTTACTTAATTCATTAAGGAAAAGTGCTTTGTGACGCCTGACAAACAGGATGCCAAAGTCTGCCAGTTTCGTGATGGGCAGCAATCAATAACCTTCTGACCTCCTTAAGGTTAGGTCTTGGGACAGATCCAATTCCATGCCAAGACCTTGACATTAACTCAGGGAGAAAGCTGAGTCTGCAATCATCCGAAGAAAGTAAAAGAGGAAAAAGTGTCACTGGCAAAAAGTCACAGGAGCTGACGATCTTATTATATAGGATCATTATAAGTATTTTGAGATTAATACATCTTGTGTTTGCATTATTCCAAATGCAATTTCAGTCTAAATCTAAAAATACATCATTATCTCTACACTAATTGCTTTAAATACTGTGTGTAATCACTCACTATAGAATCAATCCTTTGCTTTTCGTTCCTTTTTTGTCCTTTTTATATGATGTCATATCAAATGAATGGGTCTGCTGGATGTGCAGAGCTAAGTTTCATAAAGCTCATATAATGTAATGTTTTAAAAAGGCTAATTTTAGGGGCGTGTCCAAAAAAGCTCACAAAACCATTTTGATTCAAGGAGTGTTGGTAAAATCAGCAAAACAGCACAAAAACAATCTGCATCTACAGACACTAAAGAAATATAATGCTGTTACATATTGGTAATGCCATTATTTTCATCTTATTTCCTGGTAAAAGAGCAGCTCGTTGTGGATTATTTCAACTTTGACTTAAAATGCCTCTTATAAAACTTTCTCTTATGGTAAAGTGATTGACTGATTTCAATTAATTTATTTCTGAGTTTTCCACTTGTTTTTTTTTTTATTATTTAACACATTTCCTTGCTTGGAGAATCCATGCACCTGTCAATCACTAGTGGTAGACGAGCTCTATGCCATTTTGCTAATTTTACAAAAATGACTTCATGACTTTAAACCACATACGAGTGTGGTCACCTCCTCCTCGCACACAATTATGTCCAAACACCTTGCAGAGTTTGAGCTTCCAAAATAGTTGAAAAGACAGAGGTGCTCCCACGCATGGCACACAAAATCAGTGCTCTTCTTTAAGTAAAAACGCTGTTCTATGAAAAACTGGCTGTCGATCATGATTGCAGCTCAACATGGCACTGTACTCTACTACCTGATGACACCCATCCAGTCCAGCCTCAACTGAACTCTGCTCTGAATCCCAATTCCTCATCTAAGTGTGTGTCAGTGTCCTTTCTTCACAGCCTTTCCCTCACACCCCTGCACTTTAAAACTGCATGCATCCTGCTCCTGAATCCTGTCAGCTTGATGTTCAGTCAATATGACGGCTATGTGACCTGAGAAAATGTGCATGTTGACAGCGTATGACCTTTCTGGCTTCTGTTGAGACACAGCACCATCACCAACCTCTCTCTCACCCTTAATGTCTATTCATCACCCTCAATCTGTTTCAATAGTTTCCATAGTGCCTTGTTTCTGGTTTTATAGTTTGCACTGAAACTTCCAAATCATCCATTTCACGTCAATGGAACTCACAATCATTACATAGAAAATTAAATCTTGTAAGAAAACAGTCTACTTCCTCTCTGAATTTCATCCCTGCATCACAGACCAACACAAGCTTACCTTGAGCATGCAACATGTGGCAATTCCAAAGGATCACGAGGGCAAACCAACAAGTCCAAATCCCGCTCCTCGCTGTCATCTGCTTGACTGTATTTCCTTGACGGTGATAATTCCCTGTGACTTTGCCCTTGTGGAGAGTGCACCGATCCCAGTCCGAACCAGTAAGTCCGACAGATGTGGAGCTCTGAGAGGACAGAGTACAGTGTGCGCTCCGCTTCGGCTCATTTACCAGGCGAGTCTCCATCGTCCCCCACGAGCGATAGTTTACCGCCGGCTCGGAGACTTTTCCAAGACATTTCTTCTCATTTCTCATCGCTCCCTGGAAGCTCTCACACTTGATAGCAACAGAAATGTTGCTTTGTAATGTGAAAGAGCCCGTCTCCGAGGTCTGTTTCAAGGTTCTCGACACACTGCGCAGAGCTCCCTCCGGTGAGCGCGAGCCGCTGTTCTGTGTCCCGAGACGGCTCATGGTGATCTGTATTGATCCCGGTTAAGAATTAATGCTTTTGAGTGTGTCGGATTTAATTCATCTGCTTAGAGCGCCAATATCTCCAGTAAATCCGCGCTGTTTTGACGTATTCGCTCCCGGATTATCTCAGCCGATCATTTCGAGCAATTTCTCAACATTAGGCGACTCTTGAACATAATCCATGCTCGTTATGGCGACGTGCCTTTATCCAGAAAGGGAAATCACAGCAGATAGTGGTTGGTATTAGAACCAAAAAGTCTTTAAGTATCCAATACAATCTCAAGGAAATCTCAAAAATCACAAGCGTCCATAACAACGTGATACGCAATCAAGAAAACACCTGTGAAAAAGCAGCAGAAAAGCAGCGTCATGAGCACCCAGTTCATAGACTCACCAAATAGTAACGCAAATGACAAATATTTTCATTCTGGGCAACTCTGTAACTTCAATTTGGTCTAAATAAAATGTTTAAAAATATATTTTTATTTTTGTTTGTATAAAATAATAATACCATAGCTGTCTGACAAATTGCAAACGTGAACTCGGACACAAAACTAATTGGCAACGTCCTGATTCAATGAAGAATCGGTTCCATCTTGATTCGAACCCGACGTAGGTGTCATGCGTTCATTTAAAGAACCGATTCTTTAGAGTCATTATTTCCGTTCCCGCTAACATTTAAGACGTAAAGGATAAAACAAATATTAGGAAAAGATGCATTCGCGAACATTTAATAAAAATACCGAGAGATCACATTTGTTTTTATTCGTGTTCGCCAAGTGATTTCGAGACGATGGTTAACCTAAGAACAATTTTCATCATTTATGGAGCCGTCATTACGGTTTATGGATTCAGTTCCGTTACGTGCTACAGACCTCAGTTGGAATTCTAAATTGTTAAATAGAAATCCTCACCTAGTGTGTTTGTGGTCTGGTCTGCCTGAAAGAAAGCTTCAAGGAAAGAAAGCGGAGCTCTGGAGCGGTCACCGGACACCTGCTGCCTACACCGACGACTCAGAACTTAAAATCCAAAATAAATGTCCCTGCCAAGCAATTCAATGTTGATGTTGTGCACAGTAAAACAAGAACTTGTCTGAAAGCTTGGAGTAAACTGGTCGAGTTTCTCTTTCGGTGAATGAATGGCAGTTTGTTCAGGGCTGAGTTTGAAGTTGAATTCGGCGTCCGAGTCGCTCCGCCCAGCTCGGCGCTGATTGGTCCGCGCCCTGTTCCTTACGGCCCAGATTATTTGTCATGGAGAACACGTGGAATAAAAAAGCACCAGAAACCTGAAACGCGATGCCATGCGCCCCCAAACACGACGACATGCTTTCGCTAGAAAATCATGTTACAATTATAATCGATGTCTTTCATTTAGGCTTGCATTTAGAAATAAATCATGGCATCACGAAGAGGTCCTTTTAAAATGTAACGTCCCAATTATTAGTTATATATTAGTATTATTTGTTTAAGGGGCACCCATTGTATTCTTGCTTATTCTTATAAAATGTAAATATCTGAATATTTCTTATATGAAGGTTGCCATGATAAGATACAATCATAATGTATTCATAGATTTTGTCATGCTTGGGGTAGGATTATTCAATAAAAACAAGAATATTATTTATATTAAATAGTGGGGTGGGGAATATATATATATATATATATATATATATATATATATATATATATATATATATATATATATATATATATATATACACACATATATGTGTGTGTGTGTGTGTGTGTGTGTGATAGTGACAACCAAAACGTCATGATATTCGGGTCCATATCCATATAATTTGTCATTGAGCATAACAATAACTGCTTAAAAGGTAGAATTGGATTCAACAATAATTTAAAGACAGCTATCTTTTAGGTTAAATACTACATTTTTATAACGGAGTGTTCCCGATTGTGAAATATTGTGGCAAAACAAACCGCCTAACCAAAAGGTTTTGTCACAACCAAAGATTTGATCTGATCAATAATAATAATAAAAAATGCATGTTTATATTTTACAAAATAACCTAAACATGCCAGGTTCCTGTTTACTCATCTTTAAAGAGGTTTATTATATGCTCCTGGGTTTTGAGCTCCATATTTTAGATTCCCTCTAACATTTACCTCTGGCTTTGCTTGGTTGCATGGTTGTTTTTGTTTTCGAGTTATACTGTTATTCAGTCAGTTTTATCGTTGGCTTTACTCTGCAAACGTGTGTGTGCTCACAAGCCTTCTCAAAATACCTACATCATTATGTCATTAAAGACTCTGAATTCAGTTTACGCTCAGTTGCATATTCTTAAACATTTTGAACATTAATGTGTGCAAGAACAGTGTGGACACTCCGATATGCTTTAAAATCAAGTCATTTTTGTACATTCAGTCTAAATAAAATTGCATTGCAAAATTCTGAGAAAGTACTTGGAAAACAGTAATTAGTGTGATTATACGTAACTGAAAAAAGTAGCACCATTAGTGACACTGTTTATTTCTAGGGCTGTTATTCCCATTACCGGTATTATTCACCCCCCCCCCCTCCCCTTTTTTTTTTTTTCTTTTTTTTAACATCTAATAATAAAATTAATATGCACATTTTACACATTTATGCTCAGGGGACCTGAAAGTTTGATATTACAACACATAATAAGAAGATAATAAAGAGTTCTTTAAGTTACAGATACCTTGAATGTTCTTGAACCTACCTTTCATACATATTTGTGTTACTTACCCTGATCAACATCGTGTTTGACTAATTGGTTAACGCACTCAATTCCTGACCAAAACTTCCCTCTACCCAATATTTACTTGATCTGGGGATTTGTTGATATCTTCACATCAACAGTCCCACCTGGACATATCAGCTCTGATCTCCACTTCTATTCCAGAAGCAACATCTCCAATTTCTTCAATTCTGAATACCTTCAGAGTAGTCCGAAATGTACTACTTCTGTATATCTTCTACATCGATGATTATAAATCTAAATACCCATGTAAAATACAGTCGACCAACTCATGATGCAGCTTGAGAGAAACTCTCAATCTGAGTAATAAAGCAACTGATCCAGAACGATCCCATGATACTGAAAACAGGGCAGAAATATACTACGGTCATGATGTCGGTCTGACAGTACTTTAAGCAGTCCATATTGGAAATAAACCTTTTTGAAGAGACTCGTGGTGAAAAGCTAATGTAATCAGGTGGATATGGCAATTGACCAGTGGAGCACGGAGGGGTGAGGGGTTTGCACCTGTCACCAAGAGCACTTCCTTCATTTCTCAGTGGCAAAATGTGTTAATACTTTGGCCTCTGCCTGTGCCGGTCATTCCTTGGTTTCTATTAACTATGTAATTGGAACAACTAATTCCAAAACCAATTTGATTTGCAATTACGTCCATACCCATGCCAGGGCACTGTTCATTTAAAGCCTGTCTCACTCAGACTGAGATAGTGGAGTGACACGAGGACACAGGTGTCTGCACACATGGATACCAATCTTCAGCTCTGCCCTGAATTAAACATTCCTCAAGCCACATCTCTTAATATGTTTTGCTCCAATGTGTAAATGGATCCCACTCATACCTGTCAGAGGTACTAGTTATATTCAGGAAAAATTGGTTTAATCAGGCACAGACAAGCTCATGGCAAACTGAAAATACTGCCATCATTCAGTCAGCCTTGTGACAGCACAGGTACTTTCTTTTCTCTGAAGAAAGCAAACACAAACAGTGCAATTTAGTTGTTGTATTTAAATTTGGTCCCTTTAGTCAGACTGATGCAATTACTACTTCTGTGGTAAACCTCAAAACAATGGTCAGTAATATTTTAGAATACTGCTCCTTATTAAGATAGATAAATAGGATAGTAAGATAATAAATAGATTGTAGCCTGTGTAGTCTGCATTAATTCACTCTCAGTTATGAAGTAAAGTACAAGAGAATTCTGAAAAAAGTATTACACAACAGTCTTTTATTACTTAAAAGCTCTAAACATTGATGGAGACATTCATTATCTCATTATCTTTACATAATTTGTTGTTGATAGTTCTCTTCTTTTAAACATAAAGGTGGCATATGATGAAAATGTAAATGTGACAACATTCCTAGCATATTGAAGTGTTGTTCCCTCATCAAAAGCATGCCTCAATTTGTATTCAGATTAGTTCACGCATGTTTGAGCATGTTTTTTATGGGTTGAAAATTGCATTTTTTACAAAAAAATGTGAAAAGCATTTTGAAAGTTAGCGCTAGTACAGAGGGCTAAAAAATGTATTCTGAATGAATAAAAAGGTCATAATATGGGACCTTTCAGCTGTCTAGTATAGCACATACAAGCAAGACTCAAGATTTGGAGGTGGCAGGGGAAAAAAGCAGGAAAATAATTACACGAAGAAAACGAGTGAATGAATAAAAATGTCAATCAAATTTTATGAAAACTCAATAGGCAAAATACATAATATAGGAAAATTCTTTTATATTTTATCTCTAGACGTGCTATTTCCTAAACAAACAGGGACCAGTGTTTAAATGATATGTTAAGTGAGAGGGAGAAAGCAACTCAACTGTGTATGAATTGTAAGCTAACGACTGGTGTATATTCTACCAGAACTGAAAATAGAAGAGAATGCAGGGCACAGGGAATTTCAAGAGGTGATAGAGTCTGTTGGTGTGTGTGAATGAATGAAGAACTTTTGGATCACGCTAAGCATCCCCAATAGGAAAATTCAAAATCAAAAGGCAATGGATGCTCCTAACGGTTTTGCATTTTTTTAAGAACACAGAATAAAAAAAAGACAAAAAATTGTTTTCTATTTTTTCATTTTCGTTTGAATATAAATAATGGAAAAACGAATTCGCTTTTTGTTTTAATTTTTAAGTTGAGTATCAAATGAAGGAATGGTACATGGATTAAGAAAATACTTTTTTTTTAGCATTTATGATGTGGTGTTTTTTGTTTTTAAAACCAACGAGAAATGTGCCCTTTACATACTTTTCATAAAGGTTTGAGGTCTATCAAACAACCCAAGTGGTATCAGGCATTCAAGTAAATGTGTACAACATATTATACCAACACGATTATCTGTTCAGAATTTATTGTATATTGTAATCAAATGAGCCTTATTTTGCTAAGTTTCTCAGATAGAAAATATTTGTTACGTTATATTTCTCAATAATATTGATTGCCACATTTGATCAGAACTCAGGATGGATATTAAGTTTTACAATTTGATATAAACAAACATTCATAATTTGCAAATAGTGGTAGCTTCCACCTACACCTATCCTTTATTAACGTAAAGTCAAGTTGAAATGTGTCGAGTTGCTGGTCTTTGAACTCTCATGCTACTGTCAGTCATATTTATGAGAGTGCGCGAAGTCTCTCGTTCAAAGACATTCTAAAGTCGGTACACTCTCAGAGAGTGTAACCGACCAGCTTTGTGTTTCAAAGGACTGGATCGCTTTGTGAAGACTAAGCATTTAGGAGAGCAAGTTTTAGGTGTAGGATGCGCTAGCATTTTTCAATGAGCACTCTGAAGGACTGTCAATCAAATCTACAGCACTCATGGGAAATGCTTTACTAGATACCCTGAATCAATATCAGAAAAGCATAAGTTCTACAACCATCTGGTTCTAGATCCTCCAGGCGATTTACAACCTGAATTAACAAAAATCACAAATGAAATACTAGATATAACAGTACAATGGAAAAGCAAATGTTAAAACGGGAGTAATGTTAATAAAAACCCTGTTTGTTCAAACTAATGTAGCAGCCAATCAGTGAATAACAGTTCAGAAGGCAGGCAATAAATGACTCAGAAGTTTCATTCACAGGCTGTGAGGGAGCCTGTTTCTTGTGCCTGGAGGCAAGTCTCTATTGCATTACAACAGAGATATCCGATCCCTCACCACCACCCATTAGCAAAAGAGGGATGTTCTCATTTCCATCACTTCAGGCAAAATAAATAAACGGGCCGACAGAGGAGTCTAAATGTGTGTAGTGAACCAATACAGTGGGCAATACTTAACAGAGAGAGAAGAATGAGAAATGCCCATAGAGACACAATCCACAGACTATCAGTGACAAAATGGGAGAAATTATATTAGAGGAAGAGAAAAAAGAACTTACTGAAGAGAGTATGTTGAATGCAGAAAAGAGAGGGATGGATTGGCGCAGGAGGATAGATAAGGGAGGTCTGTAGGTGACAGAGGTGCATAATATCCATGCATTACCACCTGCAAGCCTCTCCTGTGGAGTTTGTGTAGCCTCAGGACAACTGTGATAGAGAGTGTCGGATTAAAGGATGGAGAGGGCTGCTGTTGTCTTTATGTGTTAGTGAGAAGACACGAAAACATGGATAGCTTTTAAGATTTTGGACCCTGGTTTAATTTTGACCTTGTGCTCAGATTTCAAGAATTACACCTTAAGCCATGAGTGCTCTTACATCTGAACATACAGATAGAATGTCCACATTGGCTACCATCCTATCTCGGCTAACATGAAAATGACTCATATGAAGACAATTTCACAACGCCTCATTTTTTGTTAAATCCACAGCAGGTAAATTCCAATTATTCAAATAACAAAGTCTCTCACAAAACCTCAATGGAATGTTGAATAAATGTAGAGTAAACAGATGTATGGGGTTGCTTAAGGTCTCTACACACCTATCCCAATTGTATTTTCTTCATGTGGAAGGCTTCTCTACAGGGTGCATTTTGCAAGCTTCACATCTCAGCTGTAAAATGTTGATGCAGTGATGCTCCTTGTCCTTGGATGGCGCTCTGGGGAAGTGCTTCTAAAAATCTTCTCAATGACTCATGAGCAACAAATAATTAGGTAGGGAATCACTTTCTTTGGAGTATGTGGATTGCAGTGTTGATAATCAGAAGACATGCAGATTTGTGCATTTTGCTTAAAACCTTTTTTGTTCATGTCACATGTATGAGCTACCGTCTGCGCCCACTGTTTTGATGGAGGCACATTTTAAAAATCAAAAAATTAAATAGGTAATTTATAACTTTACAAGGCTGTTTCTAGTCAAAGAAGTTGAAACTAAGTCCTTTATGCATATAAAACAAAGGTTGGAATCTTATAAAAGCCATGGTATCCCCAAAGGGCACTTTGTTTAATTGTTACAACATTAACCAAAGATCAGATACTTTGTTGCATTGCAGCATTTAATCTTATTTTTATAATCATTACAGATTTGGGCAAATATAGCTTGTCAGAGAGAACTGCGGACAGTTTGGTTTCACATAAGCATCTTTTATGAAATTACATAAAATACACATTATTTGGTGAGTGAGTTATTGCTTATAAGTCATTATTTATATTTAAAAAAATGTTTGAAAAGAGGACTAATGCTAACCCATTTGGCTAATACTAGCTGCTAAAGGTTAATGTTACGCAGGTAAATCATAAGAATATAAGCAATAATAATGTATATATAAAATTTTCCAGTCATTCATTCTTTAGAATGCAAGTTTTTTATATATTTATTAAACCTAGTATACAGCAATTGTAAATTAAAATGATTGTTTCTTTCCCATAGATTATTGCAACACACTAGAATTAAAAACACAATGAATGAAAGACGGTCCATAAAATTAACTTAACAATATATTAATTAATTCATTAATTTGATTAATCAAATAAATGTTCTTCAAAATAACAATTTCAACGTCAACAAATCTACCAATCATAGTAAGGAGTTTGATTTGAAAGCAACAAAATATTTATAAAAAATATGAATTTTGGTTTCAGCTTAACACAGTAACAAATCATTGAAAAAAATTATCACCATAATGATGTTTTTTTACAGATAAAATATTTTATTTATAAGTTTTAGTTATACATTTGAAAACAAAACAACAGCTTTAGTTTAACTTGACTGAAGACAGTTCTACTCAAAAGAAAACCCCTCTAAAGATCTATTTATATGCAACACATAAACAAACGATACCCTATCAGCAGACAAAGCATTATTCTGTTATAGTGTTTTATATTTGGAATAGTGTACAAAGTAAACTAAAGCCCATCCATTCAATAAAAGATGAAAGTATTTTCTTACTCTCGTCTGGTTCAACCAGCTACTACATGTCATGACTACATTTGGTGTTGAAACTACAATAAAGGCAATGCTATAAACAGCTCAGTTTTCCTCAGCAGTCCTCCACACCCCCTGGAGCACGGATCAGCTAAATGCAATAAAAAATACTGGACAATTTGTTAAAAATCCAGTTTGAAGTGAGCTGTGTGTGTTCTCATCTGACTGGCTTCATACGGCTGCACAGGTTTGGTCTGTGACATTAAAATTCTTGTGGTATCTATGATATCTATGATCACAGGACTCTGTAGCTTCAGAACATATAGCCAAAGGTTCAGTTCTGGGGTAAACTCAGGTAAGCTGCGGCTTCCTGAAACCTTATCTGAGGGCTCAAACTCCCTCAATATAAATCACCACCTGTAACTCAGACACACCCTGAGCGGAGCACAAAGAGGATCTGAAAGAGTGAAGCGGCACAAAGAGGGGGATAAGTAGAGAACACAGGGAAATGAGTTTGGAAAAACACTGTATAAAATGCATGTTACAAGCATCAAAACAGCTCAAAGGTTATCAAAGTATGGGTTTATGTCATTTTTTGTAAGCCTCCAATTAGCCATAACCTTTTTCTTAAGTAAGTAGTCATAGATCAAAATACATGAACAAATGAAACCACTCAAATTTTGAAAAATAGGCATTTATATTATATCTTTAGCTTATTATAATATATAGATGAATTTTACGATAATCTAATTATTTCAAAAGCATGTCCTACGTCCATCTCCAGATGAGTTCTATGGAGAAATTTTGATTTAAAAAGAATTTAAAGCCGTTAAGATCAGCTGATGTGAAGGATAGACAAGTTCAAGTAGCTCTGGGTAATGCAAAAAACATTATGAACTAGAAGACTTTCCATAGATTTATGCTTTCATGATGATATATGTTGCCGGGTTTTTTGTGCAAATAAATACTTAAAAATAACATCAATGATGATGAAATCACAAGAGTTTTCGTGATCTGAAACCATAACAAAACTTAAGAACTTTAACATCATGAGCTACAAAGTGGTGTATTTGTTTAGGTAGAAATTGTAAAATAACAAACTTAGTAGACACAGTATGTTAGTTTGTACTCAGCATTGCACAGTCGCTGACTACATTCAGGGAAGTATACACTTAAAGAATGTCATTGTTATAACAAATAAAATTATACACTGTTTATTGATAAAATTATAAGAGTTTTTTTTTTGTTTATAGATAGGAACATTGTATGTTTGACCCAGTGACTCTTTTTCCACTAGACTGTACACCATTTACTGTAAGTAAGGAAGGTTGATTAAATGTAAAGCAAAATAAACTTTCATAATAATTCTTTAAATCATAAAAAAAAATCTTTTCAGCAGCAGTCCATGACTTTACCATGATTAAATAGAGGGACTTTATTGCCATGAAGAAACAGTTCCAACAGCTAAGCCCATACGATGCCCTTTGTTTAAAACCCATCTACCTGGTGATTAAATATGAAAAATAATACTAAAATTCCTCAAATCCAAATGTAGACAAAGCATACGCCATTCAACAAAGACACCTTAGCCTGACCAGTCCCTATAAGCCAGCAAATACAATCTCATCTTGTGTTTGCTTCAACAGCTGGAGCCTACTCCCCAGAAGGTGTTCAGTAATTCAGGAGTCATTGCTAGACCGGACAGCACTCACACCTGGACCCCGCGGAACCCCTGAAGTGCATGACAAATTGCCAAGGCTACTAAATCTGTCGTTCGTTCCCCTTGCTAACAAACACCTATGAGTCCCCATTAACTCCAGAGCAACGAATAGCCTCATGTATCTTAACTTTTCCTGTTTAAACCCCTTCATCCCCCACACTAGAGGTGCTTAGGTAATGTAATCCTGTCTCCCTCCATCTCCTATAATAGATGAACTCTTTTCACGTCAGCTCCTAGTGTGACCAATACATCACAGGTGTCTTTAGATCTCTCTCCAACACACACGCACACACACTCTAGCAGAGGGAAATAAATTTGAGCAATAAATAATGAACCGAACAGTCTCAAACGGATGTATCAAAGTGGCTGTCCCAGAGATTGGCATCGAGAACGAGAAAGAATCAGGGTAAAATGATTAAAATCAGGTTTTGTTTAAAGTATATTAACACAGTAAAAACCTCATATTTAAACTTTGTCTATTTTTGGATGAAGTTACAGACTGAGAAAGTGATGCTGGGTGTAGAAAAGGGATTTAAACTGACCACTTAAAAATTACACAATTATCTAGAATAACCCTTAACTCTCACAAAATTAGTTTGCAGTTTGAATGAAGAACAAAAGGGTTAAATATTTATTTCTGAAATCAAAAACATCAATAATACAATCACAACTTTCCTCAAAGTTGCCAAATGTTGTATACCACAGTTGAACATTGTTGTGACTTAAAATGCCTTGCACTGCACACATCAATCTAATCATCAATATCAACACATTTCTTAATTTTTCATCTTAACAAAGCAACCTAACAGGTGTTTTAGCCATTGTAGAATGAAATTAAAAAATAACATCTAACATCAACAATAATGGCAGTTTTTGATGAGTTGTTGACTTTATCAGACACATAAAGTTCTTGACTTTTATCATAAAAAAAAAGAAACTAAAATTCTATAAATATTTTTACACATTATATATTATGAATATACACATGGCAGCAGCCAACTAACATTAATTCAATTAAACTTAGAATAGCTGTATATAGAATATAGAATAGAATAGCTGACAGATTTCCAGCTCACAGTACATTTTTAGCAGCTTGCTAACAGCTGATTTAAAAACAATTGTTATTAATTGATGTTGAACAATATTGATAGATTTTGGTTTGTGTGCACATTTTTGCATGTGTGTGTATGTGCGTGGGGGGGTGTTAAAGAGCAGTTATGGATTTATGAAAATGACCTTTCCTGTAATGAGTAACATAGCTTATAGAACCCCCTAGAACACCCAGTTAAAGTTTTAAATGGGAATGTTTTTTAGCTTAAACGATTGTCTTTAATACGAAAAAGTAGACTCAGAGTTGCTCAAACGAGTCTTTTTGAAAGCGAATCTTTCAGAGGGGAATCTTTTAGAGGTACTAAGCCCCTCCCCCCCTGTGGCATTCATTCATGCCGGGGAAACCTAGTTCCTCCCCCAAAAGCATAAAAGTAACAGATCTACATCAGAGTCTCATCATGCAAAAGAAAAGTTTTTTGTTTGTTTTGTTCCCGTTCCTGATTTATTTAGACCACAGTCATATTACAATTGTTTTCAACAAGTTCAACAAGAATGCTGTTATTTTAAATGAATCTTTATTCTGATGCTTTTATATGTTCAGCACTCTGGACAGCTTGCTGTTAAACCATTTGCTATATAAACAAGCATTACTTACTCACTTTCTTACAAGTAATGTCACCATAATAAGGTTTCTGTGTGGGCCGGAATCCAACTCCTCTCCTCAGGACCATACCCCTCCCAATCTACCAAAAACTGTTTGCCCCTACCTCTATTTCTGACATCCAATAATTTCTTAACTTTGTAACAAGGGGTCCCATCAATGATAAGTGGAGGCGGAGCCCTGGGTGTCGAGACAGAGGTAAGGAGCGCAGGTTTAACACAGGAAACATGAAAGACGGGGTGGACATGAGACAGGTAGTTAGGAAGACGTAGACGCACTGTAACAGGATTAACAACTTTAGTAATCGGAAATGGCCCGATTAAACGGGGGGCTAACTTGCGCGCAGGATACTTAAGAGGGAGATTTAAAGTGGATAACCAGACCTTTTGCCCACAAATGTATCGTGGTGCTGGCCTCCTACGCTTATTAGCGGACCGACTGATGCGATCTCCTGCCTTGGACAGTGCAGCCTTAACTCTCTCCCAAGTGTGCTGCGCACGTTTCATGAATTCCAGCACAGAGGGCACTGCTACCTCCTTCTCTAAAGAGGGGACTAAAGGTGGTTGATACCCTAAACACGCTTCAAAAGGGGTGACACCAGTAGAGGAAGAAAGTTGTGAGTTATGGGCAAACTCGGCCCAAGGTAATTGGTCACACCAAGCAGAGGGATTCTTACTGGTTAAAACATGCAATAATCTTCCCAACTCCTGGTTGGCTCTCTCTGCTTGTCCGTTAGTTTGTGGATGAAGCCCGGATGAGAGACTGACAGAGGATCCAATCCACTGACAGAACTCACGCCAAAACTGGGAGGTGAATTGCGAACCTCTGTCAGAAACAATATCACGGGGCATCCCGTGCAATTTGAAAACGTGTTCAACCAAAGCTTGGGCCGTCTCACGAGCGGATGGAAGGCCCTTGAGGGGAATGAAGTGAGCGGCTTTCGAAAAATGGTCTATTACAGTGAGGATTACCGTCTTACCCTTGGACTCAGGTAGCCCTGAGTCCACCCTGTAACATGCTTGACGTGCGCCGAGACGCTTGGCTGATCGGATATATTCAAGGTTCCGATGGTCGGTCCAGACAATGAATGGAATAATGGCCCTTTCAAGCCAATGACGCCATTCTTCGAGCGCTAAGCGGATAGCAAGAAGTTCCCGGTTCCCGACGTCGTAGTTCCACTCGGCCGGCGATAACCGACGCGAAAAAAAGGCACAGGGGTGAACCTTACTATCCTTTAGCGAACATTGGGATAACACAGCTCCTACCCCGGTCTCCGAGGCATCCACCTCAACAATAAATTGGAGAGAAGGATTGGGAGTGATAAGGATGGGAGCGGATGTGAAAAGTAGCTTAAGATGGTCAAAAGCCGTTTGGGGCTCACTGGACCAAAAAAAAGGGAACCTTAGATGAGGTGAGGGCTGTAAGAGGGGACACTACTTGACTGTAGCCACGGATAAACCGTCTGTAAAAGTTGGCAAACCCTAAAAAACGTTGGAGGGCAACTCGAGTTTGAGGCACAGGCCACTCCAGCACAGCTCGAACTTTAGACTGGTCCATGCTGATCCCCTCCGCTGAAATAATATACCCCAGAAAAGGAACCGACCGGGCATGAAAAAGGCATTTCTCCACCTTTACATACAAACGATTTTCTAACAGACGCTGCAGTACACGGCGGACATGAAACAAATGAGTCTGTTCATCAGGGGAAAAAAACAAGATATCGTCTAAGTAGACATAAACAAATACATTGATCATGTCTCGCAAAACATCATTTATTAAGGCCTGAAAGACTGCAGGAGCATTAGCCAGCCCGAACGGAAGAACCCTATATTCAAAATGCCCGAGGGGAGTGTTAAACGCAGTTAACCATTGGCTCTCCTCCTTCATTCTGATCAAGTGATAGGCATTGTGCAGATCTAACTTTGTAAAAATATTAGCCCCTTGCAAGATGTCAAATGCTGATGACATAAGATGTAGGGGATACTTATTCTTAATAGTAATATTATTAAGACCCCTATAATCAATGCAGGGACGTAACGAGCCATCCTTCTTTTCTACAAAGAAAAATCCTGCACCAGCAGGAGAAGTAGAGGGAACAATGGTCCCTACAGCTAGAGCCTCAGAGAGATACTCCTTAAGGGCATCCCTTTCAGGCGCAGACAATGAGTAAATGCGCCCCCAAAGGGGGGTGGAGCCAGGAAGAATTTCAATAGAGCAATCATTTGGTCGTGAGGGAGGTAGAGTGGTGGCCCGTGACTAGCTGAAGACCAACCCCAGATCGTGATACTCCTCGGGAACCCCCACCAGATCACTAGGTTCGACTTGTAACACAGAAGTAGGAGAAACACCAGATTCTGCAGATTCAAGACAAGACTTATGACGGTCAATATTCCAGGATCTAATAGTTCCCCTGGTCCAATCAAACTGTGGGTTGTGTTGGACTAGCCAGGGGTGACCTAGCACCAGGGGAAACTTAGGAGACTCAAAAATTTAAAATGAAATAAATTCATGGTGATTTCCAGAAACAGAAAGCCTCACCAGCTGCAAGATGAGTCGAATCTTGGCCAGTTCCCTCCCATCCAAGGAGAAGATTGAAGGAGAATTTGCCACAGGGGAGTGAGGAATATTGTTCTTCTTCATGAAGTCCCATGCCATAAAATTTCCTTCAGTTCCCGAATCCACTAAGGCCTGGCACTGGATAGATCTAGCACCCAACTTCAGTTGAACATCCAGCACCGTGTGACTAGTAGACTCCTGGGGAACAGGTGACGGCGCTCAGCAGACATCCCCTTACTTCTGCTGAGCTCTCCCTTTTATCGGACACCGCAGGGAGAAATGACCCTGTCCCCCACAGTATAGACAGAGTCCCTGACAAATGTGACGCTCCCGCTCGGCAGGGGTAATATGGAGATGACCCAGCTGCATTGGCTCTCCTGCAGCTCCTGTCTGAGCCCTGCCTGCCTCAAGAGGGGGTGCCAGGGGCATTCTGGAACTAGGGCGATGGTGTTGAGAACGATATTTGTCAATGCGGGAGGCTAACTCAATGAGCTGATCCAATCCCTGCGGTAATTCTCTGGCGTAGAGTTCCTCCTTGATCTCGGGTCCGAGCCCCTCCAGGAAACGAGAGAAAAGGGCGGTCTCATTCCAACCACTTGTAGCTGCCAAGGTACGGAATTCAATGCTATAGTCCGAAACTGACAGGTTACCTCGATGGATAGCAGCCAGTTGATGAGACGCCTCTCTTCCAACGTGAGAGTGATCAAAGACTTTAATCATCTCCCTTCGAAACTCGGTGTATTGATCACAGCAGGAGGCGTCAGCCTCCCACATGGCCGTTCCCCAGCTGCGAGCCCTTCCGGTTAGGAGAGAGATGACGAATGCAACCCGGGACCTCTCCTCTGCATAGGTATGGGGCTGGAGTGAGAAGGTGACTACGCATTGGGTGAGAAACACCCGGCACTGGGTGGGTTCCCCCGTATATACGGGCGGATTATTGATCTTCGGCTCGTGGACTGCGTGGCTTGAGCCAAATCGGTGTGTGGAGCTAAGGTGGACAGCTTCCAGTTTTTGGGAAAGCTCTGCCACTTGAGCAGAAAGAGACTCAACAACCTGTCTCGAAGCTCGAAGCTCATCCTCATGGCGGCCCAGCATGGCTCCTTGGCACTCCACAGCGCTTCGGATTGGACTATCCCTCGCTGGATCCATTTCGTGGCGAGGTGTTCTGTCACAAGAACCAGACTGCTGATCCAGATGCGAGAGATGAAGATTTTATTGTTTTAGAACACAGGCTCCAAACAGAAGTCAGAAAACATAAACAGAAGCACTCGTCTAAACTGTGCTCACTCTTTCAGCAACAAACTTAAAAACTCAGCTAAAGTGCCAGAGACTCCAGGCAGACTGAGGGCTAGCGAGACCGGACCAGAGTTGTTTGCAGGACTGGGAAGACCAGAAGCACGTCTGCACACATGAACACCTCGCACAGAGTGTTTCCAGAGCACTCATTATATAGGGACCAATCAGAGAGGCGGTAACGAGCAGCACCTGAACTCAATGACAGGACACAGACTTAGGTGGGAAGAGACAGAGAATTTTCCATAAAAGTTAACAAGAACACACAAAATACAACAAATAACCTCACAAAACAATGTACAGCTTGACAGGTCTTTTCTCCAGAAAAAAATTCAGTTTACCAACAATAAAGTTTAACAAAGAACTGACTGCAAATATTGCTAACAACTGTATCAAATGTTTCCCTTAAATTGCACTGTTAGAACTATGTAGAATAATTGTTACAACATGATATTCATATATTATCTTTTTTCTTTGCCTAACTGTCAGTTACAGTTGTAAAGAAACAGATTGTATATAAAGGGTAAGTTGATTGTGTCATACTTTTAAGTCTCTTTGTGAAATAACCCATTTAATCACTTTTCTGAAACTAAATTCTACATACCTAAGTGCCTGCAGTGTGAAATTAAATCACTGGCAGTTAATCAGAAGGAATTTGAGGGAGACTGTGTGTGAGAGAAAGAGAACAAGGTTGATTGCATGTCTTCCCAAACGTGCACCAATTCTGAAACAAAAAAGTTTAATAAGGTAACAGCAAGTCTGTATGCTTATCCACACACATACACACTTTTTTCTTGTCTAACTTAATGTCAAATCTAAAGTGGATAAACAGCTGCCATATCCTCAAACTGTAAGCGTTTGGTCTTTTGTTAAGTGAGTTGATTTTGTGTATATGTCTACAGCTCAATATAATTCGAAACAAACAACTTGAGAAGCAAAAGAACAACATTTCTAACGGACTTTTTCTTTTTAAGAAGATCAAAAATAATCTATTATGTCTTTCCAAATGACATGAACTAGAAGCGGTTTTAACCCGCATAATACTGAGGGCACACAGGTCACACCATTTTTCCTCTTTCAAAAATGTATCTGGGAAAGAAACTGATAATACCGTGCATCCATTTTCTTGTCTTTCTTCCCTTTCGGGGTCGCCACAGGGAATGGACCGCCAACTCTTCTGGCATATGTTTTAAGCGGCAGATGCCCTTCCAGCTGTAAACCACACTAGGAAACATCCACACACTCATTCATACTCAAACACTATAGGCAATTGTTTTTATAACCCAATTGACTACTGCATTTCTTTGGACTTGTGGGGAAACAGGAGCACCCGGCTTAAGCCCACGTGATCACGGGGAGAACATGCAAACTCCACACAGAAATGCCAACCGACCCAGCCGAGGCTCGAACCAGCAACTTTCATACTGTGAGACGACCGTGCTACACACTGCGCCAAAATAGGGGAAACATGACAGACACTATTCTGATACTTTTATACTACAAACAGTAGACTAAGTAGGTTTTAGAAAGATAGCAAAAATGCTGCTAGAGGCATGTTTTTAAAACTCATTTTATGACTCTTGCTAATTCAACCGTGTAAGACTTAAATCTGGTTTGTTGTCAAACAAGACCAAAATAGAATGACGAAACCTATCCTATATACATCACATAGTAACAGACTGAGAAAAATCAGCAGTTGAACAGTGACTATCTGCGGTTAGGTGTTCAGGGAAGGTCTGGGAGTTTTGGCAGCTTTTTATTTGGTCAAGACCCGCCCATGACTGACATGAACAAAAAACCAATCCCATATCGCTCCTTTTAGAGTCATGCTACCACAACAACTGACCAAGATGCAATGAGTTAGTCACATAAAAAAATCACAGAAGACGAGAATTACTAGACCGAAACAACAATGGGGCAATTCCTGTTCCTACTTGTACCTAAAACACAGATTAAAATGGTGGGAATGGAGAACATATGCAGATGTGATGCCTGAGGCTGAGATTTGATATTCAATGTTCTTGATCGTACACCTCCATAAAGTTTCCAGACATAATGAAAATAATAGGGGTGGTAATCTTTAAATACTTTACGTTTGGTTCTGATTCTGAGATCCGATTACAAAACGTTTCTTCATATACACTTTTACAAATTATTTTAAAAAACTTAAAATGGGTTTGACAGTATTTCAATCTTAAAAATGACAGTGAACTGACTCCTCACTCATCCGTGATGTAACGTGTGTCGTAATGGTGACATAAGAATCTACTGAAATTAATGTAAGTGCATTGTTTTTAATTACAACCTCCTCCGTATTGCTTAGTGATTCTAACATTTTTTGCTTTAGTCTCCCTGTAGAGCGCGGGTATTGCAATGTCATTGAAATAATGCTATATTTTGGCTCAAGCACCTGTAACATTACATGAAACCCTTGGTTATCCTCTACAGCTTGAGGATGCAAATCCTTGGCAATGAAACATGCCACTGACCAGGAAATTTGTTTGGTCTTTTCAAAATTCGGTGGATGCTTTGCTCCTTGCTTTGTTACGTCGTTTGAGTGAACCCGGCACTTAACGAGATCGGGACAGAAGTCTGTTTCTCCAGCTCTGAGTGGAAGTTTCTAATATGCTTCAGTAATGTGCTACAGACTTTGCATATAGTATGACTTTTGTGAACGACCCCTTTCTCTCTGTGTCCATAAAATTCTAAATGTTGCCACACTGTCTATTTCAAATTTGATGGTTCAGGTTGTAATTTGACAAAAACAATGTGAGAGACGAGTGTAGTGATGTTTATGTTTTCGGAGCCCACTCGCAGTTTGATTGAACACAGAATTGATTCTCAATAACAAACACTTGGTAGGTGGCAGGGAGACGTCATCACCTTAAGCATGCATTATATTAGAATCACTTCACATCCTATTATTACATAGTCATTTAGTTTCCTTCCTAATGGTTCAATATATAGCAAGATCTGCTATCCCAGTTCCCCTTATACTCCAACCTTATGCTCCCTTCTCGTAGCTGAGTACCCCATGTTGAAGCAAGGACACGTTTTGTATGTGTGTTTGTTTGTTTTTTTGTTTGCCAGGCCTAGTCACACAACAATATGCAGTATGAATGTCAAACTACTCATTTCTGTCACATCATGCAAATCTTCTCATTTGTGAAGCTGCAGTTCATGTTTGTTTTATGCAGATCACATACAAGCATCATGTCTCCTCCTTCACAAGCATCATAATAGGAAAAGAGGATTCATTATTTTTCTCCGTGTACATGCTGTTGAGCCGTGTCTGGAATTGCAACTGTTCTAAGTTAAATTTGGTTTTTCTTTAAAACTTTTTAATATTAAAATAGACTTAACATTTATATTCACTACTTGTTTAATTTATTAAATAAAAAAATCACACTCAATTATTTTCACTGTGTATAATATACAATTTCCAACAGTCAATCTTCCAAACAAATGGAAACCTTTGCTAACGTAAGCTGTAGGGCAGTGCCGAAAACGTGACTTGATTATATAAGCAACCAACGAGTAATGCTGCTAATCTCGTTGACGTTGTATATCTACAAAAAATTTTTGCAACAACTACTTCTATTATTAAATGGGTACAACACAATTTGATTAATCATTTCTAAAATCCAGTAAATGTTTGCATGATGATTGCACATAAATGAGGAAAACATGCAAATAGTTTTCATTGGCAATAATTCAAATGCAGAACATCATTTTCAAATGCAAATTCTCTCTTTGGCTCTCATTAAGACACACTCCACAAGGGTAAACATGCTAACATGTATGTTGATTCTAAAAGTACATCATGGACACTTATTCAAATACACAGTAAAACGAGCGTTTCAGTACTCATTTGTGTCCTCAATTACGAAGTATATTTCTGAGCAAACATGGTTGCACAGGATTTTGCTGAGAAAGCCCTGCATTGTCATGGGATGTTCAGTTTTGAACATCCTAAAAAAAACCTCAGTCTAGGATTCTCAATTAACAACAGAGAACATGAATGGCTAAGAGCATGTACACTTAATTGATTATGTGTCTTTCCAAAACAAAGTTAAAATCCACCTTGTTTTGAAAACAGAAAGCCACAGAAGCATTTGGTAACCACAATGTGATAAACATAGATAAACGTAGATAAACAAAAAACATCCAATAAAATACGAGCAAAACAATGTTGAGATATGTTTTAGAAACGTTCTATGTGATTCAAGAATCAATATCATCGATGACTACAATTATAGTAGAGCTACAGATTAAGGACTGATGTATATGTTCACTAACTAGTAGGTCTATCCAGTGCAGGTACTGCTTATTTTTAATACTAAAGCCATTTCCACAATGTTAGGTTCTGTCAACACTGAAGCAATGGTTTAACGGATTATGATATAGAGTAAAGAAATTGTAGTTTCTGAAATTAAAAAATTGTGCTGTTTTTTTGTTTGTTTGTTTGTTTTTTTCCAAATGAGTATTCAAATAAAGTACAGCTAATTCTTTTGCCCTTATTCAAAGTATGTATTTATAGGGAATTCATCTTTTTGCTTTTTAACTCCAAGTGATGCAAGAATACCGAAACCAGTATCAGGTATGTGCCCAATTTCATGCTTCAGAGAAGTACTCTACTTCTCAAAAGATCAAATGCTAATGATAAGTTTTTACAAATATATTATAAAATACGCACAATATCGAGTACAAGGAGTACATAAGGAACTCAACCACGTGTCATGGACTCTCCAACTCCCTTTTCATGAGGAGTTTAATGGCACAGAGGCAAGAGGTGAACAGTGAAGATGTTGAAAACCCTTCGAAACATACTAATAGCTGCTAATGCAGATGTGAAGTTTTTCATTAACATAAAAGTTGCCACTAACATTTGATGAATCATTACAATGTTTCAAATTCATAAACTATTGTGATGTTTTTAACTTAAGTTTGGCAATGTTTTTTATAATGATTTTTTTTTTGTAAAATTGTGATGAAAATAAAATGTCAAAGAAACAAAAGTGTAATAAAAGCAAAAATGTTACAATATTGGTAAGTACTCGTTTGGTACTCGGTATCAGAAAGTACTCATATCAAAGTGCTTGTATTTGTACTCATATTGAGAAAATGTGGTATCAGTGCATCCCTATTTAACACATTAGTTAATATGAAAAAATATATCCAATTTTAATATTGATCAATCAAACAAAGAATCAGATGGCAGGAGAAAATAGGAGCACTGTGAATAAACACATTTATGAATGAGGACTTTTTTTCTTCTAAATTAGGCTATTCTCAGGCTGCTGGTTCAGTAATTTCACTGTAATGTGGAGAATAGTTTTTATTCCTCTATACAAAAAAACAGAGCTTAACCCCTGCAGACCTGAATTATTTTCTATAAATTATTTTGAAGTCAAAATAATTTTTTTTGTCCATTTCAGTGAAGATCAGATATAAATGGATGTAATTTTCAGTTTTGATTTACAAAGGTGTTTAACTTTATACTTACACTATATTTTTTCTTCTTCCAATTACAAAAGGCTGAGTGTTCTTGCATTTAAAAAAACTGTCCAATGTCTGGAAATATGAATGTTATTTGAGGGAAATTTTACACAAACAATAAAATGAAATGTGTCCACTGTAATGGACGCAAGGCCTGAAGGGGTTATTCAGGAGGTGTATGCTAAAAAAATAAAAATAAATGTTTTGATGGTTTTCCTATATAGACTATTGTTCATCATTCATGTCAGTGGAAAAAAAATTATTTTGGGGGTTATTTTGTATTGTAAACTGTTAGTATGCCAGCTAAGCAATACATATTTTCAGGAGATGATAACGAAGATGATGTTCAAGGTTGTGTTTGACCACTCAAGATTTGTAATAGATTTGGTATTATTTTACTACAACTTGTCCACATTTGAAAACATAACTTTTAACAATGTCTTCTGACTCTTTGCTAAATTCTAAACTCAATAAATGAATTCCCAAGTAGAAATCATGCCAAAAGATATGAAAGAAATTGCCATTTCAAATATAATGGTTTCTTATTCTTTTTGTGTGGAATTCAGTGGGGGATTTTAAAAGATGCTTAAGAGTTCAGAGAGCATTTGTTCGACCACACAGGAGTGGAATTGCTAAAACTTTGTATTAATCTACATTTGACTTTGAACAGCAGCTTCCATTCATTTCCATTCTTATATAGAACTCAATGTTTCCGCTGAAGAAAAACCGGAGCGTATTGTCCTTACTTTTGATATTCAAGGTTCTACTAAATGTACTTCTCCCTTTTAATTCCCTTTGATTTATATTCCGCCCAAACATCAGTTCCTCCACTAAACGCATTAGTGTGCCACCTCTTTCCTCTTTTCCCTCTGAACGTGAAAACCCATCCATGAGATGTTGGAAGAGAAAGAAGTAGTCACCAAGTCGAGTTTAAGCCCCGCCTGGGAGCTTGTTAGTAAATCTAAAGGAAATGAGTCTCAGAGTACATGTGTGTTTTGTGAAATTCCTACAGTTTGCTTTTTGGAGTTGGATCTAATGGTTCCTGTGCGACTCCCCTCCTTGCTCTGAACCAGGAAACAGACCTGTTGCTCTCATTTGCCAGTTTGCAGATCCACAACTTGTGTTGTTTTATCTGCAGGTAGAGGAACACTTCTCATAATTGAACATGCAGTGAATTCATTTTCAAAGACGTGCTAAGAATTGTTGGAGATCAAAGCAGGCCTGCTATCTGCCATCCCCACCTGCACTCTCTCTTTTCTCTCTCTCTTTGCTACAAGGAGGTTTTATTAATAGTATGAATCAGACTGTGAAGGATTAGCAGCTTTTGGGGTAATCTTTTTGCGTCTTTCACAAATGGGATTCTGAGCCGTTTCCATGGATCAGCGTGATGAGATATTGTCTTAGATTTGCATGATAAAATGTTTTGTTGTAGCTCTCTATTTATATAGAAGCAAATCTGCTGTAGGTCAGAGACTGCACTTCTAGTGCCGTTCAAATTTTGCATTGAATCAGTTTGGTAAAACTTATATACAGAACTTCTGTACCTTGTCATCTACATTTTGTTTTACCCGATTCATTTTTGCCAGAATAAATCATTCAAACTATAAACATTTGTCAGTAATTTTTTTATGGTCTTATAATTTTAACTATGACACTATTTGAACAAGAACACTCAGTGCCCAATTGAATAGTCTATATTTGTGAAGAAGTAAGTTTTTATGAACTTCATATTGTGACAAGCGGCTAGTCGAGGTCGCGGCTAAACTAGCTAACTGTGCAGCTACGCTATGCTGAGCACCTAATGCCAGCGGAGATTCCTGTGTCCCATACACCGCACGACCCCAGGGTATCCCAGAGTTCTTAAAAGAACTGTTGTTTAGCGCTTAAAAGGGCTATGTAGAAATCACTCCAGAGTCGTGGATCTGCAGCAAAGCTGTTTATTAGCACACTTCTATCATTCACATTACAACATAACTCCGCGGCCACCTGTAGCCACACCTATCACACACACTGTCTCGTGGATGGTTAGTCCGACAATGTTAATCAAATCACATACATACACACCAAACACATACCCTAACATCACATACATATTCAAATAATAAAGTCATTAAACATAAACACATAACATTGGAGCATTTGCTTTTTAAACTTTAATATAAGCGCCTCCCATGATGCTCCGCGGCAACGACGTATTGCAGGGTCGTCACACTGCCCCCTTCTCAAGAGGGTAAGTGCCCTCACACCCTCAAAACCCCCTTAACAGTCACCGCAAAACAGTATTAACTTGCACAACAGCCTAGAATATAACACAAGAAATGGAACTCACATCTGAAGGCGATGTGATGGAACTCAAAACTCCAGTTCAAAATTGTTCAAATGTTCTGGCCGACGGCGCTCACGCCTTGGCCGGGTGCCAGATTCACCTGTGGGGCTACGGCGAGGACTGTGCCTTTGGCTGTCCACATCAGTCCTAAAATGCACAGAGTCCGGATCACTCGCCGTTTCGTTCAGTCCCAGGTGCTGAGCGCGCGGATGATAAGGAGCTATACGGTCCTGGTGGAGCACAACACATCGGCCCCGTCCAGGCAGCTTCACCTGGAACACAACGTCCGACACCTTCTCCAAGATCTGCCCGGGTCCTTGCCAATGGTGGGTCAGTTTTGGAGAAAGTCCCCTCTTTCGCTGTGGACAATAAATCCATACGCGGTCTCCCACCGAAAACGGCCCTCGCGCCCGAGTGTCATACGCACGCTTTTGGCGCGCACCCGCGTCTGTCAGGGTCTCTCGCGCCAAATGGTGTACAGTGTCCAAGCGTTGGCACAACCGTCGAAAATAGTCCAGCTCCAGGCCCCCAGGTATCTCGGCCTCAGGTGGTGCCCCAAACACTAAGTCCACCGGCGTCCGGAGCTCACGCCCAAACATAAGCGCGGCAGGAGTGCACTGGCTCGATTCTTGTACGGCAGTCCGATATGCCCACAAAACGATCGGTAAATGGGTATCCCAGTCCCGCTGGTGCTGGCTCGTTAGAATAGCCAGCTGTGTGGCAAGTGTTCGGTTGAACCGTTCGACCAACCCGTCGCTCTGGGGATGTAAAGGGGTGGTACGGGTCTTCTTCACTCCTAGACGTCGACAAACCTCGGCAAACACTCTGCTTTCAAAATTTCGTCCCTGGTCACTGTGCAGTTCACTGGGCACTCCAAAGCGCGCAAACATGTCTTCCACCAAACGTTTAGCGGTTGTCTCTGCGCTTTGATCGGGCACCGCATACGCCTCTGGCCACTTCGTGAAGTAATCCATAGCGACCAGGACGTACCGGTTGCCCGCCTCGGTCTCCGGGAAAGGGCCAAGGATGTCCACCCCCACTCGCTCCATAGGGGCCCCTACGAGGTACTGCTGTAGTGGGGCTTGTGATCGCTGTGTTGGCCCTTTTTGTGCTGTGCAGGTGTCGCAGCAATGGACATGTAGCTCCGCATCCTGGCGGCACCCCGGCCAGTAAAAACGTTGCCGGAGCCGCTTGATGGTCTTTGTGTTGCCGAAGTGGCCAGCTCCAACTGCGCCATGGACCCAATGCAGCACCTCCGGCCGGAGGCTGCGCGGCACCAACAGCTGAAGACGATCCACTCCTCCATTTGGTGCTCGCCACCTTCGAAAGAGGATGCCGTTGTGCAGCTCAATATTACCCCACTGTGCATGCAGGATTTTCAGCTCAGGTCCCCGTGAGGAGATTGCCGGCCACTCCGGACGCTCGCCAGACGCCAGCCAACTCTGCACCTCTGTCAGCGTTGCGTCTGCTGCCTGCTGTTGCTGAATCCGCTCGCTACTGAAAAGTTCTCCGCTGTTGTCGCCATCTGTAGCGGTCACAGCCGCAGCAGAAAACCCTAGCTCCCGTGCCTCTTGTCGCTCGCAATGCGCGCAGCTCTCCGTTAAACATGGCCGTCGCGACAACGCATCTGCATTCGCATGTAACCTACCCGCTCGGTGACAAACTTCCATGTCGTACTCTTGGAGGATCTCGATCCACCGAGCCACCTGCCCCTCGGGTTGCCGAAAATTTAAAAGCCACGTAAGGCTCGCATGATCCGTGCGCAGTGTAAATTTAGTTCCGAGTATGTACGGCCGGAAGTGTCGCAGCGCCAGTACAACGGCAAGCAGCTCGCGCCGCGTTACACAGTAGTTCCTCGATGCTCGACTGAGTCTACTACTGTAGTATGCTACTACACGCTCCCCGTCGTCGGTACGCTGTGAAAGTATGGCCCCTACCCCCACGTTACTCGCATCCGTGTCTACCACAAAAGGCCGGTTAGGGTCCGGATAAGCCAACACGGGTGCGTCGACGAGCGCGTGCTTAAGTCGGGCGAAAGCTTCCTCACAATCCTCAGGCCACGCAAAGCGTTTCCCCTTTTCCGTGAGCCGATGTAATGGGCTAGCCAGCGTCGCGAAGCCCCGAACGAACCGCCGATAATATGACGCCAACCCAAGAAAGCTCCGCAACTCAGAAGTGTTCGTGGGCTGAGGCCAATCGCTGACAGCCGTGATCTTCCCTGGGTCAGTTGAGACCCCATCCTCACTGACGACGTGACCGAGGAATTGTGTTTGGCGCGCAAGTAGGTTGCATTTTGCCGGGTTCAGGCGCAGTCCTGCACTACGGATGGCGGCCATAACATCGCCCAAGTTCCGTAGCGCCTGCTCGTAGGTGGAAGCGTGTACCAAAAGATCGTCGAGGTACACCACGCAGCGTGAGCGGGGTATATCTTTCAATACTCGCTCCATTAAACGCTCGAACGTGGCCGGCGTGTTGCATAAACCGAAAGGCATAACGTTAAATTGCCACAGGCCGTGGCCGATCGTAAACGCAGTTTTCGCCTTTGCCTCGGGTGCTAGCGCCACCTGCCAGTACCCGCTGCGGAGATCCAGGGAGCTGAACCAACTCGATCCTGCGACGTGGTCAAGCGCATCATCAATTCGGGGGAGGGGGTAGGAGTCCTTACGAGTCACGGCATTCAGCCGCCTGTAATCCACGCAAGGGCGCCACCCCCCTTGCTTCTTACGCACCATGACAACGGGCGCCGCCCACAGACTTTCTGATGGCTCAATAATACCACACGCCGCCATCTCACGGATCAGCTCTTCGGCTGCCTGCCGTTTAGCGATTGGAAGCCGGTGGGGTCTCAAACGAATCGGTGGGGTCTGTCCCGTATCGATGTGGTGCTCCACCAGATCGGTACGGGAACAGTCACGCTCGGTAGCCGCAAAAATGTCGTTGTACTCAGCGAGCAGTCCATTCAATAGAGCCCGCTGTGACTCCGTTAAATGGGCGCTGCTACGCTGAGCCAGCTCGCTCACCGCTGCGGCAGTCTCCGACGACGGTCTGCTGGGCGTCTCCTCTACCGGAACGATTACGGTCGGTGTCGGTGGTCTACAGTTGGGGGGCACGGGAGGCTAAGGCTCCTTTAAGCGGCTGGCTGTAGGTGGCAGCGGTTCCTCTTCGCTGCCGGCCGACTTGCAGGGGCACCTCTCGGCCGTTAAATTGAAGGCTGGACCCCGGCACGTTGACAACGGCACCCCAGCTCTTGAGAAGGTCCAGTCCCAGGATGCACTCATCTCTGATGTCGGCTAGCCAAAACTCATGCGCCATCGCCAAGTGTCCGACATGAATAGGGAGGACCTTCCTTCCTGGCATCACTGTCTTGGTGCCAGTTACTGTCATCAACTCGGTGTTAGTGGGGGTCCAGTCGCTTGGTAACGCCCTCAACGTACCCGGCAGCAGTCCCCGCCTTATGAGGCAGATGGTCGAACCAGTGTCCACTAATGCTCTGCAACGATGGCCGTTAACTACACATTCCATGTACAGACCGCTATTATGACCACACCGCCCCACAGTTGGGTTCTCCAAGGGTGAGGGGAAATAGGGGCAGAGCAGGATTCCCCTCACTGTCTCGCTCTGTCGTCGTTTCCCGCCGGTGGAGAAACCCGGTTTCTGAGGCTCGGGGCTGGGCACTCTCTCGCTCGATGCCCAGGCTCCCCGCATCGATGACAGCGCTCCTCTCTGGCGGGCCTCGCTTGACTCGCCTCCTCTGGCGTCTCTCTTTCTGCTGCTCGGGTGTGCTGTCTTGGCGGCAAGGGGCGTGGTATAGTGGGACTGGCTCGGAAGACCTCCTCTGCTCCCTCTGCCATCTGTAAGGCTTGTTGTAAAGTGGCCGGCGCTGCCAGCCGGACGTGCTGTCGCAGCCTCTCTGGTGCCAGCCCCCTGACAAAGGCATGCAGGGCCAACTCCTCGCGAATCTCTGCCGGAAAGGTAGGGAAACCCCGGCGAACGCAGCTACGGATCTCTGCCGCGAAGGCCTCCAAACTCTCCCCAATCAGTCGTCTTCTCTCAGCCAGTTCATCCCGGCTGCTCTCCGCTGAAACTTTCTGGCCAAACCGGCATTGCAGTGCAGCTTCGAGAGCGTTAATGTTACTCCTCTCCTCTGGTGCCTAAAACATTTTGTTTTACCCGATTCATTTTTGCCAGAATAAATCATTCAAACTATAAACATTTGTCAGTAATTTTTTTATGGTCTTATAATTTTAACTATGACACTATTTGAACAAGAACACTCAGTGCCCAATTGAATAGTCTATATTTGTGAAGAAGTAAGTTTTTATGAACTTCATATTGTGACAAGCGGCTAGTCGAGGTCGCGGCTAAACTAGCTAACTGTGCAGCTACGCTATGCTGAGCACCTAATGCCAGCGGAGATTCCTGTGTCCCATACACCGCACGACCCCAGGGTATCCCAGAGTTCTTAAAAGAACTGTTGTTTAGCGCTTTAAAGGGCTATGTAGAAATCACTCCAGAGTCGTGGATCTGCAGCAAAGCTGTTTATTAGCACACTTCTATCATTCACATTACAACATAACTCCGCGGCCACCTGTAGCCACACCTATCACACACACTGTCTCGTGGATGGTTAGTCCGACAATGTTAATCAAATCACATACATACACACCAAACACATACCCTAACATCACATACATATTCAAATAATAAAGTCATTAAACATAAACACATAACATTGGAGCATTTGCTTTTTAAACTTTAATATAAGCGCCTCCCATGATGCTCCGCGGCAACGACGTATTGCAGGGTCGTCACAATATTATTATTGTCACGTTCAGGGGTGTGCGTGGAATGAAAGATCTCAATCGCAGAGACAGCTTGACCTGAGACACTCTTTTATTAAAGAACAAAGCAAGGAGAAAAGAGACGACTAAAACAAAAGACCCACGAGGGGCAAACTTGATCAATAACATTAATAACAGAGATCACTGGTAATTTAAGCAACTTGACAAAATAGCTAAACAGACATCACACCGTAGCACATCGGTAACGCACATAGAGACAATTAATGCACCCGTGAAGAACTGCACAAACACAGTGGTATAAAAAGGGAGACTAATAAGTGAGGACGCGCGGGTAGACAGCTGAAGGGACTAACGACAAATTAGACACGGGACGAAGACTGACTCAACAAGCCACGAGGTGAAGTGAGAACATAAACAAACACGGAGACAATACAACCGCCTATCAGGGAACCGCGAGGGAGTCACATGATAGGCGGGAACCCAGGAACCGGCACAAGGGAAAACAGCGAAACTGAAAACGCGCGATCGGAGACAGAAAGGGAGTAGAAAGGAAAAGACAGTTGCGACACGCGCCTTGAAGACCAAACCCTGACAATTATAGTCTACACTGTAAAATTTTTTTTTAATGTATCTGTTTTACATTGTTTTGTATATTGCATTACATTCTGGGATAACGTGCTGATTGAACAGGTGTCAATAGATTAATAAGATGGGTCTACTCACAAAGTGTTGCTGGAATTGACAGCACCAGACTACCAATGTTGAAGAAGAAGAATAAATCAATCAATTAACCAATCGACATATTAATACTGTATCACTCTTGTAAGAAGGAATAGTCTTATCAAAGACACTGATAATTGAGATATCGTTTACAGCCTTTATTGTGGATCATCCTAATAACAGCAAGTGACTGCAAACACATTAGGCAAAAACAACAACGAGAATTGTAAGGACCCCATTCAGTGCAACAGCAATCTCGTCGATGGTTAGTGCTTAGGAAGCCCTCATAATGAGATGCGTGCAGTGTCCCGCCCTCGTGACGTCACTGCACCAATCCCGAGAACGGAGGTTCAATCAGCCGCTACAATACTATTACATTGACAGGGTTGAAATCCTAAAAAATATTTTCAGTTTCTTGAATTGGGCAAATCTGTAACTTTTCTCAGTTTAACTAGCAACCTGTTCCTGAGTCTGGGACTCGCTACACACTAAAGCCCGATTTATACTTTTATAAACCAGATTTATACTTCTGCGTCAACTGGACAAGTTGCTCTCTGTGGAAAAAATCCTATTTTCCGTTTTTGGGAGCTCAAAACGGCTCTATGACCATAGGCATGCCAATTCCATATAGCACCACCCAATAACCAATCAGATGAAGCACTAATGCATCTTATATGCTTTGACTGACCCGGAAGTGTAACCGCAGCAGAACTGCATCATATAAACAATGAAAAGAAAGTATATTTCCCTCCCTGGGCAAAAGTGTTTTTTGGCTTACCAAAAGATTAACGGTTTTCATTGGAAATGGGTATGAAAATAATGACCACCATCATAGAGACCACTTTTATTATGAAATTATAAATGAAAGAAACACACAAAAGAATGAATTACAATTATAAAAGCACAAAATCATCAATGACTTTTCATGTTCATAGCTGAGATACTGTAAAACTGAATGGAAGAGTAAATATTTCAGTTTTTCACATTGATTTAAGAAGGACAGTAGTGATTGGAGGACTACAGCTTATCTAAACCACTAGTTACATTTGACTTTGCAAAGGTACACCATCTCCTTACAAAAGATCCCTGCAAACAAACAGTCACCCCGCAAACAATCAGAAGACAATAAACTGAAGTTCAGATCATTAGTGCGCTTGCCATGACATACTGCAGTGTAATTCTGTTTGATAAATCAATTGTCCTCTGCATGAATAATGTGATAGTCCCGCAGCATGTCCTTCCCGCCGACCAGCTGCTCATCTGGAATTTAGAGGATTTTAAAGTGGATTCATATTAGAAACAGCTCTTGTATAGGAGAGACGATGAAGGACAAACACACATTAGGCTTTAATTGATTAATATGCAAATGCAATATAGGAATTAAAATGCAAATGCAATAATTCAGGTTAGCTTTACTTCCTATAGACATCATGGTGTTTTCCACAAATTGGTATTAAAACAAATGACTCAATTTTAAAAATCCCACCTTTATACGACCTAATTTCACACAGGTAATTACATCAGTATCATCCAGCCATTGGAAGAAGTAGTCAGGCAAGAAGAACTTACTACCTGTTAATAATTAATGCCAAGTGTTTTTAATACAATCCACACAGTGCAAAGTGGAAGCTCCACAACTTTGTAAAAAGGTCATTAACAAGTAACAAGTGCAGATCCTTGCCTCAAAGGTTATGGAAATTTGGTGATTGTTTATTTACAAGACTAAAGTTTACCAGTGTTGTCTCACCTCTCCTAATTTCTCCTCTTTTGTGGTGCTATATATACTTCTCCAGTTCTTTGGGGTTATTTTGTTTTTGGCACGATATAGCGATTTTCCATGTAAAGAACCAGTTGTTCGAAACCCGGTTTTACTAAATAGCACCTATGAAGGCTGGTTTTACATAACACTTTTGGAGACGTGTGCTAAATGGCACGAAAAAGGAGCCCCTATTATCACAAGCAAAAAAAAAAAAACAGATTTAGTGCTATGTAGCTGTGTATCTGTGGTGTGAGCTTCAATGTTAACATGATTGTCAGCAGCAAAGATATGCCGAGCCACTCATGATACTACAAACTGCCAAGCAAGGTGTGTGGTAACTTCTCTGGTTAAAATACTCAATGCAATATCCATGCTTTTGCCTGCTCACTGAGAATAATGTTACCCATACATGACTAATTTGAATTATTGAAAATTTTGAATGATTTGGCAGTCCAATGGTCTTTAAAAGTACATCTTGAAGAATTGGAAAGCCATGTTGTGAGATCTTTTTTTATAAAAGATTATCTGTTGGTGAAAAAAGGACAGCAGTTTCCTGAGGCACTGTCACAGTTGGGTAAAACTGTGACTGTTTAATGTGTGGTTTGCTAAAAGTTAATCCGTAAAGTGTTTAGTCTCCTATGTTTGTACGAACAATGATCTGCCCAAACACTCCAGTTGTACATACGTTGAAATAAATACACTCAGACAGTCATTTTAGCACAACATTTAATAGAATATTCATTGCATTTACTTACCGTTGTAACTCTCAGGACCAAACCTTTTCAGTTCAAAACCTGGTCCTTTTATACTTTGCCAATACCATGCCATGCTGTTCCGCCATCTTGGATGATGACATCATCAGGATCACCATTAACTTTTTTCATAATTTGTTTATTTTGCAATGTTTTGTCTGAATTGTGTTGGGAATAAGTGTATTTTGAGTTTATAAGTGCTTTACTGTTTTATTAATTTTTGTGATGTTTACCTATAGCTTTCAATATCTTCACCATCTGAAATGGTATGATCCATGGGGGCGGAGCTTGGACTATATAAGGGCTCCCAGGCTTTCATTTAGTGTGGGTAGTATTTTTAATATCACAATTATTATGGATTAGCGAACTCCTGGTCCACACGCCAGTCCAGATGGTGGCGGTAATGCTCCAAAAGTTGGTTGCCAACCGCCAAAAGAAAAAGAAGAAGAATTTAGTGTGGGTTGTTGTAGGAGTAGGATGTGTGCTGCACAACTGTAAAAGTTTATTTCTGTAGATATTGTAAATAATATAGTGTCTATTTTTTTTGTTACTTTTTTTTTCAGATGTTTACCGGGATTATTGCACCTGAGCATTAATAAAATAATTTTTTTGGTCACAACTGCAAAGTTTTGTCACTCCGGCCTCCTACCGTCAAGCTAACCGATAACAGGCACACTGCACAATGCTTTTTGGTGGATCATCTAATAACATCAAAAATATTAAGCTATTACTTTATTCAATGAAACATGTGTTGGTAAACAAAAGGGAAAATAAATACGAAGAACTAATAATGCAGAATGCTCATGAATAATATAAAAGTACACTCTTATTAGACTCTAAAAGAGAGCTGAATCTAACATATTCGTGTCATAATACTCAGAAAATATCATACTTTTGAAATTAAAAAAAGAGTACAAATCTAGGTGTTCAAAGACATTTTAATGATTTGCATTTTCACAGAGCTACTTATTATTAGACGAGTTAATAATTGTATTTCCAAGTCAAGTTTTTTAAACCAATATAACAGTTTCTTAATAAAGGCAAATGAGATTTCAGAAGACATCAGATTTTTTTTTTCCAGTCACATTTTAATCAGACATTTGATTAATTCAGAAAAATTATAATCTAAACACAAATGGTGTGAAGCGATGCCAAATTATCTAAATATTAGACAACAGAACAAATAGTCACCTCATTTTGTTGACATAAAAGCCTTATTACATAGTCTATGTATGTTAATCTCTGCCAACTAAACTCCATTCATTCCACAGAGATGCAAGTCAACAAAACTGGTCCTCTACGTCTGAGCTAAGACACGTGTCTAATGAATTTGCAGCCTAATGAATTGCTTCGGTTAAAACAGTCACGCTTATGACAATAGCGCAGAATAATCCCCTCTGCTATAATTCCAGCTAAAACAATGATCAGTATAGTGTGATTCATCCCGGGGGATTAGAGCCAGCTATTATTACTTTTAATAATAGCCAGTGTGAGTGACAGGTTGAGGGGAGATCCAGACGTCTCTGACCCTAATCCATTTGTTTTTCCATCTACACTGAGAAGAACCCATACTCTTTTTGTCTTCCACACTGCCATCTTAGCCTCTTTCACCCACACACCAAGCACCCCCCCTTCTCTCGTTATATCCTACATTACCCCCTTCCTATGCTGCCGACTTGTATCTTCTCAGCCAACTGGGCTCCAGGCAGCGACTGTGATGTTCAAACACTTCCCCTCTGAGCTGTTGAATTAGCCAAATGTCAAAGGTCCACGTCGCTCCCTCCCTCCCACAAAGGATCCTCTAAGCATCTCTCTTTCACTCCTCCCTCAGGTGAAATGAACAAAACACAACCAATGACAAATGATGCCGAAGAGTGAGATGTAGAAGATGAAAGAAATGTCAGAAGCCCACTCGTGCGATACCATACTCCACATTCAGCCTGAAGGTAAACAGAGTTCTTGTTTTTGAAGTTGTATTGTATTGAGTTAGAGGGGTTCCAATTAAAAATCACCTTTTTAACTCTTCATCCCCTTAGCACCAAAACAGCTTTGAAGACAGTTAATGTAAATTGACTATAAATCTGTTTTTAGTGCTGTTGGATGTTTAACATGCTAAATGTGCAAATATTATATTTGACTTGCGAAGCTACACTCAAGGACAGATTCTGAAACTTTACACTTCGTAATTCTTAGTTCACTTTTATTACTTCGTCATATTGTCTTCAGCTTGTTCGACATCAACAGTCATGACAATTATGCTTCAAAAATATTCTGTAAAAAATCTGCAGGGACAAAGAGATTCTAACTAATATTTTCAAGACAATGAGAGGGAAGGATTTTTCACGAGGCTGTTCTTTGGCTGAGTGAGGAGGAAGGTTGAAGATGAAGGATGAGCAGGACATTACAATACACTATTGATATGATATGACAGACCTTGGTGAGATGAATGTCCTGTCCCACAATGACAAAAGTGCTGTGGAGCTTTAAGGACTTCCATTTAAGAAGAGCTCATGACTTAGCTTCCACCTTAATAAAAAATAATACGGCCGGATCTTTTACTGTCTTCCCAAATGAAACAGAGTTCTGTCATATTGAAATACACCAAGAACTGTCTTACTTTGAGGATTGTAAATTCAGACTGTTTCTATCTCAGATAACTGTTTTTATTAGCATTGTTAAAAATCTTTAAATGTATGTAAGTACATAAATTGGGGGTTAAGCTCAAGAAAACTTTTAGAGGAAACAAAAGTGTAAAGAAACTACAGGAAAGTAAAATATTACAGAAAGGTCGACTTTTCAGTCTCAGAACATTAACAGAACTTTTGTAGAAAAGCATAAGAGATGTATCACAGAGTCAGCATCAGTTTTACCAGCATCAGAAGTGGTCTTATGTGATATTTTATTTAGTGACAGCTTTGACTTGACTCAATTACCACAGTTACAGTACATGATCTGAGTACAAACGAAGGCCATGCTTTTGCGCACCAAATCTATATCAACTTAACAATGTAAATGCTGTGCGAAATTATTCAAGAACAGCTTGCCAAACAAACCTGTTTGTTACCATAACAAAAATTTAACAATGAAAACATGAATAGAATATAAATGATGCACAAAAAAGTATGGTCTGCTCTAAAAACTTGATCTGATGGTAGTATTTAAAACTCCAACAAAACGTATTAATATTTTAAGGACACAGACATAACCTAAGATCTACAACCTCCTTCCCACCCTCTTGAAGCCAATGGAGACTATTGCTAAATCTGACATTCAATAACACAATCATGATTTTAACAAAGGCGTCACGGTGGCGCAGTGGGTAGCACGGTCGTCTCACAGCAAGAAGGTCACTGGTTCTAGGCTCGGCTAGGGCAGGTGGCATTTCTGTGAGGAGTTTGCATGTTCTCCCCGTGATCGCGTGGGTTTTCTCCGGGTGCTCCGGTTTCCCCACAAGTCCAAAGACATGCGGTATAAGTGAATTGAATAAGAACGATTGCCCATAGTGTTAAAGTGTGAATGTGTGTGTGAATGTTTCCCAGCAATGGGTTGTGGCAGGGAAGGGCATCCGCTGCGTAAAACATATGCCAGAGAGTTGGCGGTTCATTCCGCTGTGGCGACCCCGAAAGGGAATAAAGCCGACATGAAGATGAATGAATGAATGATTTTAACAACGCCAGCACAATGCACACTACTTAAGAAGAAATTGATTCATTTGAAAACAGATGATCGTATACTTACATATTTTAATCAAGTTTAATAAATATATACGGTCAAAAACAACCATTTGCTGGTTTTCAGGTAAAATTTGTAAATGGGCACTAAAGATGTTTTATACGGAAATGTTTGGTACAACGCCCTCAGTTCAATCACGCAGGTCTGAGCGTCCGAATTTGAGTGAGTCACAAAAACAGTGAAAAAACAACTTTGTGAATCTTTTAATCTGTCATACCAAACTAATTCAGAGAGATGCAAAAAAAAAAAAACAGATGGCATAGGGATTTTCATTTGTAGACATATGCAGCTGTTTTCAGTCATCTTTGATAGAGCTTTTCAACCCATTATTGACCCACGATAACACTGCAATGAAACACTTAAAAAAAAAAAATCTGGATAGACTCTTTTTTTTACATAAGAACCTAAAAATACAATAGATCTTGCTGCTGTTCATCTACTATTTGCTGTACTCGTGTAAACATGTAAACATGAAGATTATTTTATGGCAAATACTTTTATTTTAAATACTTTTTATTTTTTCACAGAAGTTTTGGGCAGATGCTCTAAATAAGTTGCACTAGTTCATAAGTAATACTTGCAAAATGTTTTTCTATCATTAATATCTATTATTGTTTGTTTAAAGTGTCAAGTTTTGAAGATGTGTATTCATGTTTGATTTATGAAAATAAAGTGAATTCTAGCAAACGTCTAATGGGTTGCAGCTGGAAGGGCATTCGCCGCATAAAACATATGCTGGAATAGTTGGTGTTTTGTTCTGCTGTGGTGACCCCGAAAGGGAAAAAGCCAACAAGATAATGGATGGATACTATTATTGAATATGAAGGCCCAGACTCAGTGCATACAGTTAAGAACAAAACATTTAATGCTTACTTCTTGAAGTAAATAAAAATCAAGAATTGTTGGATAAGATTCATCGTACATTAGTCCTTTAGTAAGGAATTTGGCCATTACCTTAAATATAATATTTCGTCCCCCACATCTCTTCAATTCTATGGTATTTCTGCATAACTATTTAAAGACATCAAAGTAACTTAAATTAAAGATTACCAGAGGAAAAAAATTAAGATACTACCTGTTATGCATTTTCACTCAGGGCATCAATACAATCTTTAAATGTCTTAAATTTGTCTTCAGAAACATAATGGTATTTCCACAATAAGTTGTAAAATATATGTACGTTACTCTTAGGTAGAACTGTGACACAAAACATATAATTTAGCATTGTTTTGTATTTTCTCAGTTTTTTGCTGCTCCGATTCAAATACAATGGAGTAAAACCTTACAAATTAGTGTAAACACATGATAGGTAGATGACCTCTCCAGCGGCTGAGAGTGAAGCACATCTGTCTTTGGCTGAGGACTTGTTTGGAGGACACTGGTGTGTGTGTGTTGAGGTGACAGTGACTTAACACACCTTCAGCCAGCAATGACTCAAGCCTGTCCTGTCCACTCGGCTGAAGAAATCATTGTCCGTGCTCAACACCCACTTATCTATGAAGTCATTGGCAGAGGTGACTGAGATAATAAAAGACCGTCTCAAGATTAAAATCGGTCCTTATACAACCAGTTTGATTTCTTAAGACTCAAAGCCTTTTATTTAGAACGATGTCCTATGCAATGTAGGGAAAGACACAGACATGTGGATACCAACACATCTGATGTCATCAGACAATGAACAGAGAAGCAACACCTCTCAAGAAGTAAATACCTCCATCAGTGAAGAAAAAGCCCCTGTAATAGAAGTGTCAGTGAGTAATAGGACTTCACTCAAGGGCCCTTAAATATGTGCCTCTTTAACCTTATCAGTCAATCAGCAAACAGGGAAAGCAAGGTTGAAAATTAAAAAGTGTTTCTCAGACAAAGCTTTTCAGTTGATGCACAAAGGCACATAATATAAGTAAACCATGAGAATCCCAAAACACCACATGAGAAAATTCAGCACTGTAGACAAAAAAACTGAAAACCGACAGCTTTCAAGTGCAGAATAAAAAGAGTTCAGAGTTATTGTAATCAATGTGGAAAAAGATACAACAGGAAAAGGTAATTTATCATGGGTTTTAACCTCTTCCAAATTGATTTTATGTAAACAGTGGTAGAAATAAACATACATTATTTTGAGAACTTTAGACATATAGACATATTTGTTTCTATAACACAACACAACAATGAGTGGAAACTGAAGGTTTTCCATGACAGTCAATCTTGCTTTGACTACACAGAAAAAAGTAGTCATGCAGTTTGGTGTTGTGAAGTCTTAACGTTTGACGTGGATTATGCTGTTTATACTATTATCTTTGGGCAACAATAAAATATTAAATATATTATTAATGTTTGCTGTGCAATAAATAATTGAAATAAAACAGTTGGTGGTTAATTGTCTTCTCAATACTTCTCGCTCCTGACAGAGAAAAAATAGTCATGTGAGGTTACAAATTAATCTAGATTGTGCTCCACGCTTTGTGTCGGACTGACGCTTTGTGTCAGGCGGTACTTTGCCATCACATAGTACATTAAAACTAAATAATGTGCGCGTAACTGTTGTATATCCCTTACGTATCCCTTACACATTTTTAGTGACCCATAACTAAAGTCCACCTCAAAAATAAACTATCTTGGTTGGATGTCAAAGCCACTCAGACTTCATTCTACTGCCTACATTAAGAGACATGGTAGAAACGTTTGCGCTATCTTCTAATACATTATCTTGTTATCGCAAAAGAGGAAGCTTCTTGTGTGGGATTTTTCTTAAATTGTTATCCTCTGTTTTTTTTCTATGCCATTTTTATTCTCCTTTAAAGCCCTTTGAACTGCAAATATGCATGAAAATGAGCATGAGTGCTCTGCGGAGTTTGAATCTTCATCATGCCAGTGTTTCCATTTCCCAATTAACTAAATAAAATAAACTATTAATTGCTTTTTGCAATTGCTTTTTGCTTAAGCATTGAATGTTGAGCCAACTAATTATTTTTAGAGTCTAGTTTTTTTAAACTCTATTTTAGAGTCTAGCAAGCAGGGGTGACAACTCTGTGGTCTTTCTGAGTCCCCATTATTATGTACTGTAAAGGAGTGCCATCCTTTAGATTAAACATTCAATCTTTTGAGATAAAAGTTTGGGTTTTTGAAAGGAGTTGGTGTGTTACCTTGGCATCTTAAGGAAATATGCCCACTGGTCTGTGAATTAATAACTCCACTTTATTCCCAGTAAACTAGGGTAAGTTTTCTGATGCAGAATAGCAGCAGTTACGTCATCCAGGTGGATGCTGTCCAACATAAAAATCATGAACTAATACTATTTCTCATGCTGTTACCTCTGATTGAAATGCGAGAAGATCTCACAGCTCATTGGAAGCAGTAACAGCTTAGCTTATTGCAGAGACCACAGGCTCAGACATCCAACCAGATGGTCTTTCAGCAGTTCATCAAACTTTGTGCAAAAGTTTTCAGATGCTTCACAAAAGAATTAAAAAGAAATATCCCTAACTTTTCAAGGACATTGACCTCAACCAAGCACCTCATGCTGATCAAAAAAAAATTGTCTATGACCCAAAAATGCCTTTTGCTGAATCAGGATTTGCCAATATACTACTACTACTCAGCAGTAAATCTTATATGTAATCAGAGGGCAGAAACAACAGGTGAGCAATGGCGAGTCACGAATAGAGCTGAAGAACTCTAGCACAAACATTTCCATGCAAATCATCCCATTCATCACTCTACGTCTCAAAGACATCCACAAACCAGATCACATACACAACCACAGGACACACACTAACAGACTCTGCTCTCTATTTACTGCACTAAAGCATGCTGCCCGTTTGATGAATGGGGTTTTTTAAGCAAGCTCTCCAGCACTCCTCTCCTCCGCCATATTCGCCCATGTCTGCCGTGCTCAAGTCTTTCTGCCAGTGCTTTTGAATTTTCAAAGTCTCTTGGCTCATTAGCATTTCACAGCTCTCTCCAGGGGTCCTCGTTCAGTGCTCTCGGCTGACTGTCTGAAGAGCCACTGACGTCCACTCATTTATCACGGTCCTGAGACCAAGCAGACGACAATTGGACTCCATCAATGTGATGAAGTCTGACCAATCCTCATTTACCAAAAAAGTGTTCTCCCAAGGTATGACAACCTGATATTCTTTGTAGAATAGATCATCAAATCAATCAATCAATCAATCAATCAGTTTTTATATTGTTTTTTTATATTTAGCAATTGCTTTCAAAGCAGCTTCACAAAGTCCCCATGAGGATCAGGCAGAGCAGACAGGAGTTCCCTCTAAGAGGGGACTCCCGCTGACTGAGGCAGGCGCTAATCACCTCCCCAGCATAAAGAACATACAAACTAAAAATCCATCGATGAACGGTTTGCCGGACAGGACCTGAAAAACAAAAAACAAACAAAACAAACAAAGACAAAACAGGAACTAAGAAATGGAGAAAACGGTTAGTAAACTGTAACATAGACAACAAACAAGTGATCAGCATCAGCTGCAGGAGGAGAGATAAATAATGAGGATAGGTTAGAGAGGAACATTGAACCACATTGTTTTTTCAAACAGTTTGTATGTATATGGTGCTCAGGCACCATATCTGTTTAGACAAATACCAAGAGATAATTATTGGAATGCCAGTTTTAAACAGATATGTTTTTAATTTAGTTTTGAAATCTGTGAGCGTAGTTGAGCTGGCGGACAACATCCGGAAGTTTATTCCAGAGCTTCGGGGCTCTATATGAGAACGCTCTTCCACCTCTTGTGGATTACTAACCTTTGGTTCAATCAATAGTCCTGCTTCTTTTGATCGGAGAGAGCGAGCTGGAATATATCGTGATAGGAGACTGCTCAGGTAGGCCGGAGCCAAGCCATTCAGTGCCTTAAAAGCAAGGAGCAGAATCTTGTAGTCAATGCGATATTGTACAGGAAGCCAATGAATCAAACAAAACATAAAACTTAGGAATCACATATATTATGTTAATAGTCTACAAGCATGCCAAAATGATGAATGGCTTTTAAATTTTTTATTTATTTTTACTAAATAACTTAACACAATTTAAAATTATATTTAAAAAGCCCCCAAATCTACAGTATCCGTTTTCTGCATGTGTTGGCTGCTTGTGAGAAATCACTGTGTCTGCCTTTTTGGTCAAAATGAGGGAGTAGAAATTACCCCCGGATTGTAGAGGATGCAAAAGTGGGTGGAAAAATTCATGAAGAAACAGAGCTTTTTGGGCTTTAATTGCATCGTTTACTTGAGTTCACTTGTAGAGAAACCTCTACTTACATGCTATAACAGTTTCAGATCATCACTCAGGTTAGTGGCCATGTGAGAGGCTGTGTCCATCCACTAGTGATTGGAAGCTTTGTCATTTTTTTGGTGAAACAGTCATTTCATGTTTCATCTGGGAAAAAAATCTCCTTGAAAACCATCATAAGACCTCAAAACAGAGTGTCAACTGCTAACCTGTATCGTCTGATTATCAAAATAAACAAGACAGCTCTTCATATACTTGCAAAACATTAGCATTGTGTTGTTTGTTTCATTGGCATTCATAATGATCCAGTCATAATCCTACATTTAAAAATGAACCTCATAATTAACTTAAGCAAGACAGAGTTTTAACTTGTTCAGGAGCAAAACAACATTTTTCTTTGCCTTTTCCACATCCGGTTCTTGGGGGAAAATGTAATGAAAAGACGAGTTGAAGAACATCTCAGGGCTGCCTTTCCCAAAGGATTTTATGCTCAAAAATATTTTTATTTCTGTGGACACTGGTTTGTTTAAAGAATATTCAACAATGAAATGTAACAAATTGTTGTTATTGAACATAAACATAACTAAAAATGTCTCATTTTGTGATTTCATTTCAGATTCATTGTCAGGAAAACCAAACAGTGGCTAAATGACTCGAGTAAAATTGGTCAGAATATCATACAAGGGCTGCAATTTTTTTTAACTAAATTAATTCACACCAGGCTTTGTAGAACTAATTTAAAGCAACTACAAAAATATGCTTTATGAAAACTTTTTGACATTGCATTTACATTTACGCACTTGGCAGACGCTTTTGTTCAAAGCGACGTACAATAAGGGAGAGACAATATGCAATCGGTTACACCGTCTATCTCAGCTTCTCATAATAGAAATTGTATGATCAATAAACCATAGCAGGGAGGAAGTAGAGGAAGAAGATAAAGACAGAGGAGGAAAAATGTATTGGTTGATTGATGGTCTATAAAAATTTAGTTTTTGTATTAACTAGCAATTAATAAAACTCATGTTTTGGATAGTTGTTCCTCTAGTTGTTAATCACAGTTCGCTGATGCTATTTCAAATTGTAGGCATAACTTCCAAGTTGATGTCATTATAATCAATACTTTCATGATCTAACTCCAAAACAAAATGAGAAAAGGCAGCTGTACCTTTAGATAATGCTTTTCTGGTTGCTCTCATAAAAAGGATTGTTATAAAAAAGTTAAAAGATCCTTTCTCAAGGGATGCACTTAATGTGAACTTGAGGTCAAGCAGCTTTCACCCTGGAGATAGTCTACTAAACTCTGGAGGCTCATTTATCATTTTATGATTCTGCCAGTGCTCGTAAAAGACCCTTTAGTGCTATGATTCGTCCTTGATGCTTCATTTTGAGCACTTGACTACAACCCAATGGCCAAGTCTGGCTTTAAGAAGGAAAGATTTAAAGAAGGCTAAGGCAACTTTTCCATTACAAAGATAACATCAGCATACAAACTAGGAAAGAAAGAGTTACGCAGACAAATATCAACAATAATTATAGAATGGCTAATAAAACTCACTTGGCATCATTAAACTCCTTTACTCACTTTGAATCCTGACTAGGCTTCAGGGAGGATCTGGCGCTATTCCATCTAAGTTTGGAAAAAGAAAATACTAACAGCTAAGAGGGCATGGCCAACAAAAGAACATGGTACCACAATGAAAAGTCGACTTAAAAAGGTGTCTTAATAAGAACTAGAAACCTTTACTTGAGTAGCAAAAGATAGATTAGACACGTTCAATTGTTTGGTTGATTATATTTATGTCACACAACTGCATGTGTACGTCAGGACAGTACACATAAATCATGATTTAAATCACTATTTGAATACTAAGATTATATTGTTTTTTAATATCTTTTCTATGTGTGTTCCAATTCATGAATGTTTTTGGCATTCACCAAATAAAGGGATAAGGGGAGTGCTAACAAGAAAGGGGAAATAGTTTCTCCCCCAAATATAAGAAAGTATCCCAAAAAGTTACTAAAATGATTAAAAAATATCCCAGATGCACTGCTGTTGTAATGACTAGAGTGTATGAGAAAAAAGCAAGGTAAAAAAAATAATCGCATATAGTTCAGGCCAAAAAGCAATGATCCTAAATACATGTTTTAATAAATATGGTACAAATACAATCTAAGCATTGATAACTGGCTTTAAAAGGTCACATCACATTTTATTTCAATCTAATGCATAGTGTATCATTCCAGAAGGTCAATGACTCCTTGTTTACCATTAATAGCAAAGCCTACATTACTGGAAAAGTTCAAATTTAATTGTTAATTTTAAAAGAAAACACCGTAACCAACAAACCACACTGTATCTTTCTTATACTTCAATGTTTTACCACAGCATCATTTCCTGCCAGACTATTTCTTGGTGTATGGTTAAACTTAAAAAAAAAAAAAAGATTCAGAGGAGCAGAGACTTGAAAATATATTTGTCTTTGAATGATGGCGTAATATGACATATTTGTGAAATCATGTACCAGAGTGAATCCAGAAGAGACTCTGTGGGTGTCTGTGTCAACATGTGCAGAAGAGGATCAAACAGAGGAATGAACAGAACACCAACTTGGATTGTTACAAAAGTAAGATGGATTGGTAATATAGCAAAGTTCTTCAAGAGTTTTGACTGATGCACAAATTAGTTAATAAATAGTTTTATTTATACTTTTCAGGCCCATTTTTGCCACTTCATAAACACCACATATTAGATTTGCTTTTAGAATACAATGCCATTGACATAAACAGCCTGAATTCTTTTTTAAATTAATGTATATCTATTAAACATCACGTCAAAGGACCTCAAACAATTAATTCTGAACTGCTAATTCTTAAGCCATCAGGCACAGTGCGAATTAACGATAAGAAAAGTGAAAGTGACCAGTTATGAATGACCCATACCTGGAATTTGTGCTCTGCATCCCAGTGTACACACACAGCAGTGAACAAACACACCGTAAAACACACCCTGAATCATGGGCAGCCATGACTGCTGCGTCCGGTGAGAAGTCGGGAAACTGGTGCCTTGCTAAAGGCAAGCACAGCTGTGGTTGTTGAAGGTGAGAAAAGCAAGTGTTTCATCACTAACACCACCTTCAACTCAGTGGACCTGGGGATCAAACCAGCAATCTTCTGATCACATGTCATTCTCCTTATCCAGCAGACCACAACTGCCATACACCCACAGCGATCAAAAGATGAATTTTCCCTTTTGCAATTTAAAAGCACAGTAGTATACACATCAAAAGCTATGTGAATAAGCAATAAGTTTCGTGAACAACTTGTGTGCCTGAGGTGTTCAGTTGTTTCATTCACAAACATAGCGGAGCGGGTTTAACAACAAAGTTTTTCACGTTTTTTTGCACTCATCCTCATTTTTAACCCTGTAAATATTACATCTGTAAAACCCTTTAAAAAGCTTACAACATGTAAAAATATTTCTCTCAAGTCAAATATTTCAAGAATATATACTATTAAACTTGTTAACCAGTCACACGCTAATCTATCAGTCTACCTGGTGATTGGTCAGATGTGTTGCAGGCGCAATGATGAGCCTGAAAAATCGACCTAATAGCAAATAAAATGAAACAATGCATGTTCGTTCCACAAAAATGCGTTGTTGAAGTGAAAGAGAACACTAATATGTTTCAAATAATATTATTTCTTTAGAATAAATTGTGTATTAAAAAAATCAAGTTTAATGTGCAAAGGTCTTTAAGCTGATCAATTTTAACAGCAAATCACTCAGAGGGTAATTTGGCTCCAATATAAAGATATGAAGGACAGAGCAATCCAAGTAATAAAATGCCATCTGACAAAACAAAGGAGAACATGCTGAATAAATTATGTTTACAACACCTACAGTAATCCTAAAAGTGGGCTTAATTGATTCTCAGCAACTACATCTTTAATCAATTTGTGGTTAAAGGCCTTAAAATAATAGTACTAATATAAATAATATAAATACATGGAGCCACTTGACTGATTCCTCAATTCATAAAAAAACTGTTTATTTTAGATGCAGCATACACACACACAACCTCTGGAAGTAAAGAAGGGAACTGACTCTCCTTAAATGTTTGTGTAGGAAAAGGTTTAGGTTAGATTAGGTTGGGGTTAGTTAGTGTTGATATGTAAAAGCATTTTTAATTGTAATAATTTTCTTTCTTTATGTATTGTTAAGTGTTTCATCCAGCCAGGGTGTTGGATTGCTGAATGAAAAGGTTGTGGAATGTTTTTTTTTTTTTTGTTGCTTTCTTTAAATAAAAAAAAAATTCAGCTCCCACCTATTTTTGACAGATTTCACTCAAGTTTCTGTTTACGTTTTTACCCAATAACTAAGTGAAACACTCCAAAACATTACCAACACTCCACAAAATGCACACTGCAATATTTAAACAAAAAGGATTATCTGTAGAACACGTATCAAGTTCCAGTTATTGAGTTTTTTTCTACCTTTGCTCATGTGGTAGCATTTTTTTGTGTGGAAATGGTTTAATCTTTAATGTAAACTACTGTGCTGAAAATGGGCTGCAGTTTCACAACAATACTGCCAGAGTGGTTGAGTGAAGTTGGTGGGTGAGTGAGGTGAGCTTAATTGGGTGTTAAGAGGAGGTTGAAGTAGTTGGGGTTAGAGTGAGTAGTAGAGTAAGTAGTAGCTGAAGGCAATCATCTCTAGCAGCGATATGACTCCACCTCACTAGCTAGTGCTGGTTACTGAAATGGGTGGGTAGCAGCTGAAAATGGCTCCTTACTCCAGCTCTACAGTATAGCATGAGCTTCAATAAAAATATAGTACGATTCAAATTCAAAAGTAGTGCATAGGACCTACAGGCCTGATTTGTTTGGAGACCAATTGATGGATTGGATGCTCCAGTTATCATGTTTCTTAATTTTACCTGTGTTTACACGTCGCTTCTTTAAGAGCTGCAAGTAGACCAGATTGTGCATGAGTATGTTTGTTCATAGTTCACTTGTTCAAACGTTTTAAGAAAAGTAACCACCAGCGAGTCTTTTTAAAACAAACTCTTCTATCAAAATGATGACACAGGTCTTGCCTCTAGGATTTGAAGCGCATCCCGGTTTTACTTTTGGGATATTTAGGGTTTCTTCTTTGCTGTAACAGATCAAACAATACTAAAACATCAGTTGATCAGCCCTACGACAAGAACACACAAATTGTCAGACATAACACTGCCTGCGTCTCCATTTCTCTTTGGTCTTAACAACCTTCCTGAGAATTGTGAAATGCAGTATTCTCAAATATTTACACTTCACTCAGAAAAGAGGAGGTTAACGTTCCCAGCTGAATGCGTCTCATCACATATATAATTCAGAATGCTATCACAGCAGAAATCCTAAATAAAGAGTTTGCTATAAATACAAATTCTGAACTTGACGTGGTTTGCAAAAGTTGTTTTGTGGCTCTTGTTGTTTCATTTGGCTGATCAGCGATTCTGTAAGAAGCTCTTTTTGAAGATGCTTACTCAGATGAGTGCTTTTGCTGTCTCGAGTTAGCAGAGTGATCAGTAAGACCCAGTGGAGGGATTTGGAGATTGACATGTTTGCAAAATGTGCTTGGCAAAACTTAGAGTGACAGTTACACAGTGTCTTATGAGGTTACCCTGCAATGAGATCTCGATCAAAAACATCTTAGGTCACGCTACGGTTTAAAAATGCATAACTACAATTTATTGAATGTAATATAAGTCTGAGGTCCCAGGAAATGTTAAATTAAAATGACCAATTATAGACTACAGTAAAATGTTAAGCGTACAGCTTGGCCGAAAGGCTGGTTTGAGAGAAACCTTGGCTGCACAGACAGAAAGCAAAAAATTACTGTGAGCTTTCTAAGAAGAGATGATCAGCGAGATGAAGTCTGCCCAAAAATTGTATAACTAGAGTCTGTGACTTTTCTAACAGTGTCATCATACAGTTAAAAAAAGAAGAAAAAATTTGATGAAATAATTGTAAAGTTGAGATGATGAAACTAAAACCCAAAACCCCTTCTAAGCTCTGGTTGTGAAGATAATCATAAAAATAAAATGTAACCTTAAAAATAAGGTAAATGAATCACCAGCCTTTATGTCATGTCATGTTATGGTCTGTATCTCCTCCATCAGTGCACAGTGTTTTCCAAGCCCAGAGAGGTTTTGGGGTTGAAGACAAAAGTTGTGGAATTGTCTTTACCATTCATTGTTTTATTATTTAAAAATGTCTGTTTAACTCATAATTCAGTTCATTTTATGTTATTTGTAAGGTTATTTGGTGTCATTTAGCATTATCAGCTACTTTTTGTTTTGTTTGCCATGCTGTTGTGCATTCAAGTCTGTCTGTGTAATATATTAGTGTGCCCTGCCAATTTTTAGCTTGTCTGCTCTTATTATTTCAGATTATTTTCGAATACTGGATCTTCCGGCACAAGTACTGGGTCCCGGTGAGAGCTCTTTCCATTCTCGTTACTTCTGGCTTCTTTTGTTCGATTTTTGGCTCTTGTGCTGTTTTTCTGTTTGATTGCCTTGGTTGTCTTTCAATAAAGACTGTCTAGTGAGAAAGATCACCTTTGCTTCTGGGTCCAACTCATTCCCCTTGACAGAATAACTCGCCGACAGGACATAGACCCAGCGAAGGAGTCACCCATTTTCTCAGCAGTCGCGAACCAGGGAGCGTTGCTCAGACGTCACTCTGAGGAGCTTCAGGTTTCAAGGCTTCTGGTTGAGTCCCTCTCGCCTCAGGTCTTGGATCTTCAGTGCTGAATGCACGGGAGGGGGTACATCTTCCCATACGGTGGAACCAAGGGTAAATAACCCTCCCAGCTATGTGTAGGACCCCGCTCATTGCCGAGCCTTCCTCACCCAATGTGAGATAGTTTTCTCCCTCCAGCCTCAGACATATGCCACTGAAAGGTCCTGGGTCGCCTTCATGCTGTGCTTCATACATTTCTTTCTAACAAGAAATGTGCAACACTTTTGTCAAGGTTCTAGCTCAGTAGTGGATTACTCCATAGAATTCCGGACGTTCGCTGCTACCAGTGGGTGGAATGGGGAGGCACTTTTCTCCCCACTTCCTGATCGGCCTCTCCCTCAACATTAGGGAGGAGCTTCTCTACTCTGATCTTCCTGTTGGATTCGATGAATTGGTAGATCTGCTCTGTGTCCAAGTTTTCGTTGTTTGTTGTTCCTTCTGTTTGTGAGTCTGTAGTTCGTTGGGGGCATGAAGCAAGGTTCCATGCTCACCCTGGGGTCCGTCGCACCCTTGCAGTTCTGCGTCAACGTTTTTGGTGGCCTGAAATAGCAGCAGACGTTAGACAATATATTAATTCTTGTTCAGCCTGTGCCAGTTGCAAGGCCAGTGATGAGCCACCAGCCGGCCTTCTTAAACCACTGGCCATCCTGGCATGTTCATGATCACATATAGCTATGGATTTTATCATTGGTCTCCCTGAGTCCAAGGGTAATACGGTTATTTTAACTGTGGTTGACCGCTTCTCCAAATCTGCACATTTTATTCCGCTCAAGAAGCTACCTTCTGCTTACGAAACTCCCCAGACAGTGGTCGAACACGTTTTTAAATTACATGGCTTGGCTAGTGATATTGTGACTGATCGAGTTTCCCAGTTCACGTCACAGTTTTGGCAAGATTTTGTAAATTAATAGGCTAATAGCTTTGTGCCTTATTTATCATCCTCAGACTAATGGCCAGGCCAAGAGAGCCATGCAGGATCTTGGGCACCTACTTCGCTGTCTTGTCTACCAGAGCCCATCTACATGGCGTGAATGTCTCCCCTGGGCCGAATATGCTCACAACTCATTGCCATCCTCATCTACCGGCTTTTCTCCTTTCCAAGGTTGCATGGGGTATCAGCCTTTGTTATTTCCTTGTCAAGAAACTGAGGTCATGGTCCCTTCCGTTGGTTGATTTATTCATCCGTTGAGGAAAGCGAACTTGGAGAGAGAGAGAGCTACATCAGATCTTTTGAGATGTACAGGACTACACAAGCACACAAAATTTTTCATAATGTACTTAGTCACAAAACAGACGCGTCAAACCAAAGTTGTGTTTGTGTTATTGCTACAGACGCGCTCACCTTGTACAAATGCAAAAAGCATCAGTTTTGAAAAAGAACCGTTTGAGCCTCAGATAAATGAGGAAGTTTTGAAATTTATCTTTGTGTGAGCTGTATTTCCCAGACATTAAAAGAGAGAGCTAAAGTCTGAACACGGAGCTGAAGTCAGCGCGGAGCCGAAAGAAGCAGCTAATTGGGATTGGTTGATTTAACTTCAATGGGTGAAGAGTCTGCTGCTCTCTACTGGGTAGACAAACACCCTGCAACATTTTAGAGCGTTTTACCCATTTTGTGTGGATGCAGTTTGTTTCTACCCGTGTTCATGTTGACGCAAATTTTTTTGTAAATGGGATAAGAAAAAAAAACTAAAAAAAAAAAAAACGGGTACGTTTGGACAGGGCCTTCATTAGTGAAAAGCTTTTACAGCTTTAGGATGCTTGGTTCAGACAATTGACTGAATAAACAAGTTCAACAATTGGATCATTTGTTTCTGACCAGCACCAAAACCTGGTAAATGCGCTGAAGTTTCAGTCACGTGGAGCAAGTGTTTCTAAACGTTTGAAGCTTCTTTGACTGAAGTCACGTGACTCATGTCTTTTAAAATGTTTGAAGCTTCTTTAGAGTTTTAAATGCAGCTTCGGATCAATGTTTCGAATCGTTTGAGATTCGAGATTTCAGCACAGTCCGAAACATCATCCATAATATTCCCATGTGTGTTTTGATTTGAGCTTTGTTCCTATCTGATGTCACATGTGCTGTTTCTGATATCCAGGGTCTCAGAGGCAGCTTAGCATGTCATGTGAAATACATTCCGCTCTTAGGATTCTTTTTTGTTTTACACACTAGTTTTACGGTGTGTGCCAGGTTGGTTTACTGTAATAACTCTCTAGAAAGTGTAGATTAGTTCTAGCTTTGTGTGTGCTTAGAATTGCTGTCTACCTTTCTAGTTTTATTTTGCCTGGCGTCTCTGTCCCTGGAGTGTGTTTATTTGTATTTGGTTTGTTTTAAACATTGTTGGCACCAGTTTTCTTTATTAAAGCACATTTATTAAACACATCCAATAACATAATTATTTACAACTGTTTCGTTGTGGTGTCTGAAATGATATATAAGATGTAGTAACGACAATAACAATGACTGCCATGAAGTTCTCAAACCTCGATTGTAAATCGTTCTCACCTGCTATGGAGAGGAGAGTCTTTTACTAGTGTCACCTGAATCGTCAGCATCTTTAAAAACCGCTAAACAATAAAATGTAACAGTTATATACATAGAGTTCAATGTCAATGTCATTGTTAATTGACAGAAATCACATTACTTTACATTGACAACATGGTGCAGCTCAAAATTATTCTTTATAAATTGATTCATTGAACTGATTCGAAAAGAATAGATGACCTGACCGTTCAGAGTCCTTGATGACTCTCCCAAAACCTGCCCAAATATCCAACCTAAACTGAGCACAGTTGCCGTTTGTAATTTATTTTAAGAAAAGTAAACTATTTTAAATAATAAACTGTGGTGGCTAAGAATTAATTAGACATGTAAAATGATCTATGACATAAAATGACATACATCAGGGTAGAGAATGGTCGTCTTTGATTTATAGGATTAATAAAATTGTCAAAAGCTTCATATACAGACCATTAGTCTAGCTACATTAAATTAAAGTAATTAGAAGAACTGTTGAAAAATAATGAAGTGACCTTTATTTCACAATCCATTGTGAAAATGCATTATAGGCTAATTGAGTCTTCTTATATTAAGCTACAATTCTGTTTAAACTCTGGAGAAGTTTAATTGTTTAAAATAAAATTACCTTTGGAGTATGAGTAGTAGTTGTTACTCTTTTGCTTTTGATGATTGATGCAGTCTTTTAACTTCTAATCCAACTTTGAAGCAACTCTGAGGTTAAAAAAATCAATCATTTTAAACGATGGAATCAGGTTCTGAGCAATGAGCCTCTCAAAAACTGTCTCTAAAAGAAAAAAGCATGAAGAACATTATTCTTGAAGCATAATGAAATGTCTGCCATCGAAGACAAAAGAACCTTGATGGATCAGTTCAAATACTTAGTTGAAAGATAAAGTGATCAGGTGAATGACATCTTTATCTTCGGTGTAATACAACGGTACTGGCGCTGAGAGAAGCATTTGTTTCATCCTTTTCCCTAAAATGTACTTGTTGCAGTTAACATGGTTCTCTGAAATTCAACAGCTACATCCCAATCTTACTGTGGATGCTGTTTGGGACCTGTTGTCATGGTGACGCTCCTCACCTGGGAGAGTCAAGGATGAAATCAGATGTTTAAGATTCTGGATGGAAACAGATGGGCGATGCGCTGCCATCCACCACAGATCTCAGTTCCAATTTAGTGGGTGCCTTTAATTAAACAATTCTCTAAATTTGTTCCAAAATTCCAAATGTTTTTTGTGATTAAAAGCAAACTCCAAGACTTTTCCTTTTAAAAAAGGTAGACATGTTAAAGTGCGATATGAGATTTTTCAAAACTGTTGTTCATGGAGGTCATAGCAAAAGAAACCTGTAGCCAATAAGCAAGAGCTATAAAAATGAGAATGAGCTACTAATATCTTCATATATCAACAGGTAAAATCAGAGATTTTTGTATTTTTTATTTGTTGTACTTTTACTTTTTGAGTAGTTTTAAAAAATATGTAATTTTACTTTTACTTTAGTGGTTTGTCTTTTGTAAAGTAATTCTCTACATTTGAAATCAGACTCTTTGAGTAAATACTTGAGTGTTGAGTAATATTTGAGTAAAAACGTATACATTTTGCTATAAATACAATTAAAATAAACCTGAAATCCTGTTGTCAATGCAAAGAATAAGTGATAATCTCCTTCATTCTCCAGTGAATGAAGGATGACTGAGTGGAAGTAAATCTGGAATTTAGTTTTAATATAATTAGGGTAAAGAAATCACTCCCATAATTAACTTCTATGACTTACAAAGATTTATTTTAAAATTGTGATGCCTACAATTCTTTCTCTTTTTTTGAGAATGATTGTGATGCATGGTGGAGCATTGGGTATCACTTATGTCTCTTCTTTGGAATGTTAAAAATATGAATATTGCCAAGTTAAGACTACTTTCATCCTTCAAATGAAAAACCCAATTTTACCTGATATGCTCTGTAAAAAATTGCATAGTATTTACAAACAAAATACAGAAGTTAAAAAATAGTAGATTTACAGTTGAATTAGCTATAATCTAGTTAATTAAAATAAAGTACGAAATGAAGCATAACTCTGCTCATATTGCAAGTAAGTTTATTTGGTTCCTGTTGGATGCAGGAGGCAGATCATTAGATCTCAAGATTGCCTGTAGGGTTTTATCATTAGTGCTTGTAAAGGGGACAGATGGACAGGCAGGACGGGGAGCATGCAGGGTCTGAAAAAAGATGCATGAAACAAACAGAGGGAAAGAGAGGGGAATAAATAAATGCTGAAATATGGGTCAGAGACAGCATGGTGGCAGCCAGCCTTTGTCATCAGGGAGGACCAAAGCAATCTTTGTAAGGCACATGTGTTGAGAGTGTGTATGCAGCCATGCGGGAGGATAAACAGACTGTGTTTGTGTGCTGGTCATGCAGAAAAGAGCTGAATATGAAGAATGAAAGCTCTAATGAAGACATGTGAACCTCATCGCCCTGTGGATGTCAAAGCAAAGTTTCTGGCACTCTCAGGACAAGGTCTAGTTTTTTTTGAGGCTGTGCCACAGTTGATTTAGTCTAGTCTGAAAATTACGACAGAATATATATGTGTGTGTAACTTTTTACATTTACACATATTTCTTTGGTACAATGTAAGCCCAAATTTTGAAACTAATTCATACAGTTGATTTCTATTAACTTAAAATGTTACAATAAGCGTTTTTGAATTAACATTGATGAGTAGTTAGAACTTTTTTGATATATGTTAAGCTGAGCATTGTTTCTGTTTTAAGTGATGCACCATAGCTTATTTAAGTTTAGCTAAATTAAAGTATTGTAAGCATTTTTTATTAAACGCTGTTCATCACGAATTGTCAATGTATAATAGTTAATGTGTTATAAAATGTGCTACCACTGTTGAGAGTGAGATGTGGGGGAAATGGCTCTCGGGGGAATGTGTACAGAACGAATGCTTTGAAAATGATTTAAAGGTTGGCCTCAGATTACTTCTGCTCGGCAACGCCCCACTTGGAGTGATGGAACAAATCTTTTATTATAATAGTACTTTAGATTGCTTCTATAACAATTAATGTCTTGCATGACTTAGTAACTGAAGTGGTATACAATTAAACAGTTTAAGTTAGCTGTTATTCAAAGTAACAAGATGGGCTAGTTTGTATACACAGTTAGAACAAATAAATTTTTTAAGTATAATAAACAAAAAAACAACATACTTAAAATGAAAATCCTCATTACTGAAATGTAACTAACTACTCAAATGTAACTAATTCCATCACATTTTTGAGTAAGCTCTTATCTGGGTTTTCACTGTGTGTTGGGTATTTGAATTCTCTTATTTTGAAATATATTCTCAATTCTTTACATTGTTATAATCGCTGCTAAACCTAAAATCTGTAACCTGCTAAGAGGAAAGAAAAGGTTTACACTTTATTGTTTTGAGATTGCACAATAATTTTTTTAATAGGCCTTTGTCTCTCCTGAAAAGTCAGCGGTTAAAACTGTTTTTGTTTTCTTTTAAAGGCAGTTTTGTTTTCAATGTTAGCAGATTACTTCAGATTATTTTGCAAAACATTTTAAGAAAGATATTTTGTGAACATAAAATTCCAAATATAATTAAAATTTGGAAAAAAAAATCATGTAACATTCATGTTAATCAATAATGGTAAACTGCATTTTTTTGCATCCATTTAATCAGTTTTAAAATAAAATCAGTTAAAAAAAAACTAAACTCTGTATAAAAACCATAAGATTTAATAATGTCAGGTGAAATATTTTATGGATCACCCTTTTTCACATACTAACTAAATTGAAACATTTTCAAACGTCTGTCTTTTTAATAATACCTTTCTATTTAAAATGTAAATTAAAATTTTAATGTAACGTAATAATAACAATGTTTCTATTGGTTTAGTTTCTTTAGATAAATGTTTTGGACACCTTAGTCAATTTACAAACAGATAATATAGAAACAGATTATTATCTAATAAAAATGTGAAACACTCGGGTGAATGTCCTATAAGGCTGACTATCAACTTTTCAAATGCATCTTAATAATTGGAAAAAGTGTACAAAAACCTAAATGAAGACCAAGCTTAAAATTATTCCCTTTCTATGTTTTCCCCTACTGAATTAACTATTTTGATGGAGGTTTCAACATTCCCAGAATTGCTGATCATGATTAACCCAAATCAGCCAGTAAATGGGACAGATATGTTAGCAGACAGAACAAAATTAAACACAGACAAACTCTAATTTCAAATACGTTTGCTCAATTTAGAGTTGTATGCTTATTGCACAAAAACATGTCCATTTTCTCTCTGTCGGTTTGTCTACACACACCAGAATGTTAATGAAATGATCATGAAAATTATGACACAATCTGCTATATAGCCAAGGTATGATTATTGAACACAGGTTGAAAAACTAATCAACTCAGCAAGGTGAGCTAGAAAACAATCCAGTTCAAGTATGCAAGACAAAGTCCTTGCAAATATTGAAGCAAACACACATAGAATCTCCAAGCACAGTAAACACAATGTAATTAGTTTAAAATTTAAAACAGAATCCTTGACTTTGTCCCTGCCTGGGTTTATCGCAAACAAACAGTGATTAAGGTGATGGGTGCAGGCTTCCCTTGGGTCTGTGTGGATCTTCTCTGTGTCTTTGTCAGCGAAAACTAGCATGTGATCTTGGAAAGTTGTTTACTCTGAGTAATTGCTTTTCTCAATCATGCAGTTTGCTTTTTCCTGGCGTGTAGGTTGAGAATAGAGAGTTAAGTAAATCAGTACACCAATGTTCTCATGATCATCAAGATAATTTCTGCTTGAATTCACAAGCAATTATTGTGGTTAAATTGACAGCGAGATGATGACTGTGTGCATTTTTTAGGTTTGGGACAGTTCTCAAAATTAACAGCATGGTGTAAAACATTCACAGCTTCTCAAACACTTAAATGTATTGCTCAAGCCTGGCTCGTTCATGGTCAACGTTGACAGAATTTTATAAATTTTCTAAACCCACTTAATCCTAGTTGAGTCGTGCAGATCTGGAGGTCCTTCTCTAGAGAATTCTGAAGCTAGATACTCAATAGATTTCCAGTTCAGCCAATTTACTCTGGTGGCTAATTTAGAGACACAATTTTACCAATAAACTGAGAAAACATTTTTTACATGTAGCGGGGTTAGGAAACTCTTTCACTGAGTTCACAAGTCTCTTCCAGCTCGTGCCACTGAATAAGAAGTCTAAACATTACCAAGCTTGAATCCTTGCTTTTGTTAAAAATGTTTTGGCAGACCGATGACCAAATTTGTCAACAGTCTAGAGCAGGCATGTCCAAAGCCCAAACTGCAGTCATACTTCATAAGGCCCAAGGCGTCGATCTATAATACAGTGGTCAATGTGCAGCGAACTAAGTCACCAACGATCATATTATTAACTTTTATTTTGAAAGATTACCTGATTCTAACGGTTACATCTCAGTCACATATTCATGTTTTGTTGCTTATGAGTACAAAGTGAATTCAGAAGGTACAGCTCGACAAAGGGACTCTGACCATCCAAATCCAACTTTTTGGGACTACCCCTAGGAGGATTGGGCTGAAACTGGATATAGGTAACAACATGCCCTGGATTGAACGCGACCATTAGCAAACTGGGGCCTTCAAAGCCAACCATCTGCAAAGCTCTATACTTTTCCTTCAAGCTGAATTATGTATTGTGAATATTTGTGTGAGTTGCTTTATTTGGTTACGTTGTTATTTAAAAAAATAAAGGTAATTGTTTATAAAGATTGTGTATTTACGTGTAAATTCAGCTATGAAAAAAATGTCACAAGGAACCGTTGGCATATCCACATCATAATATTTGGTCCTGTTAGCAAAACGTTTGGAAACCCCTAGCCTGTAGCATCTCCACATCCTCATTGGCATCTGGGCCATTCTAGGGCTGTGTTAGGTTGTTTTTTTCCCCACCTTAGCTTGAACACACACAAGCTTGATGTGGTCCTTTTTTAATGTCTCATGTTTTATTTTTAACTATGACTGTCAGTTTTTATTATAAAGCACTTTGGGTATGAAAGGGTTATAGAATTTGTTTTTACTTACTTACTAACAGAATCAGTTCCTCTCCAGGTTAGTGCTCAAATGTAGTTAGAAGCTTTAGCAGGCACACATTTTTTTGTATGAGTTGTGAAACTTTGGGTGTCAGGGATTCACAAATTCCTGTTAATGAGACAAATACACAGTAACAGAAAATACTCGACCATCCCTGTCACTGGAATCATCATCACCTGAAGAAAATCAGCATTTCATTGAGAAATTCTCATTTAGCCAATTGCATGTGTTCTAATCAACACTCCAAGTCCCACAAGCCTTATATAAGCATCATATCCTACAATGTGTATCTCCTGTTGCTCCCCATCTCCTAGCTGTTCTGGATCCTGAACAGAATTGAGAATCAGTTTGGTGTTTCTTGGTGTTCCAGGTGTGGTGTCGCCTATTCACCCAATTATGGTAGAAGTTATTGTTACATTATAAGGACAATAATCAAACAAATTTGATATATGCGTTAACCCTTGTGGGGTGTACATATTATTGTTACTCAGGAGGCGTTTGCGGGTCTCGTGGACCCATTGCCTTTGGCTGATTTTAATTCACCCAATCAAAACATTTTATGTTAAAAACTTAAACAATATTTCCTTTAGCCAAGAAACAAGTGATATAAACAGCAAATATACTTTATTTATTGTTCTTTAACCTGATTTCTTCACGTTTAGAATTTGAACCATGTGTGGTGTTCTCATTATTGTTACTTTGGCAGGGTTGGTGGGTCTGCTGGACCCATGGCATTTTGGCGCTTTTAATTCACACAATCACACAATTTTAATTTAAAATGTAAAATGTTATGTTTATGTGTTATTTATGTTTGTGTGAGAGAGAGAGATTAAGGTAAAGAATCTATCATTTTCACACTTTAACATGCCCCGGATCCAGTAGACCTGAACACCTTGGGTGTAATATAAACACGTAGGGGGGCGTACGTGTGGGGTCATAAAAAATCTGTTCTGATATATGTTTTTCACAGCAAATGAGCCAAGCCCAGTGAATCTCAGCTTCAAATAATAAATGCTTGTTTAATTTTTCATCTGATGAAAACTGAAAATGGGTCCCACAGACCCGAACACCATACAAGGGTTAAAAATACATAAAGTTTAGCAGTGTAACAAGATGAAAATTCATATTGAACTCTGGCTCTTTGGAAAATAAAAAATGAAATTATGAACATAATGCAGCCTCGTTACATTCCATCACAAACGCACTTCAGCCAGAAATTAATTCCTGATTTGTGCAGTAAAACAAAGGCCCAAATAGAGAACCAGTTGATTTGAGTTTAAATTCACCAGGTTAATTAAACATATTCTGTTCATTCTATTAGCTTGTATCTACCAAAATAATACGTTTCAATTATTTAAAGGGCTGTTTTGGTTTTAAATAAGTTTTGCTTAACTTGCTTAAAGTAGTAACCCCAGAGGATTGCAAAATCATACCTCCACCACTGTAAAATGGAAGGACAAGACAAAGACAAAAACCATACTTTAAGTTTTTTTTATAAATAAAAAAGGGAGTTTTTTTTACAATTGTTTACTTTTTTTGCTTTCACTGAAAATGTACAAGCCATGACACCATTATGTAGTATTAAACAGAACCATGATTTTTTTGTGAACAAAGAACTGATAAGAGTAGCTACAGCATAGAGGAAGATTAACTTTTATTAGCTCAATAACTTGAAATATCTCTTTAATCTTTCATATAGACTCTATATGTTATAGAGGCAGCAAGCTAAAACAAAGTTAAACCCTTCAGACTTTTCAGAAAAATGCAAAAGTTTGTGTAAAATATTTGTGATTAATTGTTGTTGTTTCTCACATTATTAGGTTCATGGAATTCTGATGTTCAGTTTGTTATTCTAATTTTTTTTTAAACTTTGATCCCTCTATTTCGAGAACAAGGAAAACTTTGGAAAGTAATTCCAAATACATCAGCTAAAGTTAGTAAGACTACTGAAATCCTTGCTTAGATCTCCATTTGGTGTGGTGTGCTACTATTCTTCTGTTTTGAGTAGTGAAATTTCTTCAGATTGCATCATACAATATCTTGCTGCCATTTGATTGGATGACAACTTAATGGACAATAGGCTTATTTGGAGTGAAAGTTCATCCTGCCTTACATGTGAAGTCCTTTTAAATGGAGGGTCTGAAAGGGTGAAATGAATTATGCTATCTTCCACATTTGAGGAAATTCAATGCTCTATGCACATTGTAAACAAAAGACGTAGACATAAAAAGTTGCAGAGCCCAGCACTGAAGGAAAAATGTAAAATCAAAACCCATTGCAAGCGCATACATGCATCTGCAGTTTTAAAACTGAATTCGATATTGGATAATATTCAGGTTATTCCTTTTTCATTTTGGGTTTAGGAAAGAAGATATATATATATATTTTTTTTAATTTTATTTGATAATCAAATGAATGAATGATACACCGTTTGTAAAACAGGTACAACTGTGTATGTTTTGATCATTCGATGGGTTGTACTATGTACTATAAATCTGTCCAGTGCCTCTAGACATCTCTTTGAATCGACCCTGCTGGGCTAAAAATAACATCTGTATCTTCTTACAGAGGTCTTTGAGTTGGAAGATAATATTTTTGGAACCTTCTCTCTGAGATACACTTAAAAAAGAGCACATCTTAAAGAAACCTCTCTCTGAGGCAATGTCTCATCAAGGTTATCTAAAGAACCCAGACCAGTACCTATTTAAAGCTAAAGATAAAGAATTAAAAACCCCACTAAAAACGTCAACAGAGAAAACTCCCACAGAAAAAAGTTTAGATTGTACGTATATTATTAACTTTTCTTTCTCATTATATCACTCAGTTTCTCAATTAGATGAGATCATCTCATCGAAATTAGTTCTTGACCTGTATGGATGAATACTTTCTCAGCATAGAAAAATTCAATAAATCAAAACAGATTTTTTTTTTTTGTGACAGACTGATCTACACAAGAAACTTGTATGATACTGATTACATGCATGAGGACACACACAGGCATTTTGAAAAACAAGTGGGTGGCAATTCTGAAGAGAAAAGGAAAGAGTGAGTGTAAATGGAAGCATCTTGCTGTGAATAGAGCACCCAGTGCAAATGTGTCACCTGCAGAGTCCTCCGAGCTGCCTGAGCACACAAACGCAGGCTTGCATCAACAGCTCAAGGTTCAAAAGGAGCAGCTCTTGCATTTACTAATATATATGTTCCCTCTGAGAGTATGGAAGTGAAGTTTACCTGGTGATTCATGAGAAACATGGGGATCCTCCTGGTCTTTAGTTTAAGAGCGCATTTTATCTTCAGGAACCAACTTTAAAAAAGTGCTCTGAGATTGTTCTGCTTTTGCAATAATTTTACTTGTATGTCTTCACTGGTCCACACCAGTATGGGTTCCCTTTATATATCTTTAAATTGTTTGTATTGATGGATGTGAATGTGAACATTATGTTGAGTTAATGTGGTTTTAGCTTGTCCAATGTGAACTCTTGCCTGTCATCACCATACAGGCAGGGCGTAACATCACAGGAACCTCCAAAATCAAAAAAAAAATGGAAATTTATCAGTTGTGGAAGATACGAGAAGAAATTAAGAGAAGAGTAAGATGTATACCTGTTCACGGAGAATCACATTTTATGGCATGTATGCTTTAAAAGGCAGTTCCTTTTTTTTAGCAGCAGTCTTCCAAATGTAAGGGCTGCTGCCCAGAGATAGATGATCCTGATGCAACCCCCACTAAATAATTGCTTGAGCCCCATGACCCCTACTAGGATTTACTTGGTATAGAGCACAGGTGTCAAACTCAGTTCCTGGAGGGCAATGGCTAATTCCAGCCATGCTTTAACACACAGACACACACACCTGGAGATTTCATATAACCCCAAAGGACTTTATTAGCTGAAACAGGTGTATTTCATTAAGGTTGCTAAACATGCCATTACTCTGCCTCTTTCCGACACCTTAAATCCTCCTGCTCCTTTGGTGGGGAGTTTTAATAAAAGATCACTTTATGCGTTGCAGTCATGTCTCACTGAAAAACACACAAAGTGACATCCTCTATCTAAACCTAGCTGTAACAGGTCTATTTGATTCTGCAATCAAGACATTATGAAAAAAGACACATGCAAACAAGGGTTAACTTTTACTTTTAACTATTACCAGCTCTAATTGCAAAGTACTTCTGTTTGCAATTAGCCACTCCGCTTGTTCTTACCAAGACTTATGCTATTGCTTTATCTGGCTCTGAGCATACTGAGGTTATCAAACCTAAAATTAAAGACGAAGGTTGGCTGTAATAGCTAGTCCTCAGCTTTTGCCCACTATAGTCAGTGTACTCATTTATCTGGCATCTCAACCGTTTCTGGTCTCACCGATTCACTAACTTCAACTTTAGAGAGCCAAGTTTTACATTTTATGATACACAAATAAACTGAAATTTGGGAACAACTTAATATTGTTTACTATCTGAGTCAGATGACCACAATGAGCACAGGAGGACAAGACATGGCTGACGACGTTGTAGAAATTGCAAAACAATTCATTAAAGGTTTTTTGTGATTAATAAAAATCCTGATCTTAGCCTAATTCCTTGAACAAACTCCTGGACTGAGGTCCCCTTTATATCATTTTTTTTTGGACAAACATTTGGCGTTAACTGGTTGAAACATCCAGCATATATTTTCATTGGAAAATAATTATGCAAGTTTGATTAAGGTTTGTTTAGTTTTTTATATTAATTGAAAAAGATTCTATTTCAACATGACAAAAGTTGTATTTTAACATATTCAACGCCCCCACCCCCCTCTCTCTCGCACAGAGCCAGAGGTTGCCATCCAAAGCTCTTTGGACCTCAGAAGTGCGAGAGCTCTAATCATGCAATGCAGGTGTGAGTGTGGGCCCTGAGTCTGACTCTTACCAAACTGGAGACAGGCAATAAAACCATGTCTATGCAGTCATCTGTCACACAACCCTGGCAAGAACAAGATGAAAATGACATTAGGGTGTGACAAGAGAGCAGGGCATTCGAATGAAGGGTACTATGAAAGATTATTTTTAGTTGTGCAGGAACCGTTCTAAAGTCCACAGGTCTAAACGGATACACATGCAGGTACGTTGAGAACAAACCCTCCCAATGCTAATTATCCTGAAAGCTTTTTCATTAGCCAAGCTTTTGTCTGAAAAATAACATGGCATTGAATAACAGATGCAAAACTCCCGTATCTGTATTGATATTCCAATCATTTTACTAAAAATGAGTCATTTATCATCTCCCGGTTATTTTTAAATCATAAAAATAAAATTTGCTTTTTAAGGTAGCACAACAGTAGTGAGTTGAGAACAGAGTTGAAAATATTTACCAGACAAATTAATTTTGAGGTTAAATGTCTAAATCTTTCACACTTTAAGATAAACATTGGGCACTTCCAAAAATATTTTTGCCACAAACAAAAAACAAATATTTGTTACATTTAAAGAGTAAAAATAGTGTTTTCTGGAGCATGTTCTGTTGAAAAAAAATGCATTCACTAGATTTTAAGGTGAAAAAAATGTGTTTCTGAAACTTGGTCTGTTGATATAGATAGAATGTACATTTTGTAGTAATATGTGTTTCTTTAGCGTGGTGTTGATATAGTTAACATTTCTGAAAAAAATATTAAATTAGTACATTTGATAGATAGTGTTTTCTAGACCATGTTGTCTGAAACCTGCAACTTCAAATAAACTCTTAAA
>UELW01000824.1:0-57345 GCA_900490495.1 Danionella dracula
CTTGCTTTTGTGTCACAGAAACCCTGGAGCCCACCCGGTGCGTTAACGAATGGTAAGCGCAGGGTGGTTTTGTACCTCGGCTCGATTCACGCATCACGCGGCTTGTTTATCAACGCGATCCGGGCGGTTTGCTCTAGGAAAACCCGAGGCTTCATCTGAGGCCTACGCTAGGCCGCGCACAGGCCTCTGTCATTCGCTCGAGCTGGGTTATTGTTAATAACACCCAAACGCCCCTTCGTTTTAAAGCATGGAGTGGGCGATTTCACACATTAAGGGTTAAATAGTCCATGCTGGATGGTTTTACTTGTATATTGAAAATAAAATTATGGATGCGAGGCGCCATGTTTTTTATATGCTTTGACGCTCTGAATGACAAGGAAAGCATCCTCGAGGTTTGATGGGGTTGATCAAATAACACTAGTTTGATGAAATGCATGCATTTTTAGGTATTTTCAGTCATGCATGCTGCATGTAAAGCATGCAGGGCTTTTTGCACATTTGCAGCTGTTTGGGGTGCACCCTCTCGGTTCATTGGAATTTATAGCTACACGTCAGTCAACGCTGTCTAATAATGCATTATTTTATGAGCTATTCCGTTTATAAAGTGACGAATTGTAGTGTTTTGCTAACTTAAGTTTAAAGAGCCACACATAATTTGGTGTAGTAATTTGCAATACTGAAAAAACAAAGGGAGATATTTACACCCTGCACCTCATTTTAGAAAAACAAAACAGGATAAAAAATATGAATAAAGATTTTTCAATGTTTTTGTGAAATGTTGACGGCAATTCTATTCATGTGTATACATTACAACCTATAGAGCGGCCCTATAGATTTTAATTGTTCATTTGGCGCGTTTTTTACAGTGTTGGATGTGTTCAAAATTGTTCTGTGTGCTGATAAAACTAAATAAAAGTCTGAAGAGCCCCTGCTTTGAAGTTTCTGCAAACGTTTAATTGATGATGAGGTAGAAGCAAACAACACTTTATTCATTTCTGTGTTATGTGTTCAGCTTTGCAGGTGCTGCTTTATGTAATGTTTGAAGCTCAAACAGTTGTATTCAAGGTTTAAAAAAAAGTACAATACATTTAAAGATACTGAATTGAAAAAACATTGTAATAAATGCATACACAATGTCAGAAATAATAGATGTTTTGAAACTGCAAATGAGTGCTGTCAAGCGATAACAATTACATGCTGTTGCGATTGATTAATTAATATCGCATACATACAGACATTACAAGAAGCTGTTCTTTCTTTTTATTGAAAACAAACCTATAATTTGTGTTCATTGGTCATGACATTCTTATCAAAGAAGGAACAGTAGATGATAACCTGAACACAAACATTAGCTGTGTAGGTGCTGTCCATAAGCCCCTTGTCTTTCTCAACTTTTACAGTGAGTTATTGTTTATTTTATTTAAAAAAAATATCATTTTATAAGTTAATTTAACTCTTTAAATTGTTAAAATGCATATTTAAATGTATTTAATGAATTAATGCTCTATTTAACATTGTGAGATTTTTGATCGGCTTTCCATTGATAAAAACAATTCAGCTGTTGCCGCTTCCATGAAGTTCAGACGGGCGAAGCAGGGAACGCTGTACGTGCACAGGACCCTAGGACAGAGCAGGTGACCAAAACAAAGCAGTTATTCTGGGGTTCTGCGTGTTCCTATGGGGTTCTATAGGTTCCTCTAGGTTTCTGCGGGTTCCTGCCTAAGTGTTCTTGCAGGTTCCTCTAGGTTCTTGCAGGTTCCTCTGGGGTTCCTGCGGGTTCCATTAGGTTCCTCTGGATTTCTGCAGGTTCCTGTCTGAGTGTTCTTGCAGGTTCCTCTGGGGTTCTGCGAGTTCCATCAGGTTCCTGCTGGTTCCTCCGGGGGTTCTGTGAATTCCTTTGGAGTTTTGCAGTTTCCTCTGGGGTTCTGTGGGTTCCTCTAGATTCCTGCAGGTTCCTATGGGTCTCTGTGGGTTCCTTCAGGTTTCTCTGCATTCCTCTGGGATTCTGCGGGCTCCTATGGGTTCCTGTGGAATCCTCTGGGTTCCTGCGTGTTCTTCCGCGTTCCCATGGGTGCTAGCTCTGATGCTGAGCGGTTAGGAGCACTCTGGGGTTTTCCACCGAGTTCTGTACTCAGATTTTGTACTTACTCTCGTAACGGTTAGCAAGTGAGTCGAACCAAAGTGATGCTTTTTTTTGATTGGAAAGAAAAGTGTGATGCATTATCCTGTTAATCGCTGATTGGTCAGAAAGAAACGTAGTGATCTTCTGCACTCTCTGCCAAGCTATGCAACATCAGACCGAGTCGTGGCCTTACTAAAACCTGGAGGATAAACAGCTTCGTGAGAGAATAATGGAGTGTGTGGTGATGACAGGTGTGCGCAGGCCAGTGAGGAGTGAAGACGATGGATAAGGAGGTGAAGAGGCTTGCTCTCCGCTCCCAGGAGCCGAAGATCATCCTGCATCGCTCGGGTAACGCTGTGGAACCCGTCTCCGCGCCCATGTCTCTGTTTCCTTGTAGTTCTGCTTTATTTGCTTGTCATTCTAATTTGGTTTTATTTAGTTTTTTTGTGGCAATATTTAGATTGTTTTTGGTTTAAAAGTCTTGTCGTAATTTAGTTTGAACCAATGCAATTTTTTAAATTTTAGTTTGTTTGTTTTTGTTTATATATATATATATATATATTATATATATATATGTATATATATTTTACATTTCAATAAGTGTTTTTGTTTGTTTATGTTTTAGTTTAATCTAAATATTTATTTTAGTTATTTTATTTTCTCTTAAAATGTATTATTCCTAATGCATTTTTACATCTCATTTCACAAAATTAGAACATAAAGCTAAAAAGTATTATTTTATACGAGATTATTTAAAATGTAGTTAATTTTTTAAAGCTGTTTTTAAATTTGAGTTTTTATTTTTCTTTATGGTTGTTATTGTTATTCATTATTGTTGTTTTTATTATTATTATTATTAAATACATTTGTTGTTCTGCTTTATTGTATTACATTTATTGTAATAATGTCATTTAACACACACACATGTTAATATATATATATATAATGTCTATTTTGTTTTATAAAATCCATAGTATGTTTGTCTTTTAATATTTATTTTATATGTTCATAATATAAAAGATTTGAAATGTTTGAATTCCTTTAAAAGAACTCATTTGAGTTTTGCAAATAAATACAGTTTATTTTGTATTTCAATCAATTTATTTTATATCTTCATTTGTTTTTTGAATTATATTTCCAATGTTAAAATTGTAGCATTGCAATTCACAGACGTTTTTATCTGTGTTTTATCTGTGTTTATTTGTGTGCATTTAATTTATTTACATTGTATTTAAATGATTTTTAAAAATCACAATTTAAATTCAAATGATCAACTTATTTAGATTTAAGTTTGAATGTGTTTAGTTTACATTTGTTTAATTGATTCATTCAAACTTTGTAGTCAAAACTTTATTTCGTTATTATTATAATTTTTTTTCTATTTATGTAATAGTTTTGAAAAAAAATTAGTTATTATTTTTAGCTATATCAAATATGCTAATGTAAAGCGTAACTAGCTAAATTAGAACTTAAGCTGGAGAACTCTAGAGAAGAGAAGAAGAGCAGATCGTCTTTGAGGCTGCTTCTGAGGTTTCTGGTTCATTTCTAGTAAAGCTCCTTCCCTGTGTGCGTGCGTGCGCGTGTGTGTGTGTGTGTTCTAGATGAGGTCAGGGAGGCGGACGACGATGAGGATGAGGAGAGGAGGAGGAAGAGGAGGAGCAGTTCGTGGTGGAGCTGCAGGAGACAGTGCTGGTGTCGGAGCTGGAGCCAGACTCCGCCGCCGCCACTGCTCAGAGCTTCTCCTCAGACGAGCTGGTGATCCAGGACGCGGTGGAGGACGTGGTGGCCGAGTACGAGGAGGAGGAGGAGGAGGTGGAGACCTGCGTGATGGCCCTGGAAGAAGAGGAGGAGGAGGAGGAGGTGATGGTGGAGGAGGGGCGAGAGCAGGATTCGGACAGCGGTGGAGACTACCTGATGATCTCTTGTAAGAGGGTCACTCTGTGTTTTCTTGTGGGTCCTTCTGGGGTTCTGCAGCTTCTTCTGGGGTTCCTCTGGGGTTTTCAGATTCCCCTGGGGTTATGCGAGTTCCTGCTGGTTCCTCTAGAGAGGAGGAACTTGTTTGTCCCTTCTCCTAGACGTCCAGAGAGGAGGAGCGTGTTGGTCCCTCCCCCTAGACGTCCAGAGAGGAGGAGCGTGTTCGTCCCTCCCCCTAGACGTCCAGAGAGGAGGAACGTGTTCGTCCCTCCCCCTAGACGTCCAGAGAGGAGGAGCTTGTTCGTCCCTCCCCTAGACGTCCAGAGAGGAGGAGCGTGTTCGTCCCTCCCCCTAGACGTCCAGAGAGGAGGAGCGTGTTCGTCCCTCCCCCTAGACATCCAGAGAGGAGGAGCGTGTTCGTCCCTCCCCCTAGACGTCCAGAGAGGAGGAGCGTGTTCGTCCCTCCCCCTAGACGTCCAGAGAGGAGGAGCTTTTGCTGAAGTGAGGACCAAATGAGTAAACCTGCTCTGCTCCTGCCTCTAGTGGACGATTCGGGTAAGATGGAGTCCGGAGAGGGAGATGAGGTGACGGTTGAGGGAGCGGTGAACACCGCACAGCTGGAGAAGGACGAGGACGGACAGGAAGTCATTAAAGTCTACATCTTTAAAGCCGACTCAGGAGAGGACGAGCTCGGTGAGTCCCTCTCTCTTTTCATTTTCCTGCTCTAGTTCCAAAACCACGCTTAGATTTTTTGTTCTTTGTTTTTCTTTTCTTTTGATTTTTCTTCACTATTGAAAATTGGAAGTTCAGATTCATGAGTGTAACTCCTCTAGCATGCTATCAAACATAATGAGCCTTTCCTCCTATTAGTTAAAAAAATCCATTGATTTCCTTTGGGTTGAGTTCTGGGGCTGAAAACTACAAATCCCACTAGTTCCACAGTATCTCAGCTCCTGATTGGCCCATGGTCTCACATGACACAAACAGAAGTAGCCTAATCATGAAATTAACAGCAATTACCATGTTATTAACATACTGCTAACACAAACTATAATAATGTTAATTTGATGTGGCATGATGCTAACAAAATGCTTGCATAATTTTGGTAACACGAATTGACAAGTCATTATTAATTGCTAGCCTACAAATCATTGTCTAAATGTCTTGGCATTAACACGATACTACGTATGTTGCACACATTATGATGTTAATTTGGTGTAGCATGATGCTAGCATGAATGTACACAATGTTAAGATAAATGAAAATGAAACTAAATAGTGCTAATGGCTAAACCAGGGCTTTCTGTCAATCGAAACGAAACTAAACTTATTCCCTCCCGGTCGAGAGGTTATGTGGGATGCTTCGCTAACTTCTCTCCGGTCCTCTGTTGGCTGTCCGCAGGGGAGCCGGTGGATCTCGGGGGCAGTGACGCCGTGGCTCTGTCTCAGCCGGGCGTTCGGCCGCTGCGAGAGAAGATGCTCTATGTGTCTGTGGGGGACGGCGCTCATCAAACGAACCCTGAAGGTCAGCATCTTCATTTTATTTCACTCTATTCTGGTTCTGTTTTCTTCACATAACTGTCTGTTGTCTTTGGGGACAGGAGGCTCTAAGCTAGCGGATGAGGTGTACATGGAGGTGGTGGTGGGGGGCGAGGAGCCGCTTGCACACAATCACGAGCGAGGGTACGACAGCACCGCCATCAGCAAGGACTTCATGCCTGTGGCGTGGGCTGCTGCGTACGGTGAGAACCCAATCGAGAAAAATAACATTATTTCCCATGTAATTAGCACACTGTCATGAATTACTGTTGCTAGCATATTGCTAAAGTTAATAAAATGCATAAAACATGATGCTAGCATGATGTTTGAAACTAGCATTCTTTATCATTTGACTAGCATGATGTTAATTTAAATGATCTTGATGGTAGCATGGTTTTTAGCTTGATGTGAGGTTTTAAGGTCCATGAGTATTTAGGATATGTATAGCATGATGCTAGCATGGTAACATGCTGTGTGTGTCGGTCAGGAGGAGACGAGGGCTGTGAGAATCGTAACGGAGCGGCGAGCGCTCTGCTGCACATCGATGAGTCTGAAGGTCTGGAAAAACTCAAGCGGCCAGCGCTCGGCAGGAAGAAGAACGGAGCTGCGGCAGGTGCAGACCGGTATGTGTTCACTTAATTTGTGTTACTTATTAACAGTTTATGGGCCGTTGGTGGATCATGAGATCGACTTGTGATCGGAAGGTTGCCGGTTCGATCCCCAGATCCACCGAGTTGAAGGTGGAGTAAGTGATGGAACATTTGCTCTCCATCTTCAACAACCTCAGCTGTGGAGCCCTCGAGCGAGCACCAGTTCCCCGACTGCTCCCCGCAGCCATGGCTCTCACTGCTCCGTTTGTTCACTGCTGTGTGTGTGTGTGTGCGTGCGTGTGTGTGTGTGCGTGTCTGTGCGTGTGTGTGTGTGTGTGTGTGTGTGTGTGTATACACTGGGGTTGGTTACATGCAGCGCACACACTCCGGGTGTTGCTCACTCCATGTCAGGCCAACTGTTTTGCTATCATGAATTAGTCTGAAAAGTCATTAGCAATAACGTCTATGATGCTACCTATGAATTAGCATTAGTTGCCATGTTGTTTTGGTGAATGCTAACACAAATGAGCATGAAGTAGCTTGATGATCTTGTAAATGAACATTATGTTAGCATGACTGATGTATTTAGCATGATGTTAAAATGAGTCCGCGTTAGTTATCTTAGCCTTTGCAATATTTTTCTCGTAGTTAGCATGATGCTAACATTTATTAACAATTAATGATCATATTTGCATGGTGCTACCATGATGCTACCTCTGTTAATTACTATTACATTAACATTAATTACTATGCCGTGATGATAATTTGAAGTAGCATAATTCTGCTAATGCTGACATGAGAAATAACATTGTTACTAGTGCTGTCAAGCGATTAAATTTTTTATCTAATTGATTACGTCGTGTGGTGATTAATTAATCTAATTATTTGCATTAAATCGCAAATACATACAGACATTACAAGAAACTGTTTTTTTAGCATTTTTTTATTAAATGCAAATACTGAACATGAACATTAGCTAGTCACATTTTAGTCGATGAAAATCAAAGTGTTTTAGTCTTAGTTTACACTTTAGACTGTAACGCTCACTAACCATTAAACACTGAAATGTCGCATTTTGAACGTGTAACCATCTCCTCAATAACATTTTCGTCCACTCTTGCCTCGTCAATGAAAAATCACACACGTCTCATCACGATTTATCATAGCGGAAACATTTTAAATCATCAGCTTTTTGTTATCATCATGAGAAAAACATACGTCAACAAAATTATTTTGTTATAGTCATCGTTGATGAAAACAACACTGGATCGTCATCCTTTTCATTTTGCATCTTGTTAGTTTTCTTACTTGTTTGCTTCAGATCTACATCTACAATGTCTAATGATACAGATCTGTAGGGGGCGGGGCATGTTAATCATGTTAAAAATATGAAAACGTTATTTTTTCTGTGATTATTTAATCTCATTCAATTCCCAGCCCTAATTATTACCCACGTAATTATCTCACCTTCATGATTTTCTATGTTGTTACTATTCTGCTAATGTGATTTAAGAACCCAAGTTATGATGCTAGCATTATATTTGCGTATTTCACTATAGTGTTAGCATGAAACTAGCATTCATTATGTGTGATACATGTCTGATACCATCATTTGAAATCCTCTTTAGTAAATATCTCTCCTCGTATCCTTCCCTCCACTAGCGATCATCATCGGCCCGTACGGACAGCCTCTGACCGTCTACCCCTGCATGCTGTGTGGGAAGAAGTTCAAATCCCGCGGCTTCCTCAAACGCCACACCCGCAACCACCACCAGGACGTGCTGACGCGCAAAAAGTACCAGTGCACTGACTGCGACTTCACCACCAACAAGAAAAACAGCTTCCACAACCACATGGAGGTGCACGCGCTCAGCAGCAAAGCGCCCTTCGAGTGCGAAACCTGCGGAAAAGAGTTCCACCAGCAGGCGGCTCTCTTCTCTCATCGCCTCCAGCACCATCACCGCGAGCAGAAGTCTCCCAGCGCCATCGCAGCGCCAGTCGCTTCTACGAACGGCGCGTCGAAGATGCACCGCTGCAAGTTTTGCGATTATGAGTCGGCGGAGCAGGGTTTGCTCAACCGCCACCTGCTGGCCGTACACAGCAAGAGCTTCCCGCACGTCTGCGTCGAGTGCGGGAAGGGTTTCCGCCATCCGTCGGAGCTCAAGAAACACATGCGCACGCACACCGGAGAGAAACCCTACCCCTGCTTGTACTGCGACTACAAATCTGCGGATTCCTCCAACCTCAAGACGCACGTCAAAACCAAACACAGCCAGGAGTTACCGTTCCGCTGTGAGCGCTGCGGGCAAACCTTCGGCGAGGAGGAGGAGCTCACGCAGCACGCTGCGACCCACGACGACTCGCGCGGGCACCAGTGCAGCCATTGCGACCACCGCAGCTCGAATTCCAGCGACTTAAAGCGGCACGTGATTTCTGCGCACACGAAAGACTACCCGCAAAGCCCCGTTTGCGAAAAAGGCTTCCATCGGCCCTCGGAACTGAAAAAGCACACCGCCATGCACAAAACTAAAAATCTCCACCAGTGCCGCCACTGCGACTTCAAAATCGCGGATCCCTTCGTGCTCAGTCGCCACATCCTATCAGTGCACACGCAGCCTCAAAGCCCGCCCACTCCCGCATCTTCTCCTCCCCCGCCGGCCGCAGAGAAGAGCCCCGCGCCTAAGAGGACGATAGGAGCGGCGCAGCTAGCCGTGCCGCTCGTGAAGAAAGCAGGCTCTGGGAAAGGTCCTCGCGAGCGTAGGATTTATCAGTGCCAGTATTGCGACTACAGCACGGGCGACGCGTCGGGGTTCAAGCGACACGTGATTTCCATCCACACCAAGGATTACCCTCACCGCTGCGACTTCTGCTCCAAGGGCTTCCGGAGGCCCTCGGAGAAGAACCAGCACATCATGAGGCACCACAAAGACACCTTCTCGGCGAATGAGCCTCGTAGAACCTCCTCGTCTGGAGTCTGTGTGCGTTGTGTAAGTCTGTGTGTGCTCTGTGATCACATGATCTCCACTCTTAAAGGAACAGCTCGTCATTTACTTGCCCTTGTGAGTTTTTAACTCGTAATTATAATAGTAGTACGCCTTCAATTTATGTAGCGCTTTTAGACACTCAAAGACGCTTTACAATGATCAGAGCATTATTCACTCACTCCACATTCACTCTCTGCTGGTGATAAGCTACCTTGGTAGCCCTCAGCTGCCCTGGAGCAGTCTCATAGAACATGGATGCCATTCTGCACCTACGACCTCCTGCCCACCACCAAACACCCCCCACCAGTCACTCACATCCACCAAACACCCCCACCAGTCACTCACCCACCAAACACCCCCCACCAGTCACTCACATCCACCAAACACACTCCACCAGTCACACTCATCCACCAAACACCCCACCAGTCACACACCTCCACCAACACACTCCACCAGTCACACACATCCACCAAACACACTCCACCAGTCACACGCATCCACCAAACACACTCCACCAGTCACACACATCCACCAACACCCCCCCAGTCACTCGCATCCACCAAACACACCCCACCAGTCACTCACATCCACCAAACACCTCCACCAGTCACACTCATCCACCACACCCCCACCAGTCACACACCTCCACCAAACACACTCCACCAGTCACTCACATCCACCAAACACACTCCACCAGTCACACACATCCACCAACACACTCCACCAGTCACACGCATCCACCAAACACACTCCACCAGTCACACACATCCACCAAACACCCCCCACCAGTCACTCGCATCCACCCACACCCCCCAGTCACTCACATCCACCAAACACACTCCACCAGTCACACTCATCCACCAAACACCCCCACCAGTCACACACCTCCACCAAACACACTCCACCAGTCACACACCTCCACCAGTCCACACCTCCACCAAACACACACCTCCACCAAACCACTCCACCAGTCACACACCTCCACCAAACACACCCACCAGTCACACCTCCACCAAACACACCCTCCACCAAACACACTCCACCAGTCACACACCTCCACCAAACACACTCCACCAGTCACACACCTCCACCAGTCACTCACATCCACTTAACATATCCATACAGTTTGTTTCCAAAATACTGTAATCATGAATTTATTATCTCAGAAGGATTGCAGTTGTCATGTCTTCTTCATAGTTGTGTTAATTATTAGATATTTGTTGTAAATGTTGTTGAAAGCACTCGTCCGGCTCTACAGAAGCGTACGTTTGTTTTTGTGTTTGTCTGAGAGAATGGATCAAAAAGCACAAGGGCAAGGAAATCATGAGGCTTCTCAGTGTAAGCTATTTTCTATCATTTTATGTTAAAATGTTACTTTGGGTTGCAGCAAAATGCTCATAAATGTAATTCCGGGTGATTATCTGGTCTCACCACACCTGGAGTGAGAATCTACCCCAAAACATCACATTGTCATTTAGTTGGAGGTGTTCAACTTGGTTTTAAAATTGCCTCTGCTTTATTTTTTTTTGTTGAGGCCTCGTATTGAAAAGCGGCTGCAGTTACAGAAAACACCACTCGGTGGCGCTTGGTGAGTCCAAACGTGGACCGTCCTCACTCATCTGGCGTTTCTCATGCTGGCCACTAGTTGGCAGTGCGCTCTAAAGCGATCGCTCCTCCTAAAGGCTACCTTCAAGTTTTTTTTACCTTAACTGAGCACACCTTGGAAGAAAAACCTGCAGGAGCCGCGGCCCTCCAGGAGTCGAGTTTGCGGCCCCTCAGCAGCAGCTTCATCAGTTGTTTCTGTGTTATTTTAACTCTTTAAGATCAGAGAAGTCTCACGGCTCGTGGATCGGCTCCAGGAGAGGGAGACCAGAGTGGACCCTGTGGTAATCATTCGGATGCGTTTCGTTTGTCTGGGACCACAAAACCAAACTGTTGTAAAGGATTTTTGACCTGTATTTATTATTTAACATCCACGATCCACGACACGAAGCTAGGCCAACTTTTATATCGTTACACTGGCATTTATTGGATTTAAACCCATTAAAATATCTTTATAGTGTGTTTTTAACGGTTATGTGTACTTTATCCAATCAAGTTTTGTGATGTATTTGGAAAAATGTTACATTTTCTTATTTTAAAACTTTTATTTGAATGTTTTCCTCCGGTTTTTATTTTCTTTTTTGTTAAAAAAATGTCTTTTGTTGACCTGTTGCGTAGGTTTTTTTGGAGCAACTTTTTTTTGGGGAAAAAGAAAGGTAAATTAAAGTTCTAAATGTCAGTGTCGATGAAAAATGTTTAGAAGCATCGTTTTATCATTATAATCCCTTGTTTTTCCTGATTATAAACCCGTAGCAGCAGACTCGTCCAATCACCGTTATTATTTATTTTAACTTTACCAGACACATTTATTAATTCTCTCTGGTCAAAGAAACAATCAATAAAACTGATCGGCACTCAGTATTAAGATTAACGTCTTTATGCTACAACACACGGTTTCCTCTTGTTTGCTCTTAAAGGGACGGTACGTTCAAAACTGCTGTTTATCTTCATTTGTTAGCTGCGTTTGTTTTTACAACTGTCCTTTTTTACCCCGTCGCAGACTAAATTTTCCTGATTTTCCACGTTATTTTGCACATGTAAATTAAGAAATGAGAGTTGTGGAATTCTTTTGATTTGTGATTGGATGTTGGGATCTACAATCTTCCATCTGATTGGTTGATTTTTTGTTTTGTTCCATTTGATTTAAAGCATTTAGATTCGGTTTCTGAAATCACGATCATCACAGTGTTGAGTCAAATCAAATTCAGCGTATTGTTCTATAAAGCTGTGTTTGGATGATGTCGTCACATGCTTTCAGTCTGATTGGTCGTAATTTTCCAGATCTGAATCTTTTTTTTTTTTTTTTTACTTTTTCTTAATAACTTTTGATGAAACTGTCAATATCTTCTTAGCCTCTGCTCGGCAAACTAAATTGTGTTGTTTGAAACTATTTTGATAAGTTGTTGTGCAAACAGGTTTAGATGATGTCATCATCACCTCTGCATCTGATTGGCCAAAATTTAAAAAATACCGAAAGCCCAGAATTTGTCTTTATTTGTGTTATAAAAGGTTGACATTGAATTACAGAAATGCTGTTTTTGCTTTACAGAAATGTAATTACACATTTAATTACAGAAATGCTTTTTTACAAAATGTTGGGTATAGCTGTGTTAACAGCCGTTGATGATGTCATCTTTAACTCTGCATCCGATTGGTCAGAATTTATGATTGCCAAAAATCACCAAAATTTACTTTATTTGTGCAAAAACACACTTTCAGAGTTAATCGCAAGTAATTTGGTTTCAAGTGTGCGAGGAAACAACTTTTAAAGGAAAATTAAAAACCAGTAATGACATCATCATCAACTCTGCTTCTGATTGGTCTGCAAGTAAGTTTACCAAAGTCACCAAATTAGTTTTTTTATGTGAAAAAATGGCATTTCTGTAAGTTAATTGCAAATTATTTGAAACTCTTGAAATATAGTTGTGCCAAAAACTTTAGATGATGTCATCGTCAGCTCTGCATAAACGTTCACTTCATTGAAATATACGTTTTTTTATGTAAATCAGCAATTATTGGAACTAATTTTATTATAGAAACTTTGATGATGTCATCATCTCCCTCACTACTGATTGGTCAGAATGTCCAACCTCGGAAAGCACTGAGATGTCCATTTTTAAATCGAAGTGAAAATTTTGTCGCGATGAACTCTGATGTCATCACCAGCCCTGCATCCTATTGGTCACCATGCTTCTGGTCGGAGTGCTCTGGTTGGATTAGAGTCAGGTTACATTTGAAACTGAAGCTGCTCTTGATTTGCTGAACACAAATGCTTCCTAGATGGCTGATGTCATTGCCAGCGCTGAGTCTGATTGGTCGGTATCTGGTTCCATACGAACACATATTCGCTGCACATATTTATCGGTGGGCGCACGCGCGGGCGGTGGTGCTGTTGTACAGTGAGTGTATAAAGGAGGGATCTTGGAGCCTGTAATTTATTGTTTTTGTTTGTACAGAGAGCGAGCGTAGATGTGAGCGCTCTGGAGAGCAGAGCTTCGTGATGTCATGGATGTATCTTCACTTTTTGTTTAAAAAAAATATGAAAAGGAAATAAAACGTGTAATTATTTTCTGCGTTCTCTGTTCATTACGCCGCATCCTCCTGTCTTTTATGTCTTTGGGTCAAAGTTTTCAGTTCTTTTCACTGTCTTTCCATCTCTCTCCTTTCTCTATCTCTCTTTTTTCTCTATCTCTTTTCTGCCTTTCTCCTATCACTCTCTCCTCTTTTTTCTGTCTCTTTTCTCTGCTTCTCTTTTCTATCCTCTTTTTTCTGCTTCTCCTTTCTATAGCCCTACACTTTTTTCTCTGTCTCTTTTTCCGCCTCCTTTCTAGCTCTCCTCTTTTTCTCTGTTTTCTCTCTCTCCTTCTCCTTTATCTCTCCTCATTTTTTCTCTCTTCTGCCTCTCTCTTTACATCTCTCTATCTTCATCTCAATCTTTTTTCTCTTCTCTCCTCTCTCTTTTTCTTTTCCCTTTCTCTTTCCTATCTTCCTTTTTTCTCTCCCTATTAATATATTTCTCTTCTCTACCTCTCCTTCACTTTGTCAATCCTTTCTTCAGTTTCTTGCTTTAATTGTCTTCCTGTAGGTTTTCTTCAAGGTGTTGTTTCTTTTATTTGTTTTTTTCATTTCTCTTTTGTCCGTCTATTTCTTTACCTCTTACTTGAATATGTTTTTATTTATTTGTGTGTTTTGTAGATCAGCTTCTTTTGTTTGTCCTCTCACCGCCATTTTTTTTCTGTGCCTCTTGTCTTATTTCCATTGTTAGTTATTGTTCTACTGTTTTTACGTCAGAACCTGTTTGCCCCGTTTTTGTGTGACCGCCCTTATTTTTCCTTTATTTTTATCTGTGTCTTCATTTTTAATTCATTTGTTATCTCTGAATAACTGAAGGAGAAAAGACAGGAACAAAAACTTCACAAAAGACCTGTTTTTCACAGAATGAAAATATTTCCTTTCTTTTTTACATCTCTTTTATCTTTACATGTAAAACAACAGCAAAAGTTTTGTTTTTTAAAACAATTAACACATACACATTCAAAAACTCCCAAAATCATTTTATTACTGAAAGTCATCCAAACCAAAAACACAAGAGCTAAGATAAAATACAGCGAAACAAACGTTAATTAACGTAGGCCACCCTTAAGAAAAAAAGATTTATTGCTTAAAATATATAGTTGAAATGATAGAAAATGGGAAATAAAGAATTTATCTACACAAGACCTATTCAAATAAAGACTAGCCTTCAGATTAAAGATGGAAACATGAAAAAAAAATTAAAAAGCATACAAAATACACCACAGATATCAGAAAATATATCGCCACAGATAACACACGAGAGACTGAAATAAGTTCGAAGCGTTAGAAGGTCGGAGCAGAAGACCTCCTCGCAGCAGGAGATGTTCTTCAGGGACACTCATCTGCAGAGAAGAACAGCGCACGTTAGATGTATTCCCCTCCAGGGGGCGAAATTCCACCAAACGGGTTCCAGATCTTTTTTTTATTTTTATTTTTTTGCTAATTTGAGTACATTACAGGGTACATACAACCAGGGAGCACACACACACATCACAGCCAGGGGGCAGCACATCATTACACTGAGCATTTAAAAACAAGATTTAAGAGTCACATACATTCAGGTTCAAGGATGAAGGAGGTCAGATTAATGTTTAAATTTAAGCGCTTTACAATTCTGTGGGTGTTGGATACTTTCATAGTAGTTTAGAAGATCTACTTTAAAAGCAAAAAAGTGGGGTTTGGAGTTACTGAATTTACGTTTGTGAATATGAAAATTTGCCAGCATAAAAATTAAGTTAATGAAAAAATATTTATCATTTTCTTCTGCATGGTGCTTATGAATACCAAAAATAACATCTTTGAATGCAAAGTTAAGAAAAGTGATTTTTTTAATAAAGGAAAGTAAGTCAGAGCAAAAACGAGTGGAACACAGGCATTAAGCTGCTGAAAAAGAATTCTGATTTTCTTGTTATTGCGAGGGAAAGCTGTGAGACACAATCAGCCGATATAAGTATTGAGATATTAATATCTGAAGCATTCTGAGAGAGAATAGAGGAGTGTTTTAGCAACACAGTTCCAGCAGAGGAACAGACTCCATCACAATAGAGAACTCTCGCGGAGTCACAGGAAGAGAGAAAACAGAGAAATTCTGAATAATTATACAAATAACCATTCAAATTAAGTAATTGTTGGGCCAATAGGATGTTCCAGATCTCTGGACAATTCCTCTCCAGGCTGTGACATCACTCGTAGGTTTCTGAAAGTTAGATGAGGCTCAAAGGTGTTTTTTTCAGCCTTTGAGTCTGGAAGAAAGTCTGGTCTTTACCAAACAAGTATCTCTTGACAAACAAAAAGCAAAGCAGTCACGTTTATAATTACTCTATAATTACTATCCTGTCAAATCCTTCGCATCTACAAGGTTTAATGAGGACATGGACACAAGCTGTTCTTTCTGCGGTGAAGGTTGAGGAACTGTCTTGTAACTTCTCTGCACGGTTTTGGACTTACTTTTCTTTATTCAAAACACTTCTTAACAGTTTTAGCTTTGCATTCAAAGATGTTGTTTTTGGTATTCATGAGAACCATTCAGAAGAAAATATTTTTTCATTAACAGTATTTATTATATTATATAAATTCGGTAACTTCGAAACCCGCTTTTGTATGCTTTTAAATTAAACTTCAAAACTATTATGAAAGTATTTAACACTCGCAGACTGTAATGCTTAAATTTTAACTTTCACAAGATCAATAAAAAAGAGGCTCAAAGTGGGCGGAGCCAGATCTCAAAAACGCATCCACAGAGGCGGGACATGACCGTTGAAGACATCCGATTGGCTGAAGGTTCACATTTTATTTATCTTAAACCAATGTAAAATGTACACTCTCCTCCTCAGAGTGTTCATGAAGATCAAAACCAGCGTTCTGAATCAACAAACCTGACGGACCAGGCGTGGAGACATGTGTTTTATTCAGCTCTAAAGATGTTCAGTTTTTAACATTGGAGCGAATGAGAACCTGCTCCCTTCTGGAGTCAGCCTCTAGAGGGCGCTCGGGGAACTGCAGTTCACGCATCAAGAAGAAAAGCAGAAGGTTGTCCCTTGGTCTGCTCAAAAACTCTCGGTGACCTGAACTTCAGGAATTTTGGCCAAAAATCAGCATAGCTGTGTTTGTGTAATCTGTTTGTGTAAACTTCTCCAGTAGAAAGAGATTGTTACGCTGAGAAGAGTGATGTTTTTTCATTCATTCATCTTCATGTCGGCTTTCTTCCCTTTCGGGGTCTCCACAGTGGAATGAACCACCAACTCTTCTGGCATATGTTTTTTCAGCGGATGCCCTCCCTTCCGCAACCCATCGCTGGGAAACATTCACTAACACTCATTCTCACTCAAACACTACGAACAATCGTTCTATTCCGCATGTCTTTGTTCTCGTGGAGGAAACCGGAGCACCCGGAGTAAACCCACGCGATCACGAGGAGAACATGAGAACTCCACACAGAGATACCAACTGATCCAGCTGAGGCTCGAACCAGCGACCTTCTTGCTATGAGACGACCGTGCTACCCACTGCACCACCGTGACGCCTGAGTGTACTTCAAATTAAAAAAACATGTGACTTTTAACCAATGAGAGTTAAATCACAATTCACATGATTCTCTCTCTCTCTCTCTCTCTCTCTCTCTCTCTCTCTCTCTCTCGTCGTTGAAAATGAATGACGTAAATTCAGCGGTTCAATTTTCTACGGTAAACTAATAAACAAAGAGGCGATGAACTTTTCTCAGTCGATTAGTCATAGTTGTACCGTTTTTAGGCAGCACGGCGATGTTCTCCGGCAAGATGTTCTGCTCCAGAGAGAACTGGGTGAACTTCTCCAGGACGTCCTGATTCAGGTCCGGAGTACGCCCTGAGAAAGAGAAAAATAATGAATTACGATTCAATCTCTTGAGCGAGAAGGTCTGAAGTGTTCAGATGAGCGTTCTAATTTGGTTCTAAGGTGGTGTTCTCAGGTTCTTAGAGGAGCTCGCGGGTACCGTAGAGCTTGTTGAGCAGAGTCGTGGAGTCCTCCTTCGTTTTGATGGTGTGGATGAGGACAAACTCGTCATACTTCACGTCCACGATCCGCATGTCGTTTTCCGTAGCCGAGCCTGGGGACAGGAACCAAGCTCTTCAGGAACGCTGATATCTACCACAGCTTCAGGTTCTGAAGAGCACTCGAGCCTTACGTTCGGTGTAGAAGCTGAACCTCCCGGGGTTTCGGTCCTTTGTGCCACGTAGCTCATCTTCCAGCAGGAGCCATCGGCACTGAAAAACGTACACAAAAGTAGTTAATAAAATTAGAATAATTAAAAAAAATGTGCATGTAATAATAGATATTAAACTCAGTTTTACTGTACATTATAAATTATAATATCCATAGAAGCAAACCTTCTTGAATATTTGAAACATTTTTTTTTCGGTTATGATTGTTTTTTTATGCCAATGTGAGAAAAATATTATTTTAGTAACAAACTAATAATTTATTTCATCTGATATATATTATATACTATAATAAAATGAACAATATAAAAAGAACATTTACATTAAATCTATAAATTTCTATAAAAAGATACATTTTTGATGAAAAATGTGTTTTTCGGTAAAAAAGTAAACACCCTAAGAGACAAAATGTAATGTATTTAAAAATATTTACATTAAATTTTACATGATTATTTTAGTAAACATTTGTTAAAAAAAAATGAAAACTCAAAAGCAGACTTTAACATTGTTAATTGCTAAATAAACAACTATATAAAAATATGCAAAAAAAAAATATATAAACTATATTATGTTTATTCAGGTAAAATTATACATATTAGGATAAAAAAAAAAATATATATATATTTTTTTTAGTTCAATGTATTGTAACCTTGTTTGTTTTTAACTTTTCCCTATATATATATATATATATATATATAAAGTAAATAACACTCAAACAACATTATTTAAGACCAAACTATTTTACGACTCCCCTCCCCTGCCCCCCCAACAATCTAACCGGGAGAAAAAAATTATATTTTAAAACTAAAGTTAACTCAAGATTTAAACAGCACTCAAATCGGAATGAAAATAATGACTAAAATGTGAGAATAAATCAAACATTGAGAAATCTCGGACGAGTCTGAGCAGAGAAACACAAGAAGATGTTGAGGAGTACTTGAGGCTGGAGTACGCCATCTCCAGGTCCCCCTCCTCCGAGGGCGTCACCGTGGCGATGCCCATCTTCATGCTGGCCCTGCGGCTGATGAACCACTCCGCGTTGGTGGCGAAACCGATCAGGTACCACCTCCCTGCCAGCTACCGGAACACGGTGACAGAGCGGGTTAACCTGAGCCCACCTGCTTCCAGACACCACTTCAATAAACATCATATACTACAGTAAAAACACGCTGAAAACATTCAAAAAGAGGGACTATATCTCAGGAGCTTTGAAAGGATTGAGACCAAAAGCACATTTTTATAATGCTCATCAATGACGAGAAGCTCCGAGCCTAGTTTTGAGTTGTCTGAGAAGTGCACACGCAGCCAGAGCTTAACCTGATTCAGGGAGAGAGAGCTGCTGCAGAAGAGCCAGAGCGAGAGAAAAGGTTCTGGGTTCAGAATTGTTTCACTGCAGTGTAAACTGGGGTCCTGTTAACGGAGCTGCTCATCTTAAACTTCAGACATGCTTCGTTAGGACTCGCTATGAAACCGGCTTTCAGTCTACCATGAGGATATCGCGATAAACATCAAACACAAAGAATACAATTGGTACGAAGTATAAATTAGAAAACAATGGAGCGGAGAGATGGCGCAGTGGTGGAGTTGGTTGTTCTGTAACTCATTTCAAACATGCGCAAAGCCCTTGTTTACAACCGTCCTAAAAAAACAACAATTATTAACTGCAGCCTAATGGTTTTTGATCGCCAGATTTTTTCTGCAATAAAGCAGCTGATCGTCATGTTCTGATCTAGCGAGGGCCGCCGGGACCTTCCCTCACGATGATCTCTGGGATTTTTTTTTTTTTTTTTTTAGTGGAGCAATTTGAAAGATGGAGACACCTTCTGGACAAAGGTGAATATACGTGAAGCTCGTGCATTAATAATCAATTTGGGATTTCCCGAATCGATTTGTTGGTGTTAAACTAAAGATCGATTAAAATTGGAGAATCAATATTTTTTTATCCTGCACTAAAAAGCACACGTGCAAAATTCAAGCGTGGACAAGGATTTCAGAGAAGCCCTGCAACCCTGAAACTTAATGTTCCAAGTCAGCAGCTATTATCAGCTGAGTCAAAACGGTCCCCACACAAACTTATCTCTTCACTTTTCAGTTTTTACAGCCTGGTTTATAAAACTCTAGAGTTCCCGCACTGGTGATGTTTAAAACTGCACCCAAAGAAAGCAACAAACAAACAAACAGTAGCGTAACAAACTCCACACACTCCAAAACAAAGCAGACTTTGGAGCCCAGTGCACATATCTTGACTTTGAGGTAAAAAAAAAAATCTAATTCAAAAGGTTAATCATGGATCCTAATCAATAAATCTCAGGCTTTACTCTCTCACCCCGTTGATGTCGAAGTCAGGTGGAGGAAGAACCTCGGCGCTGATCGAGAACGCCAACAGCAAAACTCCCAGAGTCCCCTGCAGCCTGGTCACCATGGTAACAATATCTGGAAAGAGGGATGTGTGAAAGAGAGTTAAGGTATCTGGAGGAAAGACTCGAACCGGGCACCTTTATATAGTGCTCTCTCGCTCTCTCTCTCTCTCTCTCTCTCTCTCTCTCGCTCTGTCTATCTATCTCTCTAACCAAGTCATCCCAAACTCTCACTCTCACTTTCTCGCACTCTCTCTCTCTCTCTCTAACTAAGCCAGCCTACAGTTACATAAACACCCCTGACACCTAATGCACTCAGTGAGCCAACATTAAAATCACAATGTCATCCTTTCAGTTCATTTGGAGAGAGAAAGAAACATAGAGGGGTGGGAACAAAGAGAGAGAGAGAGAGAGAAAGAGAGAGATTAGAAAAAAAATCTAATTTTGCTTCAAACGTAATTCAAAAACGGTAAAAAGATGAATGCGGTATCTTTAAATATGTGTGAATCTACTTTTGCCACTACAAAAGAAAAATGTAATCAAATCAGAATTTAAAAAGCAGGCAAAGCAGACCCCTGCACAACTCCTCAATGAAGGTGTCCCACAGAAAGAGTCATTACTTGTCCTCTTATTGGATCTCCCTACAGCACCAGTCAGGAAACCTTGGTGCCTGCAATAAAATTGCTTTTTATCAGTCTACAAGTTCTACATTAGTTTGGGTCTGTCCGTTTTAGTTGGAAGATATAAAAATCCCAGACTGCTCAGCGACTTGATGTAAGACCGCGGGATTTGGTTCTATCAGGTTGGCCACTAGAGGGAGTTCTATCAGATTGAGCACTAGAGGAAGTTCTATCAGGTTGAGCACTAGAGGGAGTTCTATCAGATTGAGCACTAGAGGAATTCTATCAGGTTGAGCACTAGAGGAAAGTTCTTACAGGTTTGAGCACTAGAGGAATTCTATCAGTTGAGCACTAGAGGAAGTTCTATCAGTTGAGCACTAGAGGAAGTTTCTATCAGGTTGAGCACTAGAGGAAGTTCTATCAGTTGAGCACTAGAGGAAGTTCTATCAGGTTGGGCACTAGAGGAAGTTCTATCAGGTTGAGCACTAACTAGGTTGAGCACTAGAGGAAGTTCTATCAGGTGAGCACTAGATGGACGTTCTATCAGGTTGGGCACTAGAGGAAGTTCTATCAGGTTGAGCACTAGAGGAAGTAGTTCTATCAGGTTGAGCACTAGAGGAAGTTCTATCAGGTGGAGCACTAGAGGAAGTTCTATCAGGTTGGGCACTAGAGGAAGTTCTATCAGGTTGAGCACTAGAGGAAGTTCTAATCAGGTTGAGCCTAGAGGAAGTTCTATCAGGTTGAGGCACTAGAGGAAGTTCTATCGGTTGAGCACTAGAGGAAGTTCTATCAGGTTGGGCACTAGAGGAAGTTCTATCAGGTTGGCACTAGAGGCAGTTCTATCAGGTTGGGCACTAGAGGAAGTTCTATCAGTTTGAGCACTAGAGGAAGTTCTATCAGGTTGAGCACTAGAGGAAGTTCTATCAGGTTGGGCACTAGAGGAAGTTCTATCAGGTTGAGCACTAGAGGAAGTTCTATCAGGTTGGGCACTAGAGGAAGTTCTATCAGGTTGAGCACTAGAGGAAGTTCTATCAGGTTGGGCACTAGAGGAAGTTCTATCAGGTTGAGCACTAGAGGAAGTTCTATCAGGTTGGGCACTAGAGGAAGTTCTATCAGGTTGAGCACTAGAGGAAGTTCTATCAGGTTGAGCACTAGAGGAAGTTCTATCAGGTTGGGCACTAGAGGAAGTTCTATCAGGTGAGCACTAGAGGAAGTTCTATCAGGTTGGGCACTAGAGGAAGTTCTATCAGGTTGAGCACTAGAGAAGTCTATCAGGTTGAGCACTAGAGGAAGTTCTATCAGGTTGGGCACTAGAGGAAGTTCTATCAGGTTGAGCACTAGAGGAAGTTCTATCAGGTGAGCACTAGAGGAGTTCTATCAGGTTGTGGCACTAGAGGAAGTTCTATCAGGTTGGAGCCACTAGAGGAAGTTCTATCAGGTTGAGCACTAGAGGAAGTTCTATCAGGTTGGCACTAGAGGAAGTTCTATCAGGTTGAGCACTAAGAGGAAGTTCTATCAGGTTGGGCACTAGAGGAAGTTCTATCAGGTTGGACACTAGAGGAAGTTCTATCAGGTTGGGCACTAGAGGGAAGTTTCTATCAGGTTGGGCACTAGAGGAGTTCTATAGGCTTGAGCACTAGGAGGAAGTTCTATCAGGTGGGCACTAGAGGAAGTTCTATCAGGTTGAGCACTAGAGGAAGTTCTATCAGTTGGGCACTAGCGGAAGTTCAGTTCTATCAGGTTGAGCACTAGAGGAGTTCTATCAGTTGGCACTAGAGGAAGTTCTATCAGGTTGAGCACTAGAGGAAGTTCTATCAGGTTGGGCACTAGAGGAGAGTTCTATCAGGTTGAGCCACTAGAGGAAGTTCTATCAGGTTGAGCACTAGAGGAAGTTCTATCAGGTGGGCACTAGAGGAAGTTCTATCAGGTTGAAGCACTAGAGGAAGTTCTATAAGGTGGTTGGGCACTAGAGGAAGTTCTCTCAGGTTGGCACTAGAGGAAGTTCTATCAGTTTGAGCACCTAGAGGAAGTTCTATCAGGTTGAGCACTAGAGGAAGTTCTATCAGGTTGGGCACTAGAGGAAGTTCTATCAGGTTGAGCACTAGAGGAAGTTCTATCAGGTTGGCACTAGAGGAAGTTCTATCAGGTTGAGCACTAGAGGAAGTTCTATCAGGTTGGGCACTAGGGGAAGTTCTATCAGGTTGGGCACTAGGGAAGTTCTATCAGGTTGGCACTAGAGGAAGTTCTATCAGGTTGGGCACTAGAGGAAGTTCTATCAGGTTGGCACTAGGGAAGTTCTATCAGGTTGAGCACTAGAGGAAGTTCTATCAGGTTGAGCACTAGAGGAAGTTCTATCAGGTTGGGCACTAGAGGAAGTTCTATCAGATTGAGCACTAGAGGAAGTTCTATCAGGTTGAGCACTAGAGGAAGTTCTATCAGGTTGGGCACTAGAGGAAGTTCTATCAGATTGAGCACTAGAGGAAGTTCTATCAGATTGAGCACTAGAGGAAGTTCTATCAGGTTGGGCACTAGAGGAAGTTCTATCAGATTGAGCACTAGAGGAAGTTCTATCAGGTTGAGCACTAGAGGAAGTTCTATCAGGTTGGGCACTAGAGGAAGTTCTATCAGGTTGAGCACTAGAGGAAGTTCTATCAGGTTGGGCACTAGAGGGAGTTCTATCAGGTTGAGCACTAGAGGAAGTTCTATCAGGTTGAGCACTAGAGGAAGTTCTATCAGGTTGGGCACTAGAGGAAGTTCTATCAGGTTGAGCACTAGAGGAAGTTCTATCAGGTTGGGCACTAGAGGGAGTTCTATCAGATTGAGCACTAGAGGAAGTTCTATCAGGTTGAGCACTAGAGGGAGTTCTATCAGATTGAGCACTAGAGGAAGTTCTATCAGGTTGAGCACTAGAGGAAGTTCTATCAGGTTGGGCACTAGAGGAAGTTCTATCAGGTTGGGCACTAGAGGAAGTTCTATCAGGTTAGGCACTAGAGGAAGTTCTATCAGGTTGAGCACTAGAGGAAGTTCTATCAGGTTGAGCACTAGGGGAAGTTCTATCAGGTTGGACACTAGGGGAAGTTCTATCAGGTTGAGCACTAGAGGAAGTTCTATCAGGTTGGGCACTAGAGGAAGTTCTATCAGGTTGGGCACTAGAGGGAGTTCTATCAGGTTGAGCACTAGAGGAAGTTCTATCAGGTTGAGCACTAGAGGAAGTTCTATCAGGTTGGGCACTAAGGAAGTTCTATCAGGTTGAGCACTAGAGGAAGTTCTATCAGGTTGGGCACTAGAGGGAGAGTTCTATCAGATTGAGCACTAGAGGAAGTTCTATCAGGTTGAGCACTAGAGGGAGTTCTATCAGATTGAGCACTAGAGGAAGTTCTATCAGGTTGAGCACTAGAGGAAGTTCTATCAGGTTGGGCACTAGAGGAAGTTCTATCAGATTGAGCACTAGAGGAAGTTCTATCAGGTTGGGCACTAGAGGAAGTTCTATCAGGTTGAGCACTAGAGGAAGTTCTATCAGGTTGAGCACTAGGGGAAGTTCTATCAGGTTGGACACTAGGGGAAGTTCTATCAGGTTGAGCACTAGAGGAAGTTCTATCAGGTTGGACACTAGAGGAAGTTCTATCAGGTTGAGCACTAGGGGAAGTTCTATCAGGTTGAAACTAGAAGTCTATCAGGTTGAGCACTAGGGGAAGTTCTATCAGATTGAGCACTAGAGGAAGTTCTATCAGATTGAGCACTAGAGGAAGTTCTATCAGATTGAGCACTAGAGGAAGTTCTATCAGGTTGAGCACTAGAGGAAGTTCTATCAGATTGAGCACTAGAGGAAGTTCTATCAGGTTGAGCACTAGAGGAAGTTCTATCAGGTTGGGCACTAGAGGAAGTTCTATCAGGTTGGGCACTAGAGGAAGTTCTATCAGGTTGAGCACTAGAGGAAGTTCTATCAGGTTGAGCACTAGAGGAAGTTCTATCAGGTTGGACACTAGAGGGAGTTCTATCAGATTGAGCACTAGAGGACGTTCTATCAGATTGAGCACTAGAGGAAGTTCTATCAGATTGAGCACTAGAGGAAGTTCTATCAGGTTGAGCACTAGAGGGAGTTCTATCAGATTGAGCACTAGAGGACGTTCTATCAGATTGAGCACTAGAGGAAGTTCTATCAGATTGAGCACTAGAGGAAGTTCTATCAGGTTGAGCACTAGAGGAAGTTCTATCAGGTTGGGCACTAGAGGAAGTTCTATCAGGTTGAGCACTAGAGGAAGTTCTATCAGGTTGAGCACTAGAGGGAGTTCTATCAGGTTGGACAGTAGGGGAAGTTCTATCAGGTTGGACACTAAAGGAAGTTCTATCAGGTTTGACACTAGAGGACGTTCTATCAGGTTGGGCACTAGAGGAAGTTCTATCAGGTTGGACACTAGAGGAAGTTCTATCAGGTTGAGCACTAGAGGAAATTCTATCAGGTTGGACAGTAGGGGAAGTTCTATCAGGTTGGACACTAGAGGAAGTTCTATCAGGTTGAGCACTAGAGGAAGTTCTATCAGGTTGAGCACTAGAGGAAATTCTATCAGGTTGGACAGTAGGGGAAGTTCTATCAGGTTGGACACTAGAGGAAGTTCTATCAGGTTGAGCACTAGAGGAAATTCTATCAGGTTGGACAGTAGGGGAAGTTCTATCAGGTTGGACACTAGAGGAAGTTCTATCAGGTTTGACACTAGAGGACGTTCTATCAGGTTGGGCACTAGAGGAAGTTCTATCAGGTTGGACACTAGAGGAAGTTCTATCAGGTTGAGCACTAGAGGAAATTCTATCAGGTTGGACAGTAGGGGAAGTTCTATCAGGTTGGACACTAGAGGAAGTTCTATCAGGTTGAGCACTAGAGGAAGTTCTATCAGGTTGAGCACTAGAGGAAATTCTATCAGGTTGGACAGTAGGGGAAGTTCTATCAGGTTGGACACTAGAGGAAGTTCTATCAGGTTTGACACTAGAGGACGTTCTATCAGGTTGGGCACTAGAGGAAGTTCTATCAGGTTGAGCACTAGGGGAAGTTCTATCAGGTTGGGCACTAGAGGAAGTTCTATCAGTTTGAGCACTAGAGGAAGTTCTATCAGGTTGAGCACTAGAGGAAGTTCTATCAGGTTGGGCACTAGAGGAAGTTCTATCAGGTTGAGCACTAGAGGAAGTTCTATCAGGTTGAGCACTAGAGGAAGTTCTATCAGGTTGGGCACTAGAGGAAGTTCTATCAGGTTGAGCACTAGAGGAAGTTCTATCAGGTTGGGCACTAGAGGAAGTTCTATCAGGTTGGGCACTAGAGGAAGTTCTATCAGGTTGAGCACTAGGGGAAGTTCTATCAGGTTGGGCACTAGAGGAAGTTCTATCAGGTTGAGCACTAGAGGAAGTTCTATCAGGTTGAGCACTAGAGGAAGTTCTATCAGGTTGAGCACTAGGGGAAGTTCTATCAGGTTGGGCACTAGAGGAAGTTCTATCAGGTTGAGCACTAGAGGAAGTTCTATCAGGTTGAGCACTAGAGGGAGTTCTATCAGATTTAGCACTAGAGGAAGTTCTATCAGGTTGGACACTAGGGGAAGTTCTATCAGGTTGAGCACTAGAGGAAGTTCTATCAGGTTGAGCACTAGGGGAAGTTCTATCAGGTTGGGCACTAGAGGAAGTTCTATCAGGTTGGGCACTAGAGGAAGTTCTATCAGGTTGAGCACTAGAGGAAGTTCTATCAGGTTTGACACTAAAGGACGTTCTATCAGGTTGGGCACTAGAGGAAGTTCTATCAGGTTGAGCACTAGAGGAAGTTCTATCAGGTTGGGCACTAGAGGACGTTCTATCAGGTTGGGCACTAGGGGAAGTTCTATCAGGTTGGGCACTAGAGGAAGTTCTATCAGGTTGAGCACTAGAGGAAGTTCTATCAGGTTGGGCACTAGAGGAAGTTCTATCAGGTTGGGCACTAGGGGAAGTTCTATCAGGTTGGGCACTAGAGGAAGTTCTATCAGGTTGAGCACTAGAGGAAGTTCTATCAGGTTGGGCACAAGGGGAAGTTCTATCAGGTTGGGCACTAGAGGACGTTCTATCAGGTTGGGCACTAGGGGAAGTTCTATCAGGTTGGGCACTAGAGGAAGTTCTATCAGGTTGAGCACTAGAGGAAGTTCTATCAGGTTGGGCACTAGAGGAAGTTCTATCAGGTTGGGCACTAGAGGAAGTTCTATCAGGTTGAGCACTAGAGGAAGTTCTATCAGGTTGGGCACTAGAGGAAGTTCTATCAGACTGGACACTAGGTTTGGGAGCTTCCAAGGGTCCCCTCTTGTACTAGCAAAACATCTATCATTACTTTATCAAACTGGCATACACATTTGCCAAAGGGTTTACTTGGAGACCCTTTTCTGACAAATAAAATGTGTTGGATTCTTTTGGACGTTGCTCTGAGTGAAAGCATCTGGCGGAGGAATAAACCGTGGAGGAAACCATCTCTCACACAGACTTGTATTGTACCAGGACATGTTTATATACATTGAATAAATCTATTGCTCCATCCATCTGTTTCGAGTTGAACCTAAAGGAGATCCGCCTGCGCATGTAGCCTATAGGAGACGGACGCCTGCGGTGTACAATGAGAGCGGTTTCCAAGAACAACACGCTTTCCTAGGAACTCACTCCGTGCTTTTGTGTCCCAGTGAGGATAATAAATCCAGGAACGCTCAGAGTGTGAAGTGAGGCGCAGAATATCAAAATATACACACATTCCAACACTGATGGCAACATATTTTTTTGTCTAATACGCTACAAGGTCTTATGGCTCTCCCAGCATTGAGCATGTTTCTCTAACTGTTGGGTAGTTACAGTTTTCAACAATCGCTTTCACAGTTTTATTTTAATTCATTTCACAACTTTCCTGAACTCTTAACACGATTAGCACAACATCAGTCCAGCTGCGTTCAGCATTCAGTGAACTCACAATTACAAGAGCTTGAACTTCTTTTACACTCAACAACAAAACTGTCATTTTAAAGATAAAATTATAATTGCTCTCACACTCTTCGTCTCAACAGAAAACATCACGATCTAAAGTTCTAAACAGAACTTATTCAGGCTGAAGTCAAAGTGAAGCGCCGCTCATGTTGTGAATTCAACACAAATACATTCCCTCTAATTTATTCCATTATCAGAATTCCAGAGTTGTTTTTCTGTTTGTATATCCTTAGTTTTTTTTGCAAATGAAGTCTGTATTTTTATTACATAAACTATCGCTCTGAGATGAGCCTTAAATCTTTGTATTCAATTTCTGCAGTAAAATTTAAAAAAGGCATGCATTTACATTTACTAAACAAAAAAACAAACACAAAATGTAGAGAATGACTCACAAAATAGTTTAGTTTCTTTATTTCATGATCTTTTTTCCTTCAATGTGTTATGATTGACTTACAGTTTTTTTTTTTTACAATCGCTAAGACAGTTTTTGTCAAGACATTGAACAAGTTTGCTAAACTCTTAACATCAGTTCAGGTTCTACAATCAACACTTTTCAGAGCGTCTCAGAGCGTTAGTTTATGTAATAAAAATACAAAAGAACAAAAGAGATCTACAAACAGAAAAACCACTCTGAAGTTATGAAAAAGAGAAAAGTAGCTCTTTATCGTTCCTCTTCGCTCCAGATCAGAACCAAGCGTCATCTTTAGAACATGAGATCACGTGACCGGAGAACACCGAGTGTGGTTCTAGATGAGTCCGCTGTGATTTATGTTTTTGTATAACCGCAATAAAAGAACTGATAATGGAATAAATTAGAGGGAATGTATTTGTGTTGAATTCACAACATGAGCGGCGCTTCAGCCTGAATAAGTTCTGTTTAGAACTTTAGATCGTGATGTTTTCTGTTGAGACGAAGAATGTGAGAGCAATTCTAATTTTATCTTTAAAATGACAGTTTTGTTGATGAGTGTAAAAGAAGTTCAAGCTCTTGTAATTGTGAGTTCACTGAATGCTGAACGCAGCTGGACTGATGTTGTGCTAATCGTGTTAAGAGTTCAGGAAAGTTGTGAAATGAATTAAAATAAAACTGTGATAGCGATTGTTGAAAACTGTAACGCGTCTGTCAGAAGAGAACTTTATTTTGAAAATGAGTTTGTTTACAACGTGTATCTTGAGAATGAAATGAACTATTTTGCGTTTATTTTGAGTTTATTGCGTTATTAGGAGAGCGTTAAGCAAATTAGTTATTGAAAAGCTGTAAAAAAAATAAAAAAAAAAGTTTTATTCCTGGAGAGTGGAGATCTCGCAGTGATGCAGAGAGCGAGCGTTCGGCAGCAGCTTCAGGCTGTAAGTAAACAAGGCCGCGCTGAATGTTAAACGCTGACCTTGCTCTCCCGAAGCCTCCGGGTTCGAGCCACACACACAGTTGCGCTTTGTCTGTCTATCGCTGATGTTTCTCGAACAGTTATTGATGGCTCTTTGCAGTCCCCGCAGAGCAGAGAGCAACACAAACACACTTTTTCAGCTCAGTTTTTTTAAAAGAATGTACATGGTTGTAAATTAGAAGTTAATTTTCCTTGATTAGATTTTCCCTTCCGTTTCGCTTCAGTCGAGTCTTCCTTCTGTAGTTAGTTCTTACCTTCTCTCTCGTCGTAGCTTGGGTTCTGCCTCTCTAATGTGGAATCTTCACCTTGCCTCATCTCTGTCTGAACTTTCCCAGCTTCATCTGTAAAGCGTATACAAACCGAAGAACCTATCTCTACCCCTCAGCCTCCGCGCCGGGCCCAGCTTCCTGCCGACGGAACTTATCTCTACCCCTCAGCCTCCGCGCCGGGCCCAGCTTCCTGCTGACGGAACCCATCTCTACCCCTCAGCCTCCGCCCCAGGCCCAGCTTCCTGCTGACGGAACCCATCTCTACCCCTCAGCCTCCGCCCCGGGCCCAGCTTCCTGCTGACGGAACCTATCTCTACCCCTCAGCCTCCGCCCCAGCTTCCTGCTGACGGAACCTATCTCTACCCCTCAGCCTCCGCGCCGGGCCCAGCTTCCTGCTGACGGAACCCATCTCTACCCCTCAGCCTCCGCCCCGGGCACAGCTTCCTGCTGACGGAACCCATCTCTACCCCTCAGCCTCCGCCCCGGGCACAGCTTCCTGCTGACGGAACCTATCTCTACCCCTCAGCCTCTGCGCCGGGCCCAGCTTCCTGCTGACGGAACCCATCTCTACCCCTCAGCCTCCGCGCCGGGCCCAGCTTCCTGCTGACGGAACCTATCTCTACCCCTCAGCCTCCGCGCCGGGCCCAGCTTCCTGCTGACGGAACCCATCTCTACCCCTCAGCCTCCGCCCCGGGCACAGCTTCCTGCTGACGGAACCTATCTCTACCCCTCAGCCTCCGCGCCGGGCCCAGCTTCCTGCTGACGGAACCCATCTCTACCCCTCAGCCTCCGCGCTTCCTGCTGACAACATACTTCAGCTGTGCTTAGTTTTATTCATCATCTCGTCTCTTTCTAGACTTAAGCAACACCAAACATTATACTTTAGGATCATTAAGGCAAACATCTTCAAAATGAAATTAGTATTCAAGTACGAACCAAGTATGCTATGCTAGAAATAGGAAAGGTTGAACAGGATAATGCGAGGCCAGAAATGTTAAAAGAAGGCAAAGCTTAAAACCAGATTTACACTTAAGCATTTAGCAGATCATTTTGTGCAAACTTAAAGTAGACCAAACACAGCTTGTAACAAACTCTAATGCAGCTTACTTGTTCTAAAAGATGTATCAGCTGATCAATCCATCAATCAATCCCTCTCTTTCTCTATCCATCCATTATTCTCTTTCTCTCCATCCATTACTATCTCTCCATCCATTATTCTCTCTCTACCCCTCAGCCTCCGCGCCGGGCCCAGCTTCCTGCTGACGGAACCTATTTCTACCCCTAAGCCTCCACACCGGGCTCCATCCATCATTCTCTCTCTATCCATCCATTACTATCTCTCCATCCATTATTCTCTCTCTACCCCTCAGCCTCCGCGCCGGGCCCAGCTTCCTGCTGACAGAACCTATTTCTACCCCTCAGCCTCCACGCCGGGCTCCATCCATCATTCTCTCTCTATCCATCCATTACTATCTCTCCATCCATTATTCTCTCTCTACCCCTCAGCCTCCGCGCCGGGCCCAGCTTCCTGCTGACGGAACCTATTTCTACCCCTAAGCCTCCACACCGGGCTCCATCCATCATTCTCTCTCTATCCATCCGTTACTATCTCTCCATCCATTATTCTCTCTCTACCCCTCAGCCTCCGCGCCGGGCCCAGCTTCCTGCTGACGGAACCTATTTCTACCCCTCAGCCTCCACACCGGGCTCCATCCATCATTCTCTCTCTATCCATCCGTTACTATCTCTCCATCCATTATTCTCTCTCTACCCCTCAGCCTCCACGCCGGGCCCAGCTTCCTGCTGACGGAACCTATTTCTACCCCTCAGCCTCCACGCCGGGCTCCATCCATCATTCTCTCTCTATCCATCCATTACTATCTCTCCATCCATTATTCTCTCTCTACCCCTCAGCATCCGCGCCGGGCCCAGCTTCCTGCTGACGGAACCTATTTCTACCCCTCAGCCTCCACGCCGGGCTCCATCCATCATTCTCTCTCTATCCATCCATTACTATCTCTCCATCCATTATTCTCTCTCTACCCCTCAGCATCCGCGCCGGGCCCAGCTTCCTGCTGACGGAACCTATTTCTACCCCTCAGCCTCCACGCCGGGCTCCATCCATCCATCTCTCTCCATCCATTATTCTCTCTCTCTCTCTATCCATCCGTTACTATCTCTCCATCCATTATTCTCTCTCTACCCCTCAGCCTCTGCGCTGGGCCCAGCTTCCTGCTGACGGAACCTATTTCTACCCCTCAGCCTCCACACCGGGCTCCATCCATCCATCTCTCTCTATCCATCCATTACTATCTCTCCATCCATTATTCTCTCTCTACCCCTCAGCCTCCACGCCGGGCCCAGCTTCCTGCTGACGGAACCTATTTCTACCCCTCAGCCTCCACGCCGGGCTCCATCCATCCATCTCTCTCCATCCATTATTCTCTCTCTCTCTCGATCCATCCATCTCTCTCTATCCATCCGTTACTATCTCTCCATCCATTATTCTCTCTCTACCCCTCAGCCTCCACGCCGGGCCCAGCTTCCTGCTGACGGAACCTATTTCTACCCCTAAGCCTCCACGCCGGGCTCCATCCATCCATCTCTCTCTATCCATCCGTTACTATCTCTCCATCCATTATTCTCTCTCTCTTTCCATCCATCTCTCTCTATCCATCCGTTACTCTCTCTCCATCCATTATTCTCTCTCTCTCTATCCATCCGTTACTCTCACTCTCTCTCTCGATCCATCCATCTCTCTCTCTATCCATCCATTACTCTCTCTCATCCATCCATCCATCCATCCCTCCCTCTCTCTCTCTCCATCCATCCATCCATCCATACATCCATCTATCTCTCTATCCATCAGCTGATTTTGTGATGGAAACACATTTGTAACTGCATGCGGGTGGAGAGTGACCTCTGTTGGGGAGCTGCATAGAAATGTGGAGATACAGCAAGCGAGGCAGCCATAAAGCAACAAAGATTTTATAAAAACTATTCAGATATTGAGTGACGCCATAAAACAGAAGTCAGAGCAGTTTGGGTCAACCACAGAACCTTTTGGAGCTCAATCCGAAAATGCTGTGCGGAGAAATCCTGGATTAGCAAAAGAATAGGTTTTAAGCGGTTTAAAATGGAATTTTCTTGATCTGTGAAAATAAAAACCATTTGCTTATTTGACATATTTCCAATTTCAACAAAACGTAAAAACAATGTCTTACTGATTGGCCCTAATTAGCAGAAATTACATTTTAGATGCTTTCAGAGAATATCATCAACCTAAATTAACCAGAAATATTAAGAACAAATTAAGTCACGCTGAATAAAATGTAATACGTTCATAAGTTTATTTCCCTTTTACAAGCGCACCAAAACAGAACTACAAAATAAATTCATGGGACGGATTGCTTTCAGACCAGTACATCACAGTTTTTGTTTAAGTGTACTTCTTAAAAAAACAATAAGACAACAAAAACTAAATAACGATCCTTTTAATTGAAAGAATTAAGAACGGTTTTAAAGTTAAGAAAGGAGGTCCTCATCTTAAACCGCGATAAACAAAACACGTACAAGATCATACGGCAGGAAGTGTGCTGAGACCATCAGATGATTAGTGACAAATGACTTTATTCATGTTAACATTTTTAGATAACATCGCTGTGTCCCACCTAGCAACCAAACAGTTTACGCTAACAACCATATCCCCAGCTGTACATCTTTGCTTAAGGAAACACTATAAAGATGGGAGTTTGTTTATTTCACTCATAGTGACGAGGTAAAAGTCACATGCCTTTAGTCTGCCCTACCTAGCAACCAGAATGTTTACCTTAGAAACCAAAGACAGAGATGTAAATATTTGTTTTCGGAAACACTAGAGAGACAAAGGTTAGTTTATTTCACTCCATGACACAAGGAAAGGCATATACCTTCGGTAACCCCTCCTTAGCAACCATATCATTTACCCTAGCAACCAAATGCATAGATGTAAATGTTTGTTTGTTTTCGGAAAAACTAGAGAGTCAAAGGTTTCTTTATTTCACTATGTAACAAAAGGAAAGGCATATACTTTCAGTAACCCCTCCTTGGCAACCAGTTTTACCCTAGTAACCATATCACCAGATGTAAATCTGTGTTTAAGGAAACACTACGAAGATGGGAGTAAGTTTATTTCATTGCATTCTAGGTAAAAGTCACATGCCTTCAGTGAGCCCTACCTAGCAACCAGATTGCTTACCCTTGCAACCAAATACATTGACGTATACATTACCCTAGTAACCGTGTCGCCAAATGTATATCTTTGTTTCAGGAGACGCTAACGAGAGAGAGTCAATACGAGTGAAATAGAACAACTCCTGAGAAATAATCACATCACTGACCCCTCCCTAGCAACCAGATTGTTAAGCGTAGCAACCATTCCAAACATGGAGGAAATAAAACACGTGAACTGCGCAAACGTAGCAACAGCATTCATCGAGTGAACTACACACACACACCACATGCACCCGCACACACAATTATTAAAGATTTAAGGCATTTTAAAGCAAACTGTTCCCTACCTTTAATTTATTCTCCTCGTTTCAAACTGAATAACATTTCTGCTTTCAATTTAAAAAAAAATTATCTTGTGGATCTCATAAAAATATCGAGGCAGGCGCTACAAAAATGTCCAAATCAGAGTGTTTAGGTGATTTTTAAGCTATAGAGGTACAACTTTACGTTGTACCATCAAAACATGTCTTAAATCAAAGACAATCGTTGCATTAGAGAATAAAAAATCACGAGGATGCTTTAAAATGAACAAAAGAATTAAGTTTAGGCACTTTTGGGCATGAAGTAAACCATTCCCAATCCAACGAGTAACAGGTTACTCCTTCAGCGCCAGTTCAAAGCCCTAACAGGAAGTGATGTCACGTTCTTTTGGAGCTTTGAGGCGGAGCTGAAGGAGAGCGATGGAGGCCACAGACCCTGAAGCCACGGAACGTTCTGCGTGAGGGAGGATGGTTTGTACTTCTGAGACCCTGCAGCGCCCTCCTGAGGGGGGAGTTCAGAAGTACTCGATGGGCTCCTGGTGAGTTTTGGCCGCTTGAATACCGTGAAGATTCAGTTTCTCTCCAGCGTGAGGCAGCGTTGTGTGAATCCGCAGATGAACGCACTCTTCTTCACTCACTGCACCTGAGGGAGTGAGGGAGGGAGAGAGAGAGAGAGGGAGGAGAGAGAGAGTGAGAGGGGAGAGAGAGAGAGACGGACAGAAAGAGGAGAGAGAGAGAGAGACGGACAGAAAAGAGGATGAGAGAGGAGAGAGAGAGGAGAGAGAAAGAGAGACGGACAGAAAGAGGAGAGAGAGGGGAAAGAGGAGAGAAAGAGACAGAGGGAGGGCCAGCGAGAGAGGGATAGAAAGAGATAGAGGAAGGGAGAGAAAGGGAAGAGAAAGAGGAGAGAGGCTAGAGAGAGAAAGGAGAGAAAAATAGAGGGAGGGAATAGAGAGAGAAGAGAGGAGAGAGAGAAAGAGAGGGGTTTTATTGATCGATTCTAAGGTTATATTATTGATCTATTGACTCTCCTCAGGCTGAGATAAAAAGAGATGTATTGATCGGTAGCTGATACCTTGATGAAATAATTGATCCCCGCTACAAGCTGAGTGCTGTAAGACTTCGCCGTGAAGATGGAAAAAGGTTCTTCCAGCTTTCTCTTCGGCGTGAAGCTTCATCTGACACAAAAACAAGTCACAGTGAGAACCAAAGCTGATCATTCTTCAGCAGAAGAGTCTCAGACCTGGAAAAACCAAGATAAACCAGTGCGGCTCAGCACCGGAGGAGAAGGGGGACCGGTTCGAACCAGACCTACTAATCCGGTTTCACCAAAAACTGATTCTTTCTCAGGACACAACCCAAACACCACCAGCACGTGCTTCTCTCAGTAATCACGTGATCTCCAGCACTTTAAGGGTTTGATTGACATAACTGAAACAAGAGCTCCAGGACTTACTCATTAAATACAAATAAACATCAATAAAATGACAACAAAAATCAACCAAATACAATATCTCTGATCACACTTAACACAATCAATGTAAATAAACACCTTAAATATGTGTATTTAATACAAAAATAAACTAGATTTTAAAGTTTGTGTAACTAAATTTATGTTGGCTTGAAAAAGCAGACCTTTAAAAGCTTGAGAAAACTGGGAAAAGTGAAAAAAGAGCTCAAAAACATATTTCACTTGATCACGTGATCTCCAGCGCTTTAAGGGTTATTACAAAAAGGTTTTGATTGTCATTTTAAGCTAGAGAAGAGTTCCTGGTCTTTCACATTCCTTAATAACCAAGCGAAACTTTTCACTATTTCCTATTACATTTCATTATAAAAATCGTATATATTACACATTGTACAGCGCTTGAGCACATCACGTGACTAACACGCATCTTTAAAACAAGCATAAAGCGTTGTTGTTTTACCTCATCGCAGATCTTCTGCACCTCTGGAGTGGCCTGCATCTCCTCGGATGGACCTCCGAGCCTTTTCGGTGCCATTTCAGCGATGAGGTTTCGAGATTTCTGATGCTTCTAAGTTCGATTCAGAGGAAGTGAAGTAGTTTCGTCATGTGAGCGTGAGCCTTCACCGGAACAAACCATCTGCTCCGCTGCGGGGGCCACAGAACACCGGAACTCTTCTTTTATTAGAAAGTTATTATTTAAATAGGTATTAAATTAGGTATATATGAGAAACACAATAAAAGAATAGATTTCCTTACATAAAATTTTGTTGAAAATGAAAATAGGTTGTGATATATAATGGTTTATTCCTTTACGATTGAGAGAGAGCGGCACAAAAAGCGTTAGGGAAAGAGGAAGCTGGTAGGCGGGACATAATGGCCTGTTTTCTCTTCTGATTGGCTGCGACTTTGGCCCCTTTTACGTTGCGTCAAGCGTTTTATTTTTATGAATATTAATGCTTTCATTTGTGAGAATATAAGAGTAATCTTTACAAAAATTTAACCAACGTCAGCGTCGTTACAAAAACAACTTAAACGGTCTAATATTTTGCACATTTAAAGTACAAATATAAAAGTTTTAAACCTCTTTTTTTTGCGTTTCAGATTAATTTAAATATAAAAATAGAATAACTGTCAAAGGGTGTTTAATGGACATGTTTTAGGTGTCTACGGTTTTTTTGTCTACGTTTTATTTAAATACGTTATCACTCATTGTATAACTAACTAATGAACTTAACAAATAAAAATATAAAAGCGGTTTATTATTATATTATGCAATTGCTTTATTATAAAGCTGTGCATTTATTTTCCTTTTAACGGAATACAAAAAACGGACAGCCACTTATCACGTGACGTTTGTTACTTAACTCGTCGTTTGTAGCAGGAACCAATCAAAGTGGATCTTGAGTGTTGGATCGTTTAGTGTTAAACGAATATGATAATTATATGTTCATATATTGTATTTATGTTCGAACACAAATGGTGACACTAACTGTTAAAGCAAATAAACACGTAAACAAACAAAAACTAAAATATCGTTAGCTTTGTCAATTATTTATAGTCAATGGTTTGGAGCCGTTTAGCTCCATCTAGAGGAAAACAACTAAATTTCTGCCTCTAAACGTCAAAATGTCCTCCCAAATCTCCGCAATAAAAAAGAATACACCGTTATACACGCCACGCGGCTTTAAATCTGGCATCTCCTCACGGTTTTACACATTTAGACATGTACAAACAGGTTATAGCAGGGTTAATGCTAACATTAGCTTTCCAGCTAACGCTAGCTCAGTCGATCTCTGCAGAACAGTGTGAGAATTCTGAAACTGGAAGCTGCAATAAATGGACTCTAGACTCTGGTAAAGTTGATCCATCACCCCTTCCGAGGCTATAACCTCATATTATTCTGTGAATCGTGGAGTTTTTCGTTACATTGCAATGGAATAGTTATTAAACGAATATGACTTGCTTACAACCTGTTACAACATTCACCTACTACATGCCTAAACAGTGTAAGATCTTATGAGAAATATTATCATATGCTGTTCATATAGGAGTAACACAACCAAGTAAACAAGTTTAGTGGATATGGTTGAAAAACAAAACAGATACGCATCTAAATGTGCACATATTCCTGTTAATAAACAGACAGCAGTTGGACAGAGCTTTACTGGGATCAGTGAGCGACTCATGGGTCAACAGAGGAGTGTTGCATCATCTGAGCATCTCTTTTCCCACTATATCCACTCCTGAGAAATAATGAAAACATTACAGAGTTTCCGCAGCACTTTAAAAAGTCATAAATTCACTGCTCTAGGTCTGAAATAATTAATCATGTCCATGTAAAGCTCATTTGGTATGTTTTTTTGTTGTTGCTTGGGGTTGCTAGAGAATGAAAAAATGCTCCTTAATGCTAAAAAAAACAATAAGTAACAATGATTGTTAGGGATGTCATAGTCTGAGAAAATGTGGATAAATTGTCAAAAACAGAAAAGTGAGCGGTGTCATATAAAAAGGCTCAAAAACACTCAAAGTCCTTAAAAAAAGATGGTTATGGTTGCCAGAGTTTGAGAAAAAGCTTTTGAATACTCAGAAATATTTTTAAAGTAATTGTTAGGGTTGCAAAAGATTGAAAAGTGCACTTAAAAAACATAAAAGGGAAATATTTTTTTAAAAGGACGTTGAGGTTGCCAGATTTTGAGAAAACTCAAAAACATAAAAGTGATTGTTAGGGTTTTAAACAATGTATTTTAAGCAAACTGTGTTTCTGTTGGTAAAATAGGTCTTAAATTTGATTGCTTTAAATCAGTTACACTGAGTAAATACTGAGTAAACACTGAGTATTATTGACCACCGATCTTTATTTTCAGATACTGAAGTGTCGTACGAGGAGCTGAAACTCTCGCTGGCCACCGGAGGCGCTCAACTCTTCGATGTTCGTGAACCAGAGGAGCTCGAGGATGGATTCATCCCTGGAGGGACTAATATTCCACGTAAGATATAAAAAACGGAAGTCAAAGCTCCGATAAGCTTGTACGTAACAGTGTGTAAAATGTACCACTAGTTTTGAAAATAATACACTGATTAAATGCACTATGTTTGTGTTGTTTGCATTGTTTTTTACTTCTACTATTAAGGGACAAGGCAGGGGTCACACACTCCGGTCCTGGAGGTCCGGAGCCCTGCACATTTTTAATTCAACCATCATGAAGCACACCTGTCGCACTAATTGAGGTCCTCGTGGCGTGTTTGAAGCTAGAGTAGTGTGCGTTCTCGAACAGTGTCCCTCCTGGAGCGGATGGCGCTGGTGACCTCTGCTACATGTTGTGTTTCTGCAGTGGGCGAGGTGGAGCAGGCCTTCAGGCTGACTCCGGATCAGTTCAGCGAGACCTACGGAGTCTCAAAGCCCCTGACGGCCGACTCGGAGATCGTGTTCTACTGCCGCAGGGGCCTCCGAAGCCTCACCGCCCTGGAGACGGCCAGAACCCTCGGATATACACGGTACGAACATTTCTCCAGCGGTGAGGTTCAACAGAACAATCTCAGGGCTTTAGTTCTGTGCGGACTCACCATCTCTCTCCGTCTAAATTGGAATCTAAATCTGTACTGTAGTGATTTCCGGGGCCCTCTAGTGTCTGGAGCAGCTCATTAAAGGGGGAACGTTTCAGTCATCAAAGATGAAACGAAACGAGTTTTTCAAGAGACTCTTCCCTCAGAAATGAAGTGATCGTTTTTGAGTTCTACAGTTAAACCTCTCAATTTAGTTTAAAGGCTATTTTTAGAGTTATTTGATGAATTTCTCTTTAAAATGCAGATGAACACCAGCCAAACAAGCATGAATGTTTTTCTCTCAGGGCTCGCCATTACACCGGCGGACTCAACGAGTGGAGGGCGCGCGAGCGTCGGTAGAGCACACACACCGGAGGAGCGCTGCTCTGTAAGGAAGCAGGATTGCCCAAACCAGGTCCTGGAGGGCCACAGTCCCGCACATTCTAGTGGTGACCCTGCTGTAGTATGCATACTACTCTAGCTTCAGCCAATCAGAGGACCCTAATTAGTGCCACAGGTGTGTTTCAAGATGGCTGAACCAAAAATGTGCAGCGCTCCGGCTCTCCAGGACCAGGTTTGGACACCCCTGCCCTCAAGGGATCTGCTTGAGAAGGTCTGGCCATTTGCTTTGATCGCAGGAACCAACAGAGACGCCACCCCACCTTCTCAGATGGATATTGGGCGGAGGGCACAGATTGAGCTGAGATACCTCTGACATGATTATGCAAATGAAATAAAAGAGCTGTTCTTTTGGAACAGAACCGAGAGTGATCTCACAGACGCAAACATTTTAATGACAATGCATGGAGCGACGACACTGGGTCTGGGAGCCAAGTGATGAGCGTCTCACTGGGTATTGAATCTACATATGAGTTTATTTAATTAACCAAACCCTCTAGTGTTTTGCTTCACAACACAATGTCTGGTCTCCCACCATTCTATCTCAGAGAACCAATCATACTCAAGAGCAATTCTTGAAATAAGGGTTTTCACAGAAGGACAGCCTTCCAAAGTCAAAGAACCAATCAGTGTAAATGATGTAATTTGATATCGATATCTCGGGTATTTAAAGGGACTTGTCCCGAAGCTCGAGGAGTTTCTCCAATCAGAGCTCCCGCAGCAGGTCATGTGGTGCGCAGCCTCTCTCTCGACTTGTTATTGATTTAATCAGAATACATTTGGGTGGAAATTCATTCTTCTTATGATTGATTTGTACTTTAAACTGTACTGAACTGAATGTATTTGATGATTGCATTTTAACTGGAGTTGGATTTGTTGATGATTTGCCTGGTTAATAAATTGACATAATCTTTTGTTTTGAAGTTTGTCCAGAAATCATTATTTATCATTACTTCTGATGTATCGTTTCTGTTACCTGGAGTGACATCGCACAGATAGTTGTATTGTTCATTGTTTGCATCCGGATGCAGCTAAGCGACTGCATATTTGTGAATCCCTTGAACGATTATAAAACACTTCTGAGACGGCTCTTGATCGTCGAAGGCTTATGAAAAATTGAGACCTTTGGAAAGCGACAGAATTCAGAACCTTAAAATATGAACAAATAATGATAAGAGGCACATTTAAGAATAATTATGTCCTCCTAAAGTAATATAATTTACTGAAAAAACTAATATAACGAGAGAAGGAGAAAATAACATGACCATAATTTATTAATTTTAACGGAGTCAGATTTAAAGGTTTTATCCAAATTTTAGACATCACTACGCAGTTAGCGCGTTCGTTGTGTATTTCTTTGTTCTCGCTCTGTTTATCCAGCAGAGAGCAGCAGAGAGCAAATCCACCTTTGGTTCCGTCTATGGAAAAGAGATAGAACGCGGTTCTCTGGAAACGCTTTCGCTGCTTCTACAGATTTGGACGGGGAGACAGTGAGCACTTTGTGGAAGAATTTTAGGGACTGCACTAACGTGATTCTGCGTTTTATTAATGTTGATGAAAAGATGTAAAGGATCGGAGACAGTGAAACTGAAAGATAAGTAATAATGTTCTAATTGGTTGTGTTCCTCTGATTGGCTACTCATGTCTCCTGCTCACTGTTGGGGGGGGGGGGATCATTTTATAATTCTTTTATTGGTTTTTAATGAGTTTAATGTACTCTCTGAGCTGATCTGCTTCTTGTTATAGCATTTTTTTTTTCAAAAAGCACGCAAAATGTTCTCCCACTTCTGTTTTTTCGTTTGATTCATTAAAAATGTAAAAAAGTACACATATTTTTTGTGAATGATTCATTTATAAACACAAAATGACAAAAGGAAAAAAAAAACAGTAAACAAATCTCTTTATATTTTTTATTATTCTAAAAAAAATAAATAAGGACTCGGCGGAAGCTCAAAGGGCCCCTGCTGTGGGCCCTAAACTCTGGAACGCAAATTCACCGGGCTCCTTCACTGTCCATTTCTAAATCAGCTTCTAAAACCGGCTTTAAGACGTAAGAGTTAAAAACACTAAACAGAGATATTAACGTATAACGCTACCAAAAGCTTCTCTCTAAACGCTCTCCTCACAACACATTCAGGGACGTGCTTCTCTGTGTTCGCTCGCCGCCGCAGCCGCCGGCCGTAATGAAGGAGGCCTAAAAAAGTAAAAAAATAAATTAAAAAAAAGAGATGCTTATTGTAGCACAGAAAACAAAAACAGTTCAATCTTATTATCGCGCGCGCGATCATTAAAGACCTCACACAGCTGTGTTTAATTCTCGTTCACACACACCGCGTCAAAACATACAGAAATCCTCCTTTATTATAAAAGTAGCGAGTCACGAATCCATTTACAATGTATTTCTGACGTGAAATAATTCATATTTCTTAAAACAATCAACACTATGCTTCAGTTTACGCACTGTTTCAGAGTAGAACCCTGTTTGAGGCTTCTGATTGGCCGATGAGAGTTTAGGTTTTATTTTTTTATTAATTTTTAATTTGATTACTTTGGATCTCGCTGGTTTTATTTTTTACGTTTCTCAACGGTGGCTGTGTGGGCTCATTCTGCGTCACAATATTTTGAGAGCCTTGGTTTTCAGGCCAGCCAATCAGAATAGATCTGAAGAGTGCTCTCTGATTGGCTGGAATTGTTTGTACGCATGGTTTGTTTGGAGAGAGAGCGTCTGCGCACACGCACAACAGTTTTCCTCTAAAATTTAATTTTTCTTTGCTCAAAATAGGTTTTTTCTTTGCGAGAATTGTCTTTTTTTTTTACAATACTCAGATTGCGTTCATGCAAATGTCTTCGCGCTCTCATAATACGACTTTCTGCGTAATAACAAAACATTACTTGTGTGTTTGCAAATAGTTTTTAAATGAAATAAAATATCTGCGTATGTATTTTTTTTCTCAAATTAATGGAACGGTGTGTTTTGGGGGTTTCGTTTCTCATTTGTCAAAGATAATTAGGAAATTATAGTATTATAATGAGAAAAAAATAAATCATGGAGGTTTATTTAATGTATAGTTTTGTTCTCGTTCTGCTGGTGAGTGCAGGACAAGAAGAACTAGTTCTTTGTTTACGCTTTAACAAATCAAGAGTCTTGTATGCTTGAGTTTTATTAGTCTAAATTCCAAAAAAATTAAATAAAGCGCATGAACTCTCGCGGTGCTGCACGCATCTATGCTTTACTGATCCGTAATCAGAATCAATTAAAAATAACCTTTTCTTCCCTCAAAATGAGAAGATAAAACACTAAACACACGTTTGGTAGAGAAAACGAAGCAAATAGAAACTAACTGGCGTGTGAAATCTAAATCCGAAAAATTGGCAAAAAAAATTGCAAAAATAAATCAAATAGGCCTAAAAAAATCTTTCCTAGGCTAGTAAACATTTATTGAACTACAAAACACAAACAGAACACAAATGTTTGCGGCACAGCTCGCAGACGACCTTGTTTAATGCGCGTTTGAACTTTTCAAAATGCACTTCAGACTTTCTTATCGAAGTGAGGACAGGTGTGTTTCCCTCGCCTGCTGGGTGAAGGGCTTTTGTGAGCGCGTCGCTTCCTGTGGATTGGTGTTACTGACTAAACGACGAAGAAAGCGATTAGAATCCTGTTCTAATCCATTAATCGACCCGAAAGAGGGCAGCCCTGAAAAACAAACACAAAAAGAACAAAAACCAAAATAAAACCAGGAAGATTACGGTAAGATTGCTGTTTTTATTCCGCGTCTGGAGCAGCGAGGACGCGCTTCTGTGTTGAGAGATCTAAAAACACAAGTTCGGAGAAGCGCTAGTTGGCGGCTAAACAAAAAAAAAAAAGATGATTTTGCTAAAGGAGCGAGTAAAATCCTCAAACGCAGACGACTTTGAGCATCATGAACTCGTCCAGAACCCTGGCTTCCCTTCGAGCGCGGAGCTCCCGCCTGGGTCGCCGGCTCCAGAGCGCCGGGGCCCTTCGGCCTCTGTCTGGAGGGCCCCCGTTCAGAGAGTCTTTCTGAAGAGTTCACGAGCCTTCACTCGAACGACATGAGGTTCGCCGGAGCCTGAAAGAAAACGGAGAGTTTTGGTTTGAAAGAATTCAGAGAGCGATCGCCGATGATTTAGAGCCGCTGCAAACACAAAACTCCTCCGAAAACCCACAATCTAAAAACGAATTAAAAAAAGTTGAAGAAAAGTCACATTTTTTCAGCCGCCTGAATTTTTTTAATGAACGTCTTCAACATTTTTGAGGCTTTTTGAAAGATGTATATCTGAAAATAACAAAACAAAATACCACAAATATAAAGGTTTGCTTATCCTCAAACAAACAGAAAGATTATGGATAACAATATTTGTGGACGATTATTAAAGTCACTGAGTAAAAGTGTTATTTGTGGATAATTTTACTGATTTAACCTCTTAAAGCTTCTCTTGGACTTTGTTGCAGCAGCGGCGATATTAAATGTTCAGAACGTGGATCGCAATAAAAGCTGAGTTGAGCAGAACTAAATATTTCAATTAAAACTCATTTAAATTTGAGAGATTTAGAGGAAAATATAACATTTCTCCTGAAATATTAGCATACTTAAATGTAATAAGGGTTTTGTAGCGATACCACAAAACTAAATAAATAAAATGTAGAAGTTTGTTTGCATTTATAAATAGAAACCACAAACAAAAAAATTATGTTTTGGAGAACAATATTTCAAAAAGCTGCAGACGAAAATTAAAATAACTTGTATTTAATTACAAATGAGTGAAAAGTGAAAGTGTTTGTTTGGATGTTTTGTTTTTAACTTCTTTTTAACCTCATTAAGAGCGGCTGCAAGAACATGCAGAACATGAAAAAATGCTTTTAATTTAACTTACGATTCTGAAAAACAAAGCTTTGTTCAGAATTCGGTTTTTGATTCTCCGCTAAACCTATTGTTTTTAACTTTATTGTACCTCAATGTATAATAAAAAAGTAGCTGATAAGTTTGTGAAAAGAAGGAAAATGTACGTTTGTTTTTATAGATAACTACGATATAAAAAATTAATAAATACAGACCTTATATGAAAAACTGTTTAAAAAAGGATAGACTACAAACCCAAACCAAAAAAAGGAGCAGTTCCAAAAACTTTGCTATCTGCAATGGTTATTTTTAACCATATGTTATCATAAAACATGATGTAAAAAAGCGGATGAGTTAGTGAAAGGAAAGAATACTCCAAAAAGTGTAAAGAAACTGTTTAATGGAAGTGTTTGGATGTAAAAAACTATAAATCTTTGAGGGTTTCTTCAGGTGCTCCCTGAAATCTTTCTTCGCGTAACGTGGAGAAAGCGAACAGAGGGAAGGAAAGGATGAGGGGGCACCTGCGCGGTTGTCCTCCTGCAGGCCTCCTCCAGCTGTTGGTGCCACCGGATGGCAGCGAAGCGATCTGTGGTCTCAAACTTGTAAACGTTTCCTGAGAAACACAGAAGATGTAAATTGTTGGGTTGGTTGATGCTGCGATTGGAGGACCGAGCAGCTGTTTGATTGGCCGGGGACTGCAGGGAACTCTCAAAGCAGTACAAGCTAAGCCATGTCCCAGATGTTTTTGCTGAGAACGGTTAATTTAGAAGGTAAGCTAGCCGACTGTTAATTTAGGCGGCTAGCTAGCCGACCGTTAATTTAGGCGGCTAGCTAGCCAACCGTTAATTTAGGCGGCTAGCTAGCCGACCGTTAATTTAGGCGGCTAGCTAGCCGACCGTTAATTTAGGCGGCTAGCTAGCCGACTGTTAATTTAGGCGGCTAGCTAGCCGACCGTTAATTTAGGCGGCTAGCTAGCCGACTGTTAATTTAGGCGGCTAGCTAGCCGACTGTTAATTTTGGCGCTAGCTAGCCGACTATAAATTTAGGAGGCTAGCTAGCCAACTGTTAATTTAGGCGGCTAGCTAGCCCACTGTTAATTTAGGCGGCTAGCTAGCCCACTGTTAATTTATGCAGCTAGCTAGCATACTGTTAGCATACGGTTAATTTAGAAGGTAAGCTAGCCGACTGTTAATTTAGGCGGCTAGCTAGCCGACCGTTAATTTAGGCGGCTAGCTAGCCAACCGTTAATTTAGGCGGCTAGCTAGCCGACCGTTAATTTTGGCGGACAGCTAGCCGACTGTTAATTTTGGCGCTAGCTAGCCGACTATAAATTTAGGAGGCTAGCTAGCCGACTGCTAATTTAGGCGGCCAGCTAGCCGACTGCTAATTTAGGCGGCCAGCTAGCCGACTGTTAATTTTGGCGCTAGCTAGCTGACAATAAATTTAGGAGGCTAGCTAGCCGACTGTTCATTTAGGCGGCTAGCTAGCCGACTGTTAATTTAGGCGCCTAGCTAGCCGACTGTTAATTTAGGCGGCCAGCTAGCCGACTGTTAATTTTGGCGGCCAGCTAGCCGACTGTTAATTTTGGCGGACAGCTAGCCGACTGTTAATTTTGGCGCTAGCTAGCCGACTATAAATTTAGGAGGCTAGCTAGCCGACTGTTAATTTAGGCGGCTAGCTAGCCGACTGTTAATTTAGGCGGCTAGCTAGCCGACTGTTAATTTAGGCGGTTAGCTAGCCGACTGTTAACTTAGGCGGCTAGCTAGCCCACTGTTAATTTATGCAGCTAGCTAGCACACTGTTAATTTTGGCGCTAGCTAGCCGGCTATAAATTTAGGAGGCTAGCTAGCCGGCTATAAATTTAGGAGGCTAACTAGCCGACTGTTCATTTAGACGGCTAGCTAGCCGACTGTTAATTTAGGCGGCCAGCTAGCCGACTGTTAATTTAGGCGGCCAGCTAGCCGAGTGTTAATTTAGGCGGCCAGCTAGCCGACTGTTAATTTAGGCGACCAGCTAGCCGACTGTTAATTTAGGCGGCCAGCTAGCCGACTGTTAATTTAGGCGACCAGCTAGCCGACTGTTAATTTAGGCGGCCAGCTAGCCGACTGTTAATTTAGGCGACCAGCTAGCCGACTGTTAATTTAGGCGACCAGCTAGCCGACTGTTAATTTAGGCGGCTACCTAGCTAATTTTAGATGGCTAACTGTTTAACTAACTAGTTCTGTATAAGACAGGCTAATAAGGTATTAGCACACTAGCTAACTAGTCAGGCAACTGGTTACTGTTTGTTTAGCTGCAAGCTATCAAATCTAGTCAGCCACCGGCCAGCTAGGCTAGTGTGGTTAGCTAACTAGCTATCTAGTGTTTAACCGGTTTGATAACTTGGCTGTCTTGCAGGCTAACAGAACAAAATGTCTGCTGGATAAGTAGATTGTTATCTAGCCGACCATCATGCTGGCTGGGAATTTAGACGACTAGCTATCCGAGGGCCTAGCACGCTAACCGGAGCGTCACTCACCCCGGTCCGGGTGGTTGAGCTGAAAGATGTTGGGTTGATCCGGTCGGTCCGGCAGAAGCACCATCCAGCCCAGCACACACACCCTCTTACGCGGACTCGACTGGAACTGCAGCCAGAAGAGACGACGGATTAGCGATGCAGGAACCGCTTCTGTTCGCCTGGAGCTAGCCTGAGAGACGTGTGGATGGAGGCTCACGTGTTTGCGCTCGGTGGCTCGCAGGGCTCTGGTCCGGTAGAAGGACAGCGTGGACCCCGAGAGACTGATCCAGTAGCGCGTCCACGAGGAGAGCTGAGAAGAGACGCCGCTCTCCAGATTAGCGCCGTTTTTATCATTTTGATCATTGAAGTTATGATATATTACATTTTATGAACACATATATAAGTAAACTGCAAAAAAATAAACACACCAAAACTGCTCAATAAAATGGTAAAAATAAATGGCAGATAAATAAAATAAACTGATGCACATACAAACTAAATAAAATAAACTGGTGCATGAAAAACAAACAAACAAACAGGTGCATAAAAACCTAGTGAATAAATAAACAAATAAAACAACTGATAAATAAATAAATACATAAATTAAAAGTTAGAAAAAATAATTAAAAAACGTAAATTAATACATTAATCAACTACATTGGTAAATGAACAGATAAAATACACTGATAAATAAAGAAATACACAAGTAAATAAAAAACAAAATGGTAAATAAATGGGAAAATTGATTAAATAAAAAAATAAAATAGTAAATAAATAGATTAAAAAAAGGAAACTGTGTATAAACTGATAAAATAAAATCCTCAAAATTGCTAAATAAAAACTGGCAAATAAATCTATAAAAAATGCAGGCAAATTAAACACATAATTTAATAACTAAAATAACGAATATATTTCAAAGAATAAAAAAACTCCCAAAAGAAATAAATGAACCCCTGCTGTCCTCCGAGCTCACCGCGGGCTTCCTGCCGTCCTTCAGCAGCGTCCTCCTCCGGACCGGCCCCTGCATACACACCCCACTCCAGTCTCCAGGGGCCGCGCTGGAACCCGCCGCTGACACACTGCCTCAGCACACAGACACACAGATTAAAACGGAGCCAGAGAACCCCGAAACGAGAGCGGCCCCCTGTCAGGCCCCAGAGAAAGAGGAGCACCAGAAGACCCAGGGAGCCCCAAAGAGAAGGACCCACTCCAGTCTCCAGGGGCCGTGCTGGAACCCGCCGCTGACGCACTACCTCAGCACAGAGATGAAAATGGAGCCAGAGAACCCCGAAACGAGAGCGGCCCCCTGTCAGGCCCCAGAGAAAGAGGAGCACCAGAAGACCCAGGGAGCCCCAAAGAGAAGGACCCATTCCAGTCTCCAGGGGCCGTGCTGGAACCCGCCGCTGACGCACTACCTCAGCACAGAGATTAAAATGGAGCCAGAGAACCCCGAAACGAGAGCGGCGCCCGTCAGGCCCCAGAGAAAGAGGAGCACCAGAAGACCCAGGGAGCCCCAAAGAGAAGGACCCATTCCAGTCTCCAGGGGCCGTGCTGGAACCCGCCGCTGACGCACTACCTCAGCACAGAGATTAAAATGGAGCCAGAGAACCCCGAAACGAGAGCGGCGCCCGTCAGGCCCCAGAGAAAGAGGAGCACCAGAAGACCCAGGGAGCCCCAAAGAGAAGGACCCATTCCAGTCTCCAGGGGCCGTGCTGGAACCCGCCGCTGACGCACTACCTCAGCACAGAGATTAAAATGGAGCCAGAGAACCCCGAAACGAGAGCGGCGCCCGTCAGGCCCCAGAGAAAGAGGAGCACCAGAAGACCCAGGGAGCCCCAAAGAGAAGGACCCATTCCAGTCTCCAGGGGCCGTGCTGGAACCCGCCGCTGACGCACTACCTCAGCACAGAGATTAAAATGGAGCCAGAGAACCCCGAAACGAGAGCGGCCCCCTGTCAGGCCCCGAAGGCCCCAGAGAAAGAGGAGCACCAGAAGACCCAGGGAGCCCCAAAGAGAAGGACCCACTCCAGTCTCCAGGGGCCGTGCTGGAACCCGCCGCTGACGCACTACCTCAGCACAGAGATTAAAATGGAGCCAGAGAACCCCGAAACGAGAGCGGCCCCCTGTCAGGCCCCGAAGGCCCCAGAGAAAGAGGAGCACCAGAAGACCCAGGGAGCCCCAAAGAGAAGGACCCGTTCACCAGCCGAGAGGTTACTTCTGTACCTGTGGATGAAGCTGAGGCCTCTGGTGGAGCTGCGTGCTGGGGCCCTCCAGCTGGGGACCAGAGTCGAGTACATCAGGCCCCTGTTTGATCATTCAGATTAAACTCATTCTGGAACAGCTTAAACGTGATTCATGGCACAAGTTTAGGACCCAAATCATGTGACCTGCTCGAGCGATGACTATTTCATTAATCTGCGCGCTAATAATTTGAGGCTTTTTACTTTTCACTTTTTGTGCCATTAATCTTACTCAATTATAATCAGAAACACCAAAAAAATACAAAATGTAAAAAAAATAAATAAATAATAAAAAAAAAAGATTTTAGAAATAATTACCTTAAAAACAATAATAATAATAAAATAATAATTAAAAACAATAACAACAATAATAATAATACAAATTAAATATTATCAATAATAATAAAAGCCAATCAAACATCTGTTTTGCTTTTTATTTGTTTATTTACTTATTTAAGAACACTTTTTTATTGACCATTTATAACGTTTTAATTATTTGCATTTTAGAATTTACTTATTGAAATATTTTTATGATTACCTCAAAACATGTGTATAGCTGTTAACAAATTAGTTTTTTTACTTTATTTTTATTTTGGTGTTTTTTTTTCTTATATATGTATTACATTTAATTAATAGATTGAATGACTATATGTAAATTAGTTTATCGTTTTATTCATATTTATGATTTATATATTTCATTAATTCAACTGTTTTGTGTGTAAATATGCATTGATTTATTTAATAAATAATAAGTAATGTTTTTTAAAGCAATGTTTCTATAATGTATTCATTTACTCATTAAATTATGTTTTTTGGGAATTGCTACAAATGTTTGGTAATCGTTAACTGCTACTAGTAATAATAAAATAAAAAATATAATACACTACTTTTATTAATTGATCTATTTAGTTAAAAGAGGAATTTTTATTGATTTAGTCCATTTGTACTTTATTTAATCAACTATTCTTTCAATTATTATTTTAATAATTAATGTGAAACCTATTTTTGATTGACTAAATGTATATATTTATTATGTTTCCTTATCTATTTAAAATATAGAATTGATTTATTTTACATTTATTCACATGAATCGGGGTTATTGTGCACGCACCAACTTACTCAACGCTTCTTCACTTCAGTTATTTACTTTAGTTTCACATTCACTTTATATCACGATAATCTTTTAACCCTTGTGTGGAGGATAAAAGAATAAAAATGTTACAAGTGTATATTCTTTTCTAGTAGGGACTGGTTGCAATAATTCAAGATATGTTCTCTATATTGTTTGAATTTGAGATAAAAGTCATACAGTGGTGTGAAAAACTATTTGCCCCCTTCCTGACTTTTTATTCTTTTGCATGTTTGTCACACAAAATGTTTCTGATCATCGAACACATTTTAATATTAGTGAAAGATAACACAAGTAAACACAAAATGCAGTTTTTAAATGAATGTTTTTATTATTTAGGGAGAAAAAAAATCCAAACCCACATAGCCCTGTGTGAAAAAGTAATTGCCCCTGCACCTAATAACTGGTTGGGCCACCCTTAGCAGCAATAACTGCAATCAAACGTTTGCGATAACTTGCAACAAGTCTTTTACAGCGCTCTGGAGGAATTTTGGCCCACTCATCTTTGCAGAATTGTTGTAATTCAGCTTTATTTGAGGGTTTTCTAGCATGAACCGCCTTCTTAAGGTCATGCCACAGCATCTCAATGGGATTAAGGTCAGGACTTTGACTAGGCCACTCCAAAGTCTTCATTTAGTTTTTTTTCAGCCATTCAGAGGTGGATTTGCTGGTGTGTTTTGGGTCATTGTCCTGCTGCAGCAACCAAGATCGCTTTAGCTCAAGTTGACGAACAGATGGCCGGACATTCTCCTTCAGGTAGACAGTAGAATTCATGCTTCCATCTATCACAGCAAGCCTTCCAGGTCCTGAAGCAGCAACAACCCCAGACCATCACACTACCACCACCATATTTTACTGTTGGTATGATGTTCTTTTTATGAAATGCTGTGTTACTTTTACGCCAGATGTAACGGGACATGCACCTTCCAAAAAGTTCAACTTTTGTCTCGTCAGTCCACAAGATATTTTCCCAAAGTCTTGGCAGTCATCGAGATGTTTTTTTTAGCAAAATTAAGACGAGCCTTAATGTTCTTTTTGCTTAATAGTGGTTTGCGTCTTGGAACTCTGCCATGCAGGCCGTTTTTGCCCAGTCTCTTTCTTATGGTGGAGTCGTGAACACTGACCTTAATTGAGGTAAGTGAGGCCTGCAGTTCTTTGGATGTTGCCCTGGGATCTTTTGTGACCTCCCGGATGAGTTGTCTCTGCGCTCTTGGGGTAATTTTGGGTGGCCGGCCACTCCTGGGAAGGTTCACCACTGTTCCATGTTTTTGCCATTTGTGGATAATGGCTCTCACTGTGGTTCGCTGGAGTCCCAAAGCTTTAGAAATGGCTTTATAACCTTTCTTCCTGAATTTCTTTGGATCTTAGGATGATGTCTAGCTTTTGAGGTGCTTTTGGTCTACTTCTCTGTGTCAGGTAGCTTCTGTTTAAGTGATTTCTTGATTGAAACAGGTGTGCCAGTAATCAGGCCTGAGGGTGGCTACAGAAATTGAACTCAGGTGTGTTAAACCACAGTTCATTTATTTTTTAACAAGGGGGGCAATCACTTTTTCACACAAGGCTATGTGGGTTTGGATTTTTTTTTCTCCCTAAATAATAAAAACATTCATTTAAAAACTGCATTTTGTGTTTACTTGTGTTATCTTTCACTAATATTAAAATGTATTCGATGATCAGAAACATTTTGTGTGACAAACATGCAAAAGAATAAAAAGTCAGGAAGGGGGCAAATAGTTTTTCACACCACTGTATATGTTAATGTGTTATGGAGTAAAATGTAGATTTTAATTGCTTTTAAAAGGGGAAAACCCACAGAGGTTAAACGTTTCGGACTCGTGAGTAAACGCAGTTCTGCTCTAAAAGCAATCCCTCTCTCCAGAACTACAGATAAAGCTCTTGGGAATAGTTTGAGCACGAACAGAAGCGCCGCTCACCTCTCAAAGCCCAGCGAAGCGTCAGCGCTGAATGCTGAGCTCTGGCTGCTGCCTGCAGAGACACAAAGAAAGAACAAACTCAAAGTCGGCGGAAAGTTCCGTAGTCTCCAATCTGGCAACCCGAGCGCGGGTACCTCTGGTGAGGCCGTTGGACGCGGAAGCCGCGCGAGGGCTGTTTGGAGCTGGACTCTGGGCCTCCAGGAGGCTGTCGTCCAGCAGGTGGCGCGCCTTCTCGATGGGGAACGTGGCACTTTTGCTCTCCACCAAACCCAGATGCCACATCATCCTGAACACAGCCGTAACACAACCGGAACTCAGCCACAAGGGCTCCAGCGCTCGCGCTCAGACGATCAACAGCGCTGTTTCTCGTCTGCGGGAGAATGCAGCTAGTATTTCTGAGTTAAAAACTTGGAAAGGATTGAGCGTGAGGTGATTGAGGGAACCTGGCGCTTCTCGGACGTACGCTTGAGTGTTGAGATTCTAAACTCAATCAGAATAAAGTATTAGCTTTAATACGCACGAGTTTCCCAGGCTGTGGCTCTTTCGGTGTCGAGTCGGCGGTGGGGTGTGGACAGGTGCGCACGCGTCCGGGCAGGTGGGGCGTCGGCTATACCTCATGGAGAACAGCAATTCAGAGCGACCTGAGAGAGAGAGAGAGAGACGAGAGAGAGAGAGAGAGAGAGAGTGAGAGAGTGAGAGAGAGAGAAACAGAGAGAAAGAGACAGTGTGAGAGAGAGAGAGACAAAGAGACAGACAGAGAGAGAGACAGTGTGAGAGAGAGAGAGACAAAGAGACAGACAGAGAGAGAGACAGTGTGAGAGAGAGAGAGACAAAGAGACAGACAGAGAGAGAGACAGTGTAAGAGAGAGAGAAACAGAGAGAAAGAGAGAGAAGAGACAGACAGAGAGAGAGAGACAAAGAGAAAGAGACAAAGAGACAGTGAGAGCGAGAGAGAGAGAGAGAGACCCTCAAGATTAATAATAAACAGTCTGCTTCAAAAACATTGTTTAAAACCCTTAACCATCACTTTCATGTTTTTGAGCATTTACGAATGCTCTCAAAAAGTCTTATGACAATATCTGGCAACCCTTTCAATCACTTTTAAGATTGTGAGCATTTATGAGTGTTCATGAGCGTTTTCTTAAACTCTGGCAACCCTAGTTATCACTTGTACAATTTTAGTGTATATGAGGCTTCCCTATTTATGAGGCAACACTATTTGTCCTTTTTACATTTTTTAACATTTAGGAGCGTTTTCTTAATCTCTGGCAACATTTACAATCACTTTTTTACATTCCCGAGCATCTGGCAACCCAAACAATCCGTTTTAAGAGTTTGTGCATTAATGAATGAGTGTACAAGTGTTTCTTAATCTCTGCCAACATTTACAATCACTTTTTTTACATTCACGAGCATCTGGCAACCCTAACCATCAAAAATAAAAAAAATGTAAGATTCATGAGCTTTGTCAATACCGGGCAACCCTTTCACTCGCGTTTATGATTTTGAGTGTATACATGAGCTTTTTCTTAAACTCTGGCAATGCTAAAGCCACTCTTATGTTACGTTTTAGGAAAATGTAGGAAATTTTCTGTCTCTGGCAACCCCAAGCAACAACAAACAACACGTATCAGAGGAGCTTTACACATCTGAGAAATAAGAGCAGTGGAAAACTATTTACGACCTCGAACAGTGAACTCAAGACTTTAAGACCCTAACATGTGGGCTTTGAAATGAGACTGTTTAGGACCCAGCGGAAAACCCTGTTAAAGGAGGCTCAGGTGAGGAGCACTCTTTTGAGGATGGAAAGATCAAATTCTATCTACGTTTTATTTATCCAACACAATTCTGTGAGCAGCAGCAGCGGCCTGAAAAATGCTTTATTTGTGACATCACAAAGACATAACAACATGATCCTACCGTCTCCTTCCCCCAGCGCTCTTAGATCTGTGGTGTTTTGGCTATTAGGTGACCCGATATAACATTTATTTAATTCATAAATTGGACCGGATTCCATGAAAAGGCAGTCTGACCTTAAAGGAGTGGAGCTTTTCTGATAAGGATGTGCAACTAACCATAAATATCTGCTACGTGAAGCTTATATCTGACATGTGAAGCTCATTATTATTATTACTATTATGTACACCTGGGCGTCACGGTGGCGCAGTGGGTAGCACGGTCGTCTCACAGCAAGAAGGTCGCTGGTTCTAGGCTCAGCTGGGGCAGGTGGCATTTCTGTGTGGAGTTTGCATGTTCTCCCCGTGATCGCGTGGGTTTTCTCCGGGTGCTCCGGTTTCCTCCACAAGAACAAAGACATGCGGAATAAGTGAATTGAATAAGAACGATTGCCCATAGTGTTAAAGTTAAAGTGTGAATGTGTGTGTGAATGTTTCCCAGCGATGGGTTGCGGCAGGGAAGGGCATCCGCTGCGTAAAACATATGCCAGTGAGTTGGCGGTTCATTCCGCTGTGGCGACCCCGAAAGGGAATAAAGCCGACATGAAGATGAATGAATGAATGAATGTACACCTGGAACATTGAACATTGAGCACGATTCACAGATAATCTCCGGGATACACGAGTGGGTTCTGGAGCCACCATTGCTGCTGATCAAAGATCTAATGCTGAGAAGTAAAGAGAACATCAGACTGAAAGTCGTAGTCTGTCTTTATTGAATTTATATTCAAAGTTTATTTTACATCACGAGGTAAAAAACAACCACAGAACGTGAGATCAACTCTGAGCTCTTTAGGATTTCAAACGTTTTTCTTTTTACTCTTCCAACTCTTCCGAATGAATTAAAACCCCATTTTTTACAAACACTCAGTTTCCTGAAGAGCGCGACAGAAGCAGCTCCAGGCGTCGACGCCGAGCTGGAAACGGTGTAAACCCAGCACGCGCAGACGCAGGCGGGGAACATCTACGCCTCCTGGAAGCCGTCTCCGTCTGGTTCGGTTTAAATGCCTTCATTAGAGAGTTTAAGAGCGCTTCGGCCCGAAGCATAAAACTCTTCAGATAATCTCCACTAACTACAACAATTAAAGTGATCAGCTGTGATTGGTTATCCAGGCCAGGCCAGCTGGATTTCTCTTATTGAACGTTTTAAGGTTCAGAGCATGGCTTTGATTGGAGCCGAAGATGGATACGCGCTCGGTCCTCACCTGCCAGATCTTCTCTGGAGGAGTCCATGCGCGGAGAACTGTTTCCTGGCTCGATCTTCAGAGACAGTCTGGAAAGAGAAAGAAAACGGCAACTTTTACACGTCCCTGCTGCATTTCAGCAAATCAACGTGTCTCCAAAATGAGAAAAACTAAGAGCTGGGACTGTTTTATTCCTGCCTTTTTGTTTTTTACAGATTAGGTTCTAGGTTGGCTATTCAATCAATCAATCAATCAATCAATCAATCAATCAATCTATCTATCTATCTATCTATCTATCTATCTATCTATCTATCTATCTATCTATCTATCTATCTATCTATCTATCTATCTATCTATCTATCTATCTATCTATCTATCTATCTATCTATCTATCTATCTATCTATCTATCTATCTATCTATCAATTAACCAATCGTAGAGGTATTGGAAATTATGTTAGACAATAAAACTGAAAATTAAAAATGGAAATGAAAAAATGAAAAATTAAACTCCTCTGTAAATATTTATTTCTATTTTTTAAATCAAATTGTGAGACAAAGTGATAGTGGTGTGTGTGAATCCTGTACAGAGACAAAGATCAAACATCTTCCTCGGCTACGCGCCTCAATCATGAATAAACAGTTTATAAGTTAACAAAACAGCTAAAACGAGACAGAAATCAGAAAGACGAGTGTAAAAGGTCATTTAAACACTCGATAAGTGATGCTTATTAAAATTTATTCAAAAATAAAATATTTGAATATATGGTTTATATTAGAATCTATTGGAAGTGGGTTGTGTAGCAGACCAAAAAAATAAACTTTTATAAAATTTATAAACTTGTTTGCTACATGCTTTATGACGTACTCCATCCATCCATCCGTCTAACCGTCCATCCATCTATCTATCTATCTACCTATCCGTCCATCCATTCATCTATCTATCTATCCATCTATCCATCCATCTGTTTGTCCATCCACCCATCCGTCCGTCTATCCATCCAACCATCTGTCCGTTCGTCCATCTGTTCATCCATCCATCCGTCCGTCCGTCCGTCCATCCATCCGTCCATCCATTCATCCGTCCTTCCATCCATCCACCCATCCGTCCGTCTATCCATCCATCTGTCCGTCCGTCCATCTCTCCATCCATTCATCCGTTCGTCCATCCATCCACCCATCCATCCATCCGTCCGTCCATCCATTCATCCGTTCGTCCATCCATCCATCCATCCATCCATCCATCCGTCCGTCCATCCATTCATCCGTTCGTCCATCCATCCATCCATCCATCCGTCCATCCTTCCGTCCATCCGTTTGTCAATCCATCCATCCGTCCGTCCGTACATTCGTCCATCCATCCAATCATCCATCCATCCACCCGTCCATCTGTCCGTCCGTCCATCCATCCATTCATCCGTCCTTCCATCCATCCACCCATCCGTCCGTCTATCCATCCAACCATCTGTCCGTTCGTCCATCTGTTCATCCATCCATCCGTCCGTCCGTCCGTCCATCCATCCGTCCGTCCGTCCATCCATTCATCCGTCCTTCCATCCATCCACCCATCCGTCCGTCTATCCATCCATATGTCCGTCCGTCCATCTCTCCATCCATTCATCCGTTCGTCCATCCATCCACCCATCCATCCATCCGTCCGTCCATCCATTCATCCGTTCGTCCATCCATCCGTCCATCCTTCCGTCCATCCGTTTGTCAATCCATCCATCCGTCCGTCCGTACATTCGTCCATCCATCCAATCATCCGTCTATCCATCCGTTTGTCCATCCATCCGTTTGTCTGTCCGTCCGTCCATCCATCCATCTGTTTTCTTCTCGTCTTTCTTTTCTTTTGGGGTCGCCACAGCGGAATGAAGCACCAACTCTTCTGGCGTTTGTTTTATGCAGCGGACGCGCTAGAGCTGCCCCCTCACGTCACACATTTAAAACTCGTCTTAAAACCCACTTTTATTCTGTGGCTTTTAATCCTAGCAGGACTTAGCTTCTTTTACTAATCGTACATGTTTTTAAACTGTATTATTGTGTTGAATGCTTTATATCTTTTTTTTAGTATTTATAGATGTGCAGCACTTTGGTGTCAGCTGTAGTTGTCTTTTTTTAAAGTGCTTTATAAATAAAACTGGTATGACTTGGTACACGAGATGAACTGCCAGCGCACACGCCAGTGGCCTTGAACCAGAGAGGAGGAATCTCCCAGAGAAGCTACCTTCTTCCACCGTCGCCGACTGCTCTGCCCCAGATTTGATATGCCAATGTTTATTTAAGCCACTCACTTGAAGTTGTCGTCTTCTACGAACTTCTGCAGCTCCTCGATGTAACGAACAGACATCAGGTATTTCTGCACATGAGGGAGAGTCAACAGCTGATCTGTGGCGTACACACACACAAGACGGAGCACCATTAAAACAGATTTCGACATCTTCTTTTATGTTAGGAATGAAAAAAGGAATTGTTCTGCTGC
>UELW01000601.1:0-14190 GCA_900490495.1 Danionella dracula
GGGGGGTGAGAGGACAGAGAGAGAGAGACAGCTAAAGCTCTGAAGATCTGTCCATCTTGACTCAAACTCAGTTCCTGGAGGGGACTGTTTCAAGAGAATTAATTAGTAGAATCAGGCGTGTTCAGTTGAGGATGGAGTGTTACTCTGCAGGGCTGCAGCTCTTGTGTGAGTCAGATGTTAAAAAACATATCAGTTTTTGAACAATTTTGTACAGAATTGCTTGAATTGAGAAGAAAAATTTTAAATGTTAATTCACTTTAAAATAAAAGCATTTACAATGCAAAACATTTCTATTTCAAAGAACAAAACTACAATTTAGTCCCTAATTTCTTTACCTCACCTGATGTCATCCCTGAATGTTTAGCTCTGATGTAAAGCAGTTTATATATATATAGCTTTTCAGCGGCTGTATTTACAAGTAAAGCAGAGCACAGTTTAGATTAGTAAAAAAACACGATTATTAAACGCTCTGCAGATACACTGACGCAGAAGTGTTTGGAAAGTTTGTGTGGTTCCCAGAACAAAGAGAAAGTGAAAGAAAACATTGGGAACCATCAGATGACACGCGGTTCCTTTATTAACAAGCGCTCTGTGATGGCAGCAGCACTTTTATTTACAGCTCTTAGTTTCATTTAGAAGCGAGGGTTTTCTTAAACAAGAGAGAGGAAATAATTCACCTCGAGTTGCTTTAAATCACGTGATAAACAGAAGAATCACAAGCACACACGAGGAGTTCATCCTCTCTTTAAACATAGCTGCACCGTCAGCATCACAGCTTTCTCTCGAGACTCTCCACACACTTCAGAGGAGCCGGCGCGACGGTCTTCAGCGGCGCACGCCTGAGGAGATGTGAGTACAAGAAACAAGATCTAACCTGACAGAGATGGAGTCAAAGAGACTGAAGGATGTGTCTTGTTTATTCTTGTGAACATCAGCGCGTGAGAAGCACAGAGGACGATGGAGTCACCCGAAACCGTGCTGCGAGCCCGATTACTTTCTCTGCTGAAGAACTCACGGTGGGCATCAGAAGACCTTGTGAAATTGTTTAAAACACTCGTGGAAGAGTTTGGAGGCAGGAATGAAGACTTTCCATCGTGGATGGCTAAGCTTCTTCATCAAGTGGAGATCCACAAAATAAGTGCGTCAGATCTAAACCTGGATCAGGAGTTTGTGGCTGAGGTAGAGAAGAGCATTCAGGAAAAAGCTCAAAAGAACGAGGACAGAACACTGACCGACATCATTAAAGAAATCAGAGAGCAAGGAGTCGTTAAAGAACAGATCTTGAGAGAAGTGGAGGACATCGTCTCAGCGGTGCAGAACAATCTCAGCACTTCTCCTGCACCAGAGCTTCCAGGACTAAAGCAAACCCTGCTGGAACTCTGCAAAGCTGTAGAACAAACCATGAAGTATGGACCTCGAGCGACTCAGATGGTGAGCTGGTGCATTCTCGTGCTCTCCAGATCTAGTCAGCTGGTTCAAGTCGGTACTGGAGAGGGAAAGTCGTGCATCGTGGCCATGTTTGCAGCTTATCAGGCAAAAGAGGGGAACACTCCTGACATCATCTCCAGCTCGCCTGTGCTAGCTGAAAGAGATGCTGATGAATGGAAGCCCTTCTATAAGAGCCTCGGAGTCTCCGTCGATGTCAACACGAACAAATCCAAAGACGAAGATTTGAAGAAATGTTATAAGTGCCAGGTGGTCTACGGCACAGCGCAGAGCTTCGCAGGAGATTTCCTGAGGCAGAGTTTCTACAGGAAAGACGTGAGACCAGAGAGAGAGTTTCAGTGCATGATCGTGGACGAGGTGGACTCACTAATGTTGGACAAAGGTCTTGAGGTGGTCTACTTGAACACTGATATTCCTCTGATGGAAGGTTTGAACGGATTGCTGTCTGAAATCTGGTGGTTCATCAACCTGCTGAAGCGTCTTGAGTCTGGAGATATTTTAGGACCCTCTCAGTTGTTCTCGCAGCTCCTGTCTGAGATCACACGAGAAAACAAAGATATCAATCTGCTAAAAATTGTGCAGAAAGCTGTAGACACGAAGGTTTTACCTCAATCTCAGTTGAAGAGCACATCTTCTCAACCAAACCAGGCAAACACACTAACACAATTAGATGATGCGAACTTTGTACAAATAGTCAAGTTTTTAACAATGTTTGCGCAAGAATTCCCAGAGTATTCTTTCAGACTCTTCCAGGAGCGTTCTGATGGGACTTTAGGAGAACCCAGTTCTATCGCTTCTACAGATAAAGAGCAAGAAGTGTGCATTCTCTTCCTTGGAGGTGGAAAATGTTGTGCTGTGTACTCTGAGGAGAAGTCAGTAGTGAGGTCTCTTGGAAAAACTATTAAAATGAGTTTTCAAACCAAGATGAACACTGAAGCTGAAACTGGAATCCCTGGGCTTGAAGAGCTCATACATGGAAAGATAGAAACCTGGATTGAAAATGCTCTGGAGGCCACTAAGATGACACTCGGTCAGGAGTACATCCTTCATAAAGATGGAGTGGCTCCTGTGGATTATAGATGCACCGGCGTGGTGCAGAACAATATGAGATGGAGCGATGGTCTGCAGCAGTTTCTGGAGATGAAACACCAAACTAAACTTTCCTATATGAGTCTCATCACGAACTTCATGTCTAATGTTGGTTTATTCCGGAAGTACAAAGACCAGATATATGGCATCACAGGAACTCTGGGGGACCAACCAGAACTTGAGATGCTGAAGAACCTCTACAAGGGCATGGAAATGTGTGCAATTCCTCCCTTTCGAAAGAGAAAACTCTACGAGCTTGAAGGTCTGGTGGTCACCGAGGAGGACGAGTGGATGAGGAGCATCTGTGATGCTGTTAAACAACAGGTGTCCTCCACCATCTATCGAGGTCCTCGAGCAGCTCTCGTGATCTGTGAAACAATCAACCAAGCTAAGATATTTCACCAGAAACTGGCAGACACGACTCCAGCAGGAAACCTGAAGATCTACATAGATAACAACATGAACAACTCCTCGGTGATTGACAAAACTGTTCAAGTTGGTGATGTTATTATTGCAACTAACCTGGCAGGGCGAGGAACAGACCTGAAGGTCAGCGAGGGTGTAAATCAGTCGGGAGGATTGTTTGTGTTGCAAACCTTCTTACCTCTGAACATCCGCGTTGAACAGCAAGCCTACGGAAGAACCGCTCGACAAGGAAATCCAGGATCCGCTCAACTCATCATGTGTGCCAGTCACTTCTCCAACATGGTCAGAGTCATGATGGGTGTAAAATCCCCCCTGACCGTTTTATTAAGCCTTGTACAACATCTCGCAGCTTTGTCCCAAGTGTCTCCAGAGATCCTCTTTGAGGACAGTGTTGTTGGGTATCTGGAAAACCAAAGCTCTGAAAACAAGGCCAAGATGATCTCTGCTCTCGAATGCTTCCTGTTTAAGAAATCAAACGTCCCCAATGGTAATCTGGCTGAGACGAAAGAAGCCAGAGACAGTCTGGTCAACAAGAGACTCTCTCGGTTTCTTGAGGAAGACATTCCTGAAATCTTAAAAAAGGAGGATCTTTTTTCTGTTTACCTGAATTTTTTGGAAAAAATCTATAAAAAAAACTCCACGGTCATGGAGAAGCTTGATGTCATTGTGACTTCTCTTCATGAGTGTTGGGGCTTGTGGCTCCTGAAGTATTTCAGCAAGGAAAAGCCCACCGAAGCTATGAAGGAACAGCTCGAGAAGGATTTGTTAAGAGCAGAGAGTGACCTCGCTGGGAAACAGTCTCCGTCCTCCATGGTCTATTACTACGTCCGGTCTGGGAACGGTCTCAGAGAAATGGGGACGCTAGAAGAGAGCATTGAGATGTACACCAAAGCTCTGGAGGATGGTGCGTCCGGGGATATCATTCCTCTCTACAATCGAGCTCTGGCCACCATTAAACTGAAGAACCTGGGCTATGTGACACAAGCACTGGCTGATCTGGAAAAGGCTGATAAGGCAGTAGATTCGTACCAGTCATGTCTGGTACAGATATACATTAATGTTCTATCTTCAAGCAGAAATCGAGTCGATGAAAGCAGTCTGCTCATCAGACAGTTCCAAGTGAAGCGTTGCGTCGTAGATCTCCTCCAGAAGAACATTCGAGAAGCTGTGATGAAGCTGAGAAGAGCTGAAAGCAGAGGAGGAAGTGTGAGCCTGACAGAAAAGCTCACCTTCTCTCTCATCGAAGGATACATCAGCATCTCTCCGTGGTTCATAAAGGAGGTGCTCTTGGAGATCGTTCACCTCAGCTCTCTGGGTGTGGACACCATTTTCACTCTGGACACTGTGTTTTCTTTGAGCGGATTTCTGTTAAAGATACTGAATCTCTGATTCATGACGAATTCGAGACGATGCTGTTATTTGTGTTTATGATATCCACGTAACTGCACCTGCAGCGTAAATATACTTCTTTATCATCACAATGTGAAAAATGTAGTTTTGACTGAGTTTGTCAAGTAACTACATATATCAGACTCTGTATTCTTACAGAATAAATGTAAAAGTTAATTGTTGTAAGGTATGTTTAGGCCGGGTTTCTGATGTTGAATAAGCTGATGCTTCCTGTGCACTCTGAGTGACGAGACATCCCTTTTAAATCTGATCAGATGCTTTTGTTTTGTGTTTGCTAGATTTTACAGACAATCGTTTGCTTCTTTGTTTCGTTTTTAAGTCGTACTGCACCTAGACACTGCTGACCATCCTTGTGTGACTCCACCAAACTAAAAGAAGACGAGGAGGACGTGCTGGAACTCTCTAAAACAGCTTCTGGTTCCAGTGATGCTCACTTAGAGACTTTCTGTCTATATTTAGCGACTTTCTTGTATCCTAGCAACTAGCCACAACTCTAGAGACTTGTCTTGCTGTTCCTGGAGACTTTCTCGTTCTGCTGAAGCTCTTCAGACGGAGGAACGCTGCTGCAATGTCTGTGCTGTGCCTTTCTGTCTCTCAGTGCCCCCGCCCCGCTCCCGTCGATGCCTTTTATAGCAGCCAATGCTTCCGGCCAGCGCCAGGTTCTTCTTCTTCTTCTGCTGTTTAAAGGCAGTTTGCAAGCCTTCTTAATGGTGCATTACCGCCACCAGCTGGGAAGTAGTATAAACTATATCTGAAGGAGGGAAAATAAACCTTTCCTATTTTTATAAATTTATATTGTAAATTTACATTGTCTTTTTAGGAAATAAAAGGATTGATTTTGTTCCCTTTTGTATTTTGATCATTGTTATAGGCTCTGTTATTATTTCTCTAATCTCTTTCATCATTTCTTTCTTTTCTTTCCATTTCTCATGTTTCACATTTAAGTATTAGATCTTCTGTTATTTCCTCGGATCCACAATTATCACAATTCCTGGTTTTCCCAGCGCAACGTTTTGCGATTGTGGATCTTTATCACAAAAACAAAAAAAAAGAAATGGAAACAAAATCATTGCTTACACACGCTAGCACGAGAGCCACGAGGCTTTGCAACGGAACGCGGACGCCAGCAGAACACCGGCAGAGAGCGACACTCACTGAAGCAGACAGACTGACTAAACTGAGAGGAATATAAAGCAGACACCATAAAGGGACAATTCTCAAAGACTTTCTTTTATTTGGATGTTGATTTAGAGAGACTTTGAGGACGACAATAAAGATGAACCCGAACCCTTGTTTCCAGCTTAATCTGCTCGATTTTGTTGAAGTGATAAAGTTTTTGTAATGACTATTCTTGATCGTGTGTAAATATTCTTAGTGTTGTAAATATTCTTAATGTTCACAAAGTGTATCAATGTTTATGTTTCTTTGCTATAAAACTAAAGAATAAATACTTAAAAGTTATGGCAAATTTAACAGTAATCCCATTACTTCCAGAAAATATTAATCAATAAAATCAACAATGACTGACCAGACAAATCAATAATCAATATTGAGAGGATAAAGGCTTGTTCAGAGTTAAACATTCATTCATTCATTCATTCATTTTCATGTCGGCTTTATTCCCACAGAATTAAGTTAATCGATCCGCCTCTTCACGACGAAGACGCATTTAACTCACGCGCTGAAGACTGAAGATCAGGAGAAACACGTTAAAACCAGAGACAGGTTTAAAACAAGCTCTCTGGTTCTCCTGGAGCCTGTGCAGCTCATTTCCATCTTCTGTTCGTGATGCTAGCGCTTGCTTTCCTCCAGCATCTCCGGTTACGTCCCTCAGAACACAAACATGATTCAGAGGAGCTGCGGACGCTCCGGCGTTCACTCACACATCCAGAGACGTCCCGCAGTGTGGGCCACGTTACTAATAACGCGTTACTATAACGTCACAGCTGTTTGCAGTAACTAATACTCTAACACAGAACTTTTGAAATAAAAAAACTCTGTGACCGGTACTACTGTCTGCGTCATTACGTTACTGTTTATATCAAATGCTGGATGCCGAAGGTATGCGAAGAAGAAGAAAACGCTTCGTGTGATTGGTGGACGGCTCTCAAAGTACATGTAGCGGGACCGACCCACATACATTTCCAATTTTCACAGAACACCCCTAATGAGGTCGTCACTCATTTTAAAAGAGAAAGGAAGAACAGGAAACCAGGGTCACATACAAAAATATTTATTACGTTTATTTTACATTCAGTTAAACACACTCATGATAAAAGTTAGAACCTAAGGACCGGTCCGGCTCTGAAACAGAGGGCTGTTATAGATCATACATGAAAAACAATGCATAAATCTTAAAGGAATAAACTACAAAATAAGAATCTTTTCAAAGGATCAACACAGAAAAACCAACAACTTAACCAAAATGCCTACAGATAATAAACAAAAAGAAAAAAAACCCTAACTACATATAAATGTACTCTCTATAACACCGATGAACAGCCATACAATTTCCGGAGCTCCACTCCGAATCACACCGCACACACACACGCACATACACATTCAGGGGAGCTAATGGACCACACTGGGACCTCTAATACTGCTATTGTCATGTGTAAAGTTACTCACCACAGTGCTCTCACATCACATTCACTGCAAGGTGGGTTATACTCGCATCACTCACCGCAAACCTCCACCACACGTGCTCGCAAGGTTAGGTCCCAGCGGCCATCTCCTTCCTCCTGAAATATACATTCAGTCACCACTCAAGACGCACACGGGTCCCTCGCAGTTCGCTCATATAAAAACATTCCATGCACCGTATGCTCAGAGACACACACGCAACGCGGTAACCCCAGATTTCCCCTTCGGACTGGGTAGATTTAGGTCACTAATTTTGGTTCCCCACTACAGCCTTGATGAACAGTGGGGAAATAGTTTGTGCCTCCCTCGCTTCCCGAGGAAGCTGATGTTCCGCGCTGATCCCTACGGAGCGATCCGCCGTCACGCCAGGCGATCGCCTCCGCGCGCCGCTGGTGTCGTGAACAACAGCCCGTCAGAGAAAATGTCGCCTCCGGGGATATGTGCGGATGCCGGGTACCAGTAAACGAATTTTCAAAGAGAGAGAGAGAATCCAGACGCCCAGATGATCCCTGTCGCCTTCCCCTAAAGGGTTAATATGCCGGCAGCTGACTTTCTATAGTGACGCAAACCAAAAGCTATGCAGTCACCAAACACAGACGTGCGCAGTCCCGGAACAAGCTCACCTCTCCGGAAGTGCAAACCAGCTGACACTTTGCCGGGGCAGATGGGACTCTTATACACTACCGCCCCCAATCGGAGAGAGGGTGCAATTAACCTGACACACCCTCCCATCACAATCCACCCCAACTTCGGAACCGGCGCCCCGACGGTAAAGCTCCACCTTAACCTCTGCCTAGTTACACCCAGGGTCGAAAACACACATCTGCCCTTGCTCCTTGGGATGACGCCCCCATCCTTACTGCCCTGGGGAGATGATGCACGTTAGAGTGCTGTCCCAACGTACTTCGGGTAGATCTCCTAGCCTCATTAACAGCTGGGACCCGACCTTCCTCCGAAGCATACTCTCCCTCTGGGGTCCCCTCAACAGGGGGAGGTAGTCTACCTTCTTCAACTTGAAAAGACCTAGGAAGGGTACCCTGAGGACTAGTTGGTCTTTCCGGGACCAGCAAAAATAAATCTTCAACCTCCTCAGATGGCAGAGAATAATTCTCTTCTGCGGCGAGGTCCTCTTCAGGGACCTGGGGAACCGGGTGGTTAATAACCGGTTTCAATAGTGCACGATGCACCTGCTTAAGCTGGCCCCTGTTCAAGCTAGGTGCAATTGTATACACAGATCCCCCGGGCTTAGGGGCCCTAGTCACAACGTAGGTCACTGAGCTCCACATGTCTTGGATCTTGTGCCTGCCCCTGGCGTTATAATTACGGAGGTACACTACCTGGCCCTCCACAAGTGGAATTTCCTTAACCTGCTGGTCATGCCTCTCTTTACGGCGTGCAGCCATATCCTTCATGCGTTCCCTTGCTCCCTCAAATGCCACTTGCAACCTATTTTGGTGTTCTACCATCCAACGCTGGACCGTCCCCGCCACAGGCGCTTCCACTCTACCCAGCAGGAAGTCTACGGGTAACCGAGGCTCCTGTCCAAACATTAAAAAATAGGGTGACTCTCCCGTTGACTGGTGAGCAGTGGTATTGTAGGAGTACAGTACCTGGGGAAGACACGATGGCCACTCGCCTTTCATAGACACAGGAAGTGTCCGCAGCAAGTTGTGCAGGGTACGGTTGAACCTCTCGCATTGGCCGTTTCCCTCTGGATGACTTGGGGTCGTCCGGGACTTTTCTACCCCATACAGTCTACAGAGCTGAGTTATCAAAGCCGATTCAAAATTGCGGCCTTGATCCGAATGAAGGCGGACAGGTACACCAAACTTGTAGAACCACTCATTAACTAGGACTCTAGCAACCGTCTCAGATCGCTGGTCTCTGGTGGGCACAGCCAGGGTATACTTGGAGAAGACGTCAGTAAGCACCAACACATTCTCCAGACCTGCATTAGAGGGTTCCAGAATGGTGAAATCCATGGCCACAATCTCATTTGGCTTTGAAGCTAGTAAGTGTCCCATGAAATTTGCTGGTGCTACCCGAGTGTCTTTGGCCTGCTGGCATCGACCACACTCCTGGCACCATTGGGCAATGTCCGCTGCCATCCCCGGCCAATAACAGCGCTGGCGTACCAGTTGGGTTGTGCGCTCCACCCCCTGGTGGCCATGATGCTGATGAAGCTGCGTAAGCACTTCTTCCTTTAATGTGGCGGGTAAAACAAGCTGGAGTAGCTCCTCACCCCCATCTGGGCGAAACACTCGTCTATAAAGCAAGCCATTTTGCTCCACCAGGTTCTTCCACTGCCGGAGCAGGACTTGGGCACCTTTTGAGAGCTTCTTCCTCTCAGCGGCCCTGGGGTAGATCCCACGCGCCCAGAATGGAAGAAATGCACCAATGACTGCGTCTGCTTCCTGCAACTCCACCAACTCATTTCCAGGTACATCTGTAAAGAGGGTGATCTGATTTACTTGCGCCTGAGCCAGGTCAGCCCCTTGCCGGGAAAACCTCAGGTACTGCTGAACCCACCGGCTGAACGGACACCTGTTTCCCCGGGATGTGGCTGTCTGGAAAGGGCATCCGCATTCCTATTGCTCCTACCCGACCGGTATTTAACCTGGAAGTCAAAGGAAGCTAGCTGCGCCGCCCCAGCGTTGCTCCATTGCTCCTAATTTCGCCGTACCCAAGTAGCTCAATGGGTTATTATCGGTGAATACGACACAGCGATGTCCTAGGAGATAATCTCTAAATTTCTCGGTCATTGCCCATTTTAGGGCTAGAAACTCTAAACGCATGGAGCTATACGTAGACGTATTACGCTCGGTTGGTCGGAGGCTACGGCTAGCGTATGCGATGGGCCGGACAACTCCGTGCTGTTCTTGAGACAGTACTGCCCCTAGTCCGCCATGGCTGGCATCCACCTCTAACACAAAAGGTAAAGTAAAATCAGCGTAGGCCAGCACAGGAGCCGAACAGAGCCTGGCTTTAAGGCCATCAAAGCTCTGCTGACACTCTGCTGTCCAGGCTTCAGTGAAACTACCCGCGGTTTGCCTTGTTCGTCTCTGGCTTGCCATTGCTGCTACCAGCCGGTGGAGGGGGCCTGCTAATTTGGCAAAGCCCTCCACGAAACGCCGATAGTAGCTGGCAAATCCCAAAAACGACCTCAGCTCCGCAGCATTTTTCGGACGAGGCCAAGATGAGACTGCCTCTATCTTACCTGGGTCTGTGGCCACCCCCTTGGCCGATATCACATGACCCAGATACTGGACTTCCTGTTGGAAGAACACACATTTAGCCAATTTTGCCTTCAATCCCTCTTGTTGCAACCTACTCAAAACGACCTCCAGACGAACCAAGTGCTGATCTACTGATGACGAGAAAACTACTATATCATCCAGATATAGCAGTAGGGATTGGCCCTGTTGATCGCCGTATATGCGCTCCATGAGCCTCTGAAAGGTGCTGGGGGCGTTGCACAAGCCAAATGCCATCCTGTTCCATTCAAAAAGTCCGAATGGAGTACAGAAGGCTGTTTTCGGTCGATCAGCTTCAGTCACCGGCACCTGGTTGTAGCCGCTAGCTAGATCTAACGTCGAGAACCACTGTGCCCCGGTTAGAGAGTCCAGTGTCTCCTCAATTCGTGGAAGTGGAAAAGCGTCCTTACGGGTTTTAGCATTTAGCTGTCTATAGTCTACACAAAGCCGCAGACTTCCATCCTTCTTTTTGACTATCACAATCGGGGATGCAAAGGGGCTACAACTCTCCCTGATGATATGAGCCTCCAACAGTTGATTTATATGGGCTTTTACAAGCTCGTATTCAGATGGCGGGATTCTACGGTACCGTTGTCGCACTGGTGTATCTTCCAAGAGGGGTATGTCATGCGAAATGAGGTTGGTGCACCCCAATCCCCTTCATGACGAGCAAACACCCCAGCAAACTTCCGCAGCAGCGAACGAACCTTATCCTGGTCAGTGCTGGCTAACACGGACAAATCAAGTCCCTCGATTTGTTGTTCTACGGAGGACGAGGGCTGGGCAAACTGGGCATTGACTTGAGCTGAGGCCACAGGCACCTCAATCACCTCTGGTGGTAGACTGATAACATCCACCCCCGTTACAGTCCCTATGACTGTTCTTGGGTACAGTACAACATCCTGGGAACTAACGTTAATAATGGGCACGTAGACAGTACCCTGCTCTACAGGGACCAATGTCGGGTATGAGAACAACCCTGGGGGCAGACCCTGCTGTGGCGGTTCAAACATAACCGATTTACCTGTGTTCAGAGCAGAGCAGGTTGCCGCTACCAGCCTCAATGCCCCGCCTGGAACACGGCAAACACCGTCTCCTCTCGCTCTGACTTCGCCTACGAAACGACATGCTGGAGTCAAGTCAACCTGATGACAATACTGGAGTGCTCGAACAAAGGGTGTGGGAGCTTGGGAGACATCCGGCAACTCAAACAACTTTGAACCATACTGGCCAAACAGGTCCCGGTAGCAGCGACTCAAGATGTTCATGCCAAGAACACCAGGCACCCGAGTACACATACCACCAGGGGGATCTCTAACTACTAATACCCCACACATCCCCACCTGTCGCCCACACATCTCTACTCCGAGCTCTACATACCCCAAATAAGGAATGTCCAAGCCATTTGCTGCTCGCAGCTGCAGCCACTGGCATGGTTTAGGTTGGTCCTGACCCCACCTATCAACGTTTTCCTTGAAACAGCTCTCCGTAATTGTGGATACCATCGACCCTGTGTCGACCAAGCAGGTAACTGCCACCCCTCCCATCTGGACAACCAGTTGTGGGCAATTTGACAGCAACTGTACCGACTCCCTAGCACTATTCCAGCCCCTTAACTCCCCACCCAAGCTGTGGGCTTGCAGCCTGGTGGGAGTTAGTTTCCGAGGACTGTCTGCGTGGTGACTGCATGTCTCCAGGTAATACATGTGCTCTGCTAGTTGCAAGCGGTGGAGCAGTCCTACGCCCCCTGCCACAATCTCTTGCAAAATGTCCAGGCTGCTGGCACCCTCCTGCAGAGTAGTTGGTGTGTACGTGACGGGTATGCATGAGGTGCGGAGTGATGCAATTGGGCCATGCTTTGCGTTAGCTGGTTTAACTGATGCTGCTGCTTCAGCAACATCTCCCGTAGCTCTGCTAATTCGGTGGCCTGCGGGGAGGAATTTGGACTACTGTGTCGCTGACCTGGTACCCCAAAATAAATGCCACCTGTCGAAGGTAATGAATTACTTCTACCCCGCAAACCCCCTGGGGTTCCCTCCCGCTCCCAGCGCATCGCATCACGTCTCACTTCTAGCATCGTATCTGCGGGTTGACGACGGATCATCTGTTTTAACTCACGGCGGAGGCTGCTATTGCTAACATTCTCCACAAACTGATCACGCAACACCATGTCAGCATTAGGAAATCCGCCAGGCCACTGGGCTGTAACTCTCCCTAACAAGCCCATGAGTGCAAGGGAAAATTCTAATAGGGTCTCTCCCTCCTGTTGCTTGCGGGAAAAGAAAGACTCTTGTAAGGCTACATATGACTCTTTGCAGTCATATAATTCCCGCAAGGCAGCATAAATTCGCTCTGGATCCCTCTCTCCTCTCTTGTACGATGACGAATCTCCTCCCTGGCCTCCCCTTCCAGATGATCATATAAGAAAAATGCTTGATCAGCGGCTGATAGGTGGCGAAGCCGCATGCAGGCCTGTGACTCTTCCACCCACTCATTAATGCCTATACCGGAACGGCCATTAAATTTCGGACATCCGCGATCTCTTGGAACAAAGATCAAACGCTCAGCACGTGACGCAGCAGCACCTACATTTGGAATGGTCATTGTGGGTGGCTCATTTATGTCAGTCCCTCCCCCCAATACTGACGAAGGCCCAGGCATACCAGACTGACGCAAACGGTCATTATCGGCTAATAATTGTGCCACTTGTTGGCGCAACGCAGTCAGTTCGTCTTCCATGTTGGAAAAATAATTATTCAGGACTCACCCCAGTTGATTAGTCCCTGCAATGTGCAAACTATCCTCTTACTGGGGTTTTGCGGTTGTCTGTCTCTGGCACAGGAGAAAAACACAATAAGTAAAATGCTATTGAACCCTGGTCCCTGGTCTCCTTCTCACTTGAGTGACAATCCTGCCGACTACGCCAGTTTGTAGCGGGACCGACCCACATACATTTCCAATTTTCACAAAACACCCCTAATGAGGTCGTCACTCATTTTAAAAGAGAAAGGAAGAACAGGAAACCAGGGTCACATACAAAAATATTTATTACGTTTATTTTACATTCAGTTAAACACACTCATGATAAAAGTTAGAACCTAAGGACCGGTCCGGCTCTGAAACAGAGGGCTGTTATAGATCATACATGAAAAACAATGCATAAATCTTAAAGGAATAAACTACAAAATAAGAATCTTTTCAAAGGATCAACACAGAAAAAACCAACAACTTAACCAAAATGCCTACAGATAATAAACAAAAAGAAAAAAAAACCCTAACTACATATAAATGTACTCTCTATAACACCGATGAACAGCCATACAATTTCCGGAGCTCCACTCCGAATCACACCGCACACACACACGCACATACACATTCAGGAGAGCTAATGGACCACACTGGGACCTCTAATACTGCTATTGTCATGTGTAAGTTACTCACCACAGTGCTCTCACATCACATTCACTGCAAGGTGGGTTATACTCGCATCACTCACAGCAAACCTCCACCACACGTGCTCGCAAGGTTAGGTCCCAGCGGCCATCTCCTTCCTCCTGAAATATACATTCAGTCACCACTCAAGACGCACACGGGTCCCTCGCAGTTCGCTCATATAAAAACATTCCATGCACCGTATGCTCAGAGACACACACGCAACGCGGTAACCCCAGATTTCCCCTTCGGACTGGGTAGATTTAGGTCACTAATTTTGGTTCCCCACTACAGCCTTGATGAACAGTGGGGAAATAGTTTGTGCCTCCTTCGCTTCCCGAGGAAGCTGATGTTCCGCGCTGATCCCTACGGAGCGATCCGCCGTCACGCCAGGCGATCGCCTCCGCGCGCCGCTGGTGTCGTGAACAACAGCCCGTCAGAGGAAAATGTCGCCTCCGGGGATATGTGCGGATGCCGGTACCAGTAAACG
>UELW01000602.1:0-14536 GCA_900490495.1 Danionella dracula
AACAAACACAAAAAACCATTACGTAATCTAAACCAGCCATCTACTGTTCCCACAATATATCGTGGACTTAAACATCTGCGCAGAGGAGGACCAGTTGCACAATACTCCACGTTTATCACTGCAGGAGTCTGTTTCAAGGCAAATGCCTTGTTTAATTTGAAAAGAGATTGTGATTAAATTGATTCAGCATTTTTAATGTTTATTTTGTTTAGAAGGTGCTCAAAAGTTGAGTTACTTTTACTTCACCACTAGGGGCAGAAGGGAGTATCCCAATGAGCCACACTTTTCTAACCAAAGAACGTCAAACAGTGTTTCTTAATCAAGGATGTAATCAATTTTGTTATCTTTTATACCTGATGGCTGTGGAGGTCTTTGAACAAAAGTGAAGGTAAAACCATCAAATATTTTATTATCTATACACAGTTTGCACAGCTCAATATTACATTAAACAAAACAAATACTCAAATGTCGCCAACAAGCTTATCAGTCGAGCTTTAGTAAAGCTTTAACTTTTTCACCGAAACGTTCAAGTTTAGAACATGGTAAAATGAAAGAACTGTTGTGACTGCTGAAGCTTTGCTCACTGAGGAACACGCTCACGATCCCTTCCATGTTCAGCTGATGAACTTAAACTCACACACACTGAGAACTCGACCTCAACCAGCTCCACACACACATCCTGAGGGACCGCAGGGCAGATTTAGATGATTGGAATGTTCCTCTCTCACCTGGTTTAGAGTCGCTGCTGTCCGAACCCTCCTCCGCCGCTGCTGCTGCTGCTGCTGCATCCTGCTTCACTGCTTTCTTCGGAGCCATTTCTCAACACAAGAACAGTTCTGTATCTCTGAAAGGTCCTCTGCTCTCTCCTCAGCTTAATAAAGCGAGGCAGAGCTTTGCTCCTCACACCTGAGCAGCGGCAGCCTGTCTGCTAATGAGCTGAGCTTCCTGATTGGCTGAGCAGCAGCTGGCGCTAATTCAGGAGCTTCAGCTGCGAGAACACGAACCAAACTTCTCTTTCTCATTAAGAGATGAAGAACTTACAGTTCGAGCTGTTTTCTGTAAGAACAGAATACACACACACACACACACACACACACACACACACACATATATATACGGGTACTGCTGATTGTACAGTTCCTTTATTTCCAATTTGTTTGTGACCTCTGCACGTTCGCCCTGATCCACTCTCCGGACCAGAAGGTGGCGACAGTGCACCATAACCCTTGTGTCCCAATCACCACAAACAAGAAACATACAAAGAAGACAATGAGGTAAAACACATGTAAAACATCATTTATTAAAAAAAGAATGAAAAACAATAAAAAAAATTGTTATCAAAAGAAGAAAAGAATATGTATATCTTATCATATAGATATGAATGAATGAATCTGAACCCAGAAAAACACAGAGAACTGAAGTATAAAGAATCATAAACATGACTTTTTTATTTATTTACTTGAATCTTTTCTTAACAACAGTCAGTTTCTTTACAGCTCTGTTTTGGAACTTTTCTGTCAGATGTTTTTTAGCTTTTCTCATCACGGCTTCGAAACCTCTCCATCGAGGCTCTCGCTGGACTCCAGCATCATCAGCTCACGATGCGTTTGGAACACAGTAGCTGGTTTAAGCTGGTTTCTGGCTTTCTTAATTACTCTGAGCAGGAAAAAAGAATAGAGCTGTTTTCTCAACAAACCAAATTGTTCTCAGGGTTTTACGACCCGTCGACAACCACATCGGCCCTTTCTCTGGCGTATGTGGAACTTATTGAGAAATGGCAGATGTTTTGTGAGCCAAGCTTGGAACACGTCCGGCGGAGCTGGAGCCGGTTTTAGAGCGCCACAGAAGACCTGAGTCCCAGACCTTACGTAGGCAAACACTGGTTCGTGATCCGCGCTAATGATACGAAATATGAGCCACGATTAATGGGGTTAATATGTTTAAAAATATTTAAAATTAGTACTTAATTAAATTACATTTTATTATTATTTTTTGTTAGGTGCCATTGAAAGGAAATTGTAAATATAATTATTTGAATAATAAAAAAACTCACAATATAAATTGTACACATCGCATTGAGGAGGAGGAAGAGAAGGAGGAGCAGGAGGAGAAGGAGGAGCAGGAGGAGAAGGAGGGGGAGGAGGAGAAGGAGGAGGAGGAGGAGAAGGAGGGGGAGGAGGATGAAGAGGAGAAGGAGCAGGAGGGGGAGGAGGGGGAGGAGAATGAAGAGGAGGAGGAGAAGTAGGATGAAGAGGAGGAGGATGAAGAGGAGGATGAGAAGTAGGATGAAGAGGAGGAGGAAAAGGAGGATGAGGAGGATGAAGAAGAGGAGGAGGAGCAGGAGGAAAAGGATGAAGAGGAGGAGGAGGAGGATGAATCCACACGTGAAGGGAGAGGACTGTGCTGACTTCTATCTTTTGTCCTGCGAAAGGAAGCAAGGCGAGCGCAGAAGCTCTCAGCTATTGTTTTCCACACAAAGGTTGGTGGAGGTGCAGAGGGGGAAGGGAGCTGCAGGAATGCGCTCGAGTTCTTCCTCTGAAGATAAAGCCCCTGTTCTGCTGGAAGGAAGACAGTCACCACGAATCTGCTCTTCCGTTGGACAGCGCTGGTGAAATCAACTCTGTTGAGGCCTATGCAGCCACCGCATTTAAGCTCCAGACAAGCAGAAACCAGCGAACGGAGCTTCGGTGGTCACAGAGTTGCTTTTGTGCCCCAAAATAACCACACAAAGAAAGTTTGGTTTGTTTCCTCTTTAACTTTCAATCTTCTCTCAAGTTATTTTTTTACTTCCATTTCACTTTGTAATTATGATAAAACAACGCAAACGGAGATGAGAAGCTCGATCTTAATTGAGCTTCAGATGGGTTCATTCTTTCATGCTCTTCTGAACACGTTCGCTGTGATGGGAGCGTTGAGCGGAGCCACAGATTGCTCACGCCTCACAGCAGTGCTGCCCCCTGTGGCCGCGGGGCAGGTGTGCTGGTGACTAATCACTAATGGGGGAAGGTGAGCGTCCTACTGCTCCCTCACTGTGTGGCGTGGGGCTCGTCGTTGCTGACTGTTCTATTGGTTTCTCAGCTGAGAATGAAAAATAACAACACCATCATCTCCCTCCCTTTGCTGGAGCACACACACGAGTAACAGTGTGCAGATTACAGCTGCATGCCAGATGTGATGTGTGTGGTGTGAACTTACACGAAGAGCCAACGAGGGAGAAAATTAGAAGGAAAACCAGGCCAAAATAAGCTGCAAGGTTGAAGTCAAGGACGTTCTGAAGAGTCTTGGGAAAGAAGCACTTCTTTCTTCAGAAGGGATCGGGGACAAGAGATCCTTTGGTGGAGACTCGTGGGGAGGGGGGGGTCCGGGAGGGGGGGGGGGGGGGGTCTAAACCTTATTCCCAAATCTCGCTCGCACCTCTCCGCCGAGGAGAGAAGGTCATTGAGTCTTCGGGGAGGAATGCTTCAGAGAAGACTGTCAGAGAAATCGGATCAGCTCAGAGCTATCGAGTAGAGTTTAGAGCGTTTGGAGTTCAGAGAATCAGATTCGAGACGACATGTTCCTCACAAACGACAAACATCCAAACCTTAGCTCTGGTGACGATGTTAAAAACTCGTTTGAACTCGCTGATCTGCTTTATTCCCTTCGTATTCTTTTTTTATTTGGGTTTGTGTAGAGATTACATGGGAAATGCTAATTGCTAATGCTAATCTTAATGTCTCTACATTAAGAAAACAAAACAGACAGAAAAGATGATCGTTTAAGTGAAAACAGTTTGATCTCTTAAACAGTGTTTGCATTTTTATTTAATGTGAGTTCATTTCAATAGACAAAATAAATAATAAATTAATCAAAAGGAAAATAGTTTATATTATCAAACATATAATTATACATCTTCCGTATATTAGATTTATAATGTTCTCTTGGCTAAATTATTTACTGCTGTTTTCGTTTATTTTGGCGTTGAGCTGAAGAGCTTCTCGCGGTCAGACGATGCTAATGTTAGCAGCTAGCAGCTAGCCTCTCACTGCTAGAGATGATCTGGATTACATTCAAGCGGCTCCTCCTGCTCTCCTTCTTGATACATAACAGGAAGTGAGTGAGCTGCAGTTCCTCGAGCGGCCTCTAGAGGCTGCCTCCAGAAGGGAGCAGGTTCTCATTCACTCCGATGTTAAAACTGAACAACTTTGGAGCTGAAAAAACATGTCTCCACCTCTGGCTCCATCAGGTTTGTTATTCAGATCTCTAGTTCTGATCTTCATGAACACTCGGAGGAGGGTGAATTATTTTTCAATTGGTTTGTTTAAGATCAGACGCCTTCCCTGCAGCCATGTCCCGCCTATGAGGAAGTGTTTTCGAGTACTGGCTCCACCCACTTTGAGCTTCATTTGACATCTCCAGAACCTACAACTGACGTCACGAACGCTCCGTCCCTGTTCTACACACTCAATGATTACATTGGCTTATTGATCGTTAAGGCCAAAATCGCTATTATTATCAGAATTCGATAGTTGCACAGCGCTGGGTGAGGGTTACTTCTCTAACAAACACTAAAGAGCTTTTGGAATGCTTTGCTTGTTAGGTCCCCCTACAGTCAGAGAATGGTAGTGTCTCTGAACAGCTGTCCCAGGACACGCGGCTACAAGAGGAATTACTTCATTAATGAGCAGAAAGAAATCAGTCTGAGGCCGGTCTGAGCATGCACGAACCCTCGAAGCCTCTCCTGGAGCCAGAGAGCAGGGAGGCTTCTGTTTCGTTCCTGTTAGAGACCTCGGCCGATGGCAGCCATTTTATATCATCTAGGAGACGTCACTGCTAGTCTGGAAGCTAATAATAAAACTCCTCGAGCACCTGTGCTGAACAAGAATATCAATTTCCAGTTCAAGCAAACCATCTCTTGTTGTTTGATGGATTCAGCTTCTCCAGCTTTGTGAAGTCCAGGAAGCACTTGAGGGATGCTCTCTGTCTGAATCCCTGCAGACGTGATCATCTTAGAAGGTTCTTCTCTTTCCTCAGAGCTCTTCTGTGCTTGGTTTGAGCCTGACGGCTTCTGATCGGACCCGTATGAGACCTCTCCGCAGGTGTGTGCGCCTCTACACAGTCCTGCTTCAGGGGTCTACAGACGCTCCCTTTGTCTTCATACTCAGAGTCTGCTGGTCCTGCTTTGTGCGCTGAGGAACCTTATATACTGAACAGGTGCGTGCCTTCCCTAATCATGTCTAACCAATCACTGCAGGTGACCTACATTTGGGCTTTAGAAACCTTCAGAGGAAGCAGCATGCACCCCGCTCACAGTTTCAGATCAGGACCATGAGATGTAGATTATATAATCCTGCAGAATCGAAGAAGACACCCATAATATAACGTTTGAGGAGAAACCACAATGTATGTTCTCTTGGAACAAGATAAACTCTTCCTAGATCGAGCAAAAAACTCTTGACTTGAAACGTGACTTGCCAAGTATTCATAAAATTAGCAGAAATATCTCGCTGATAATAAACACTGTTGGATATCAAAAATAGTATCTAGTCACTTTTATTTGAGTTTTTATTTCTTGTTCCAAGAGTGAGCTTTTTTGAAGAGCAGATTGCTGTCATCAAAGTTAAAGCACAGCGGATGAGAGTCTAATAATAAAAATTATAAACCTAAAAGTTCTCTTGTGCTGGTGTGTTTTGAGCTGTGTGCGAGCTGTTTCCAGGTTTAGGGGATTGATGCTTTAGTTATGATGTAGATTCTTTTTTCTTTTCACAAAAAACAGTGTACTTCATGACCACGAGAAGTTTGTGCTTTACATGACATTTTGTGAGTAAATCGCGAGCTGCCGTGAGACAGTAGGAGTCTCAAACTCCGCTCCCGCAGGGTTACGTTCCAGCCCTGATTCAGGAGACGCACCTGCAGCTTCAACCAAACCAGAGCAGCTTCATCAGTGGAGTCAGGTGTGTTCGGGGAAGGCTGGAGCAAAACTGTGCAACTCTGCTCTAACAAGATAGCTTTAGCTTCACTTTAACAGCAGTAAAAACGGTTTGAACTGAGTCTAAATGTGTATTTTTATTATAACAGAAACACAGATTACACAGACGAAGAAATGAATCTTTTTACATAAACCATTATGTCTATAAAAATACAAATTAAAAAAGAAGCAACTAAAAAAAAAGTCCCTGGTTAGTTCCGGCAGATCTCCAATGTGAAGACCAGTTCCTCTCCCACGGACCCACGTGAGATATAAAAATGCAGTTATGAAAATGATGGTTATTTAGAGATCAAACCAGCATCCTTTATCCTAACACGCCTCAATATGGCACTCAGTCATCGCCGGCCCTCCGCCGGCCCTCAAAGCCTCGTGTTTGGTCTGGTTTAGTGTCAGCGAGGGTTTGCGTGTGATTGGCAAACTCTCTCATTCACGTCTCCTCCTCAGAAAAAAGTGCTAAGACTTTTGTGCTAATTATCTTATTGCTGCTCACATACTCACGTAAAAACACAGCTCCAGTTCCACACAGCTCACGCGTCACGTCCTCAACACAAAGTCATCAGTAAACTCTGTCCCAATTCCCGCATTATAAAGGGCTTGGCCTCCTACCAAAGTCTCCTTTAGAAAAGATACTCTGCGAACAGTTTGCGTGAAGGTCTCAGTCCGTCTCTGATAGCTTCTCTTTAAGGACGACATCTTGAAGAACGTTGAGATGATGGAAGGAAGGTCCGGGGGAGCCCCGCGGGACTGCTCTCAGTTAGGTAGTCTTGGAGGAAGCTCGAGGTTGAAGCATCCCGGTGAAGAACAGGAGGTGGAGAGCTGCGCGTGGGCTCGAGTCAGTAGAGCACGTTCCCTGCAGGTTTGTTTTGATTGGTCAGAGCCTCGATGCTGGAGAGAATCTTCTTCTGATGGCCGGCCAGAGTTACTCCCAAACGCAGCAGGTCCCTGGCAGAAGGAGAGATCGTATCAAACACAGCGCAGGACCATGAAACGGAATATTGCTCTGCTGGTGGGATCAGTGGAGGCTCCACTCCTCTGTTTCTCTACTGCATCGTCAGACGCTGACCACTAGGGGCAGTAGAGCACCTGATGAGTTCTGTTTTGTGGAAATGCCGTTTCATTTTGGACCTAAGCAGCTGTTTGTTTTGATTGACTTTACTCTTTGGCCGTGAGCGGACCTAATAAAGTGCAGGTGAAGACTAATTAGGGGCGGGGTTATACTACTAGAATCTGTTAAGAGGAGGAGATCCTAGGGTTTGTGACGTCACAAACAAAGAAATTCAAGAACAGCTAAAAAATGTTTTTGGCACACATTAACGAGCTCCAGCCCTGATTCAGGAGACGCACCTGCAGCTGCAACCAAACCAGAGCAGCTTCATCAGTGGAGTCAGGTGTGTTCGGGGAAGGCTGGAGCAAAATGATGAAGGGCTGCGGCCCTCCAGGACTCAAGTTTGAGACCTCTGCTCTACAGGATCTGTTCACTCTTGAGAGGAGCCTCAAGTGGTGAGTGGATGAATTGCGTTTCAATGGCTGTCTCGTGTGCGTTCGGAGCGAAAGCAGAAGTTTTGGGTTTGACTGGAATCTAAAAACAGACAAACACCTCGAACATTTAATAAATGCACCTTATACATAGATTACGATGCCAAAACGTGAGATTTTTTGTGAAAAACATTCAAACTTGATTCCTCTGTGATATTTTTATTTGCTTTTCTAAAGATCAGTTTTTAAAATATCAGAAGTTTTATATAAAGGTAGAAAAGACTATAAAGTTATTTAGTTTGTTCTGAGAGTTAGCACTTCTTATAAAGTTCATTATAATGGTGTCTAAACAGCTGTTCTTTTTTATTATTATTATTATTATTATTAAATGTTGTTTTCAGGGGCGAGTGAAGCGGCTGGTGATGTCGTCAGTAACTTGATTACTTGTGAAATGAGTGATAAGCAACCGTTAATGGAATTGCGTTCCCAAGCTTGCGTCTCTGAGGTGGAAGACGTCTCCGCGGCTTCGTTTGTATCGCGCTGATTTGACCTTGTTTGCTGGAGCTCTGCAGCACAAGAGCAGATTTGCTTCTGAAAGAAGCTTTATGTGGTTAACTGCAGACGTCCTGCAGCACACGCTCCTCATTACTCCGCGCGCTGACCGCAGACACTGAAGGCTAGTGAACAGACGCTAATCTAATCTGATTGTTGAAGAATTTGGTTTAAATCGAGTCAACCAGTGGACTGAAGGTTTGCACCGTTGCTCTGTTCGGTTTAGTTTTGTGTGTGTCTGTGTGTGCGTGCGCGCGTGTGTGTGTGTGTGCGTACGTGCGTGCGTGCGTGTGTGTGTGTGTTGTCTCACTCTGTGGTGATGTGAGCCAGGAGCTGCATGGAGGTGTATCCGGCCTGCAGGAAGCTCTCCTCGTATCGCTCCATCTTGATGGCCCGCAGCCAGTCTCCCACCGTGCCACAGGAGGAGGCCGAGAGGGGCGAGCGCTGGTCCAGCAGGGGGTGAGAGGGGCTGTGGGACACAGATTCAGAACACTTTAAAAGGGCTTCAGGAACACTTTTCTCTTCGCTCACCTCTCATAGTTTGAAAGATAACAAATAAATGACTGTAGACTGGGTTTTAATCTGGATCTTTTGATTGGTTGTCTAACATCTCTCTTAATGTATCACCCTCAGACGAGTCTTGTAATCAAATAGAAAAAGGATATTGGAAGTGCAATTGTCTTTAGAAATAGATGAACAGTAGCGTAACCCGTTGACTGGTTAGTATCTGTTTAAAACGCTCTCACAGATGCTACGAGGACATTCCTGGACTGATCTTCTATTGTGAGAGCTCTCGCAGCTTTGGAAGCTTTCTCTTTTAGAGTGAGCTCCTCTCGAACGCGGAGACAGAAATGTGACGGAGGAATGCGCTCCCGCTGAGCCCTTGATTGACAGGTTGGCGGGGCAGCCCCCTGAGGAGGCGGGGCTAAGATAACAAACAAGAGCGCTCGCTGTGTGGACGAGAGCGAGCTAATAGGATGATGGACAGAGTGACATGTGACTGACAGGAAATGCTCCGTTCGGGATTGACGCGCATTGTTGAGCTAAACGCATTACTGTAGTCACAGGATTCTCCGGTCCTGGAATGTTCTGGTGAACGAGGAAATCAAACCTCGAGTTACTCTCCTCTCTGGTTCTACATCAATCTATTCTTATATTTCAAAAGTTGAAAAATAAAAGGCAAGAAATCTAAATTATGTCTAGCTCTTATATTAGTTTGGATTGCTTATTTGTTTTAAAAAAGTATGTTTTATGAATAAGATCAAAAACAGGTCTACTGTACAGGGATCCCTTGAGATACGACATTAATGCGTTGCGGGGCGGCCCTCGTACGCCGAATGTTTCGTATGTCAAAGCAAGTTTTAGATGTAAAACACCGCTGCAAGCCACACAGAAACAACACTTCAATAAAATAGAAAATATTAAAGTAGGTTTGTTCAAATACCTAAAAGTACACGTTTTAAATCTAATAAATAATAAGAAAACTATGAAAACAGAAAGAATTAAATGAAAATCTTTCGAGTGAGGCGATGTGGTGAAGTTTCGCAGGAGGAGGAGGAAGGAGAGCCATGGCCACAAAAATACGCTCCCCAAAAAAGCAACACAAAAATATTCAAGATCTTAGCACAACACGAATCCATGCATGAAGAGAGGGAGAGCTCTTCTGGGAAGACGTCATGGGCTGGAACTGACCAATAGAAGAGCAGGATGCTACACACGAACACACAGCGTCAGGCCTGGAACTGACCAATAGGAGAGCAGGATGCTACACACGAACACACAGCGTCAGGGCAGGAACTGACCAATAGAAGAGCAGGAAACTACACACGAACACACAGCGTCAGGGCAGGAACTGACCAATAGAAGAGCAGGATGCTACACACGAACACACAGCGTCAGGCCTGGAACTGACCAATAGGAGAGCAGGATACTACACACGAACACACAGCGTCAGGGCAGGAACTGACCAATAGGAGAGCAGGATACTACACACGAACACAAAGCGTCAGGGCAGGAACTGACCAATAGAAGAGCAGGATACTACACACGAACACACAGTGTCAGGCCTGGAACTGACCAATAGGAGAGCAGGATACTACACACGAACACACAGCGTCAGGCCTGGAACTGACCAATAGTAGAGCAGGATGCTACACACGAACACACAGCGTCAGGGCTGGAACTGACCAATAGTAGAGCAGGATACTACACATGAACACACAGCGTCAGGGCAGGAACTGACCAATAGTAGAGCAGGATACTACACACGAACACACAGCGTCAGGCCTGGAACTGACCAATAGGAGAGCAGGATACTACACACGAACACACAGCGTCAGGGCAGGAACTGACCAATAGGAGAGCAGGATACTACACACGAACACACAGCGTCAGGCCTGGAACTGACCAATAGGAGAGCAGGATGCTACACACGAACACACAGCGTCAGGGCTGGAACTGACCAATAGAAGAGCAGGATGCTACACACGAACACACAGCGTCAGGGCTGGAACTGACCAATAGTAGAGCAGGATGCTACACACGAACACACAGCGTCAGGCCTGGAACTGACCAATAGGAGAGCAGGATACTACACACGAACACACAGCGTCAGGGCAGGAACTGACCAATAGGAGAGCAGGATACTACACACGAACACAAAGCGTCAGGGCAGGAACTGACCAATAGAAGAGCAGGATACTACACACGAACACACAGTGTCAGGCCTGGAACTGACCAATAGGAGAGCAGGATACTACACACGAACACACAGCGTCAGGCCTGGAACTGACCAATAGGAGAGCAGGATACTACACACGAACACACAGCGTCAGGGCAGGAACTGACCAATAGGAGAGCAGGATACTACACACGAACACACAGCGTCAGGGCAGGAACTGACCAATAGTAGAGCAGGATGCTACACACGAACACACAGCGTCAGGCCTGGAACTGACCAATAGGAGAGCAGGATACTACACACGAACACACAGCGTCAGGGCAGGAACTGACCAATAGGAGAGCAGGATACTACACACGAACACACAGCGTCAGGCCTGGAACTGACCAATAGGAGAGCAGGATGCTACACACGAACACACAGCGTCAGGGCTGGAACTGACCAATAGAAGAGCAGGATGCTACACACGAACACACAGCGTCAGGGCTGGAACTGACCAATAGTAGAGCAGGATGCTACACACGAACACACAGCGTCAGGGCTGGAACTGACCAATAGGAGAGCAGGATACTACACACGAACACACAGCATCAGGGCTGGAACTGACCAATAGGAGAGCAGGATACTACGCACGAACACACAGCATCAGGGCTGGAACTGACCAATAGGAGAGCAGGATACTACGCACGAACACACAGCATCAGGGCTGGAACTGACCAATAGGAGAGCAGGATGCTACACACGAACACACAGCGTCAGGGCTGGAACTGACCAATAGGAGAGCAGGATACTACACACGAACACACAGCATCAGGGCTGGAACTGACCAATAGGAGAGCAGGATACTACGCACGAACACACAGCATCAGGGCTGGAACTGACCAATAGGAGAGCAGGTCATCTGGGGGTGAGATGAATGCGGTCACGAAAAAACACACACAAGAAATATATATTCGACATTTCAGATTTGTGTTGTCTTCCCCCAAATTTGAAATGTCGAATATAAATTTCTTGTGTGTGTTTTTTCGTGTCGCGCATCTAAATGTTCTTCGCGTGGCCTTTCGTATCTTGAGTTCTCGTAACGTGAAGCACTCGTATCCGGAGGTAGCGCTGTACTTGTAAACCCTGCCTCCTCCGCACTTGGAGATCGTGTTCATTCAATGAAACTCACTCTGTGCCCCCCCCTCTGTGAAACGATCGGTTATGAATAAGGGAGCACGCACCCTGCCCCCTCGTGGGCGGTGATCTTCAGCGAAGCGGGGTTCCGGATCAGCTTGTCGAGAGCAGAGACGATGTTGGCGAAGCGCGGCCGTGCCGTCCTCTCTTTCTGCCAGCAGTCCAGCATCAGCTGGTGGAGGTACGTGGGGCAGTCAGTAGGGGGCGGTAGCCGGTAGTCCTGCTCGATGGCGTTGATCACCTGCGCAGAAGGAAAACCACATTTCAACTTCTCATCAAGAAATCATGCTGAACTGGTTTGATCTTGAAAACATTTAATTAAGGGCACACTTGTCTTCAATAAATTCCTATATTGTTAGCGTTATACAATTGTTGAACATTTTAATAAATCAATATTGACAACTGGATATCTGACTGATTTTTAAACAGGGTAATGTTTTTTATTAAAACCCTCATGTAGCTAGAGCTTCAGGGAAGGGAAGGCGTTCGTGAGGCGTTATACCGACATGTTAAACAACCAATCCTGCACCGTTTCACACAGCGTCATGTTTCGATGCGTGGAAACATCAACACAGAGACGGACCCACAAGCATCCAGCCACAGCAACAGTCCCCGAAGATGGGAGAAAGCACAAAGACGCAAGAATAACACAATCTTCTACAATCGATTCGAGGAGGAACACAACTAGTGAAATCTGATATCCACGTTCCAACCCTGACCACGCATCGGCCGGGCTTGGAAAATAAACCTCTTCCCAAAAACTGTCAGGAACAGCTGGAGCAGCTCTTTCGGACTCCACGAACTGCCTGAAACATAATGTATGGTCTATGAACCGCGAAAACCATTGTGAATCCAGTGTGTAGCTGTTCTATATAATCGCTCACCTTCAGAACAAGTCGGATCTTCTTCTCGATCTGATTCTGATCTTAATTTCCTTTAAAGTGAACCAATTACCAGCGTCCGCAAACGTGAGGCGGAGACTACATCAATATTAATCGTTATATCGAGAAGAGGACACTCTCACACTCTCTTGTCTGTTCCAAGCCCAGAATCCACTTCTGCTTTCTCAACATAAAAAAATACTCTATCTTAATCACATCATAACTGTTATTTTAACCATAGAAAGTACGCGAGAGGCTCTAGGTCCCAGACTCGAGGTTTAGGTCGATGTCTAAAGACCTGAGCCATATCTGTTTTTACTCTTAAAACACGTTCTCCCTCCGTTTCTGACACTAGCTTGAGCTGCAGCGTATCCATCTCTTGGTGTGACGCAGCAGCCGCACCCGAGCCACACCCGAGCCGCACCCGAGCCGCACCCGGACCGCACCCGAGCCGCACCCGAGCCGCACCCGAGCCGCACCCGAGCCGCACCTGAGCCAGAGATCAACACTCACGTCCTGGTTGCTCATGTCCCAGTACGGCCGCTCCCCGAACGACATCACCTCCCACATCACGATCCCGTAGCTCCACACGTCCGAGGCACAGGTGAACTTACGGAAGGCGATGGCCTCGGGGGCCGTCCAGCGGATGGGAATTTTACCGCCCTGAAACGAAAAGAGAATATATTTTTAAGAAAGCCTTTGGTTTGATCCTCATGTGAAACATTGATCAGGTCGGCACGTGTTTGGCTGGTTCATAATTGAGTTCTTAACTGCAGAAAGCAACACAGAAGAAAAATGTCTATTTCTGTGATGATCGTTTGGAGGCGTGCCACCTCTTTAAGCTTCGCAGAATGCTCTGCTCTTACCAGCGAGCTGGTGTATGTGGGATCGGACGAGTTCTCCTGAAGGAATCTGGACAGGCCGAAATCAGACACCTTGCAGACCAGGTTACTGTTGACCAGAATGTTCCGGGCGGCGAGGTCTCGGTGCACGTAGCTCATCTCCGAGAGGTACTTCATGCCCGATGCGATCCCGCGCAGCATCCCCACCAGCTGGATGGGAGTGAACTGGCCGTCGTTGAGCTGGAGAGAAGGGTTCGTCAGTCAGTGAGGGTGCAGATGGAACTACTGCGCAGCACCAAGCCACGCTTCCATAACCCTCTCTTCTATCTTCTCTATCAGTTGAGCTTCATCACCACAGAGCCCTGCACCGTTCAGCTGCAGCCCTGCTCTGGCATGCATCCTACTCTAGCTTCAGTCGAGCTTCATTAGTGTAATCAGGTGTGTTTCATGATGATTGAACTGTCCAGAAATGTCCAGGACCAGATTTGATGATCCCAGCTCTGGAACTTTATGCTTTTAGAGCGAAGGATACCATTTCATAGCCTTCAGACTTCAATTCTACGAAATCTGGAATTCCATACAATGCCTGAAGTGGAAAAGCTTGATTTGCTCCGCATTTCATAAGTTCATTCTAAACAAAACTGGGAAATATTTTAAGCAAAGCAAAACATACGGATCAAAAAGAGCTCTTCTTCAGTTCAGCCTGCTCTCCTAAACGCTATCAGAACGTAAACACGAATGCTCTTCATAAACGTTAATATTAAAATAATTGTTTGGAGAGTGTTTTAAAAGCTTAGTAGATCGAGATTTCACTTCCTGTTTACTCAACCCTGTGCAGAACCAATAAGGTATTGTTTAATTGAGCTGCAGCCAATCAACAGCTGCTCTCTGCTCCTTCAGCAGCAGAGTCAGGAGAGACTCCTCTCTTCTCTCCCTTTATGAACTAATGTTGCTTTCAGCA
>UELW01000194.1:0-19520 GCA_900490495.1 Danionella dracula
AACATACTCTCAAAGGTAGAGGTTGTGGATTCTGGCAGAAGTAGCTGTTTCTTCTTTGGTGGTGAGATCTGTTCCAAGTTGTGAAGAAGTTTCAGACTGCTGAGTTTGAGTTGGTTGCTCAGAAGTTGGAAAGGTAGCCTCAGTTTCACTAGTTAGAGATACAGAAGAAGTCAACAGTGGCTCCTCTTCTGTTGTTTGGGAGGTTTCATAGCTAGTTCCAGTCTGATCACTAATTGTTGGTTGAGCAGTTGTGGAGAACGTACTCTCAAATGTAGAGGTTGTGGATTCTGCAGTAGTAGCTGTTTCTTCTTTGGTGGTGAGATCTTTTCCAAGTTGTGGAGATGTTTGAGACTGCTGAGTTTGAGTTGGTTGCTCAGAAGTTGGAAAAGTAGCCTCAGTTTCACTAGTTAGAGATACAGAAGAAGTCAACAGTGGCTCCTCTTTTGTTGTTTGGGAGGTTTCATAGCTAGTTCCAGTCTGATCACTAATTGTTGGTTGAGCAGTTGTGGAGAACGTACTCTCAATGTAGAGGTTGTGGATTCTGCAGTAGTAGCTGTTTCTTCTTTGGTGGTGAGATCTTTTCCAAGTTGTGGAGATGTTTGAGACTGCTGAGTTTGAGTTGGTTGCTCAGAAGTTGGAAAGGTAGCCTCAGTTTCACTAGTTAGAGATACAGAAGAAGTCAACAGTGGCTCCTCTTCTGTTGTTTGGGAGGTTTCATAGCTAGTTCCAGTCTGATCACTAATTGTTGGTTGAGCAGTTGTGGAGAACGTACTCTCAAATGTAGAGGTTGTGGATTCTGCAGTAGTAGCTGTTTCTTCTTTGGTGGTGAGATCTGTTCCAAGTTGAGGAGATGTTTGAGACAGCTGAGTTTGAGTTGGTTGCTCAGAAGTTGGAAAGGTAGCCTCTGTTTCACTAGTTAGAGATACAGAAGAAGTCAACAGTGGCTCCTCTTCTGTTGTTTGGGAGGTTTCATAGCTAGTTCCAGTCTGATCACTAATTGTTGGTGAAGAAGTTGTGGAGAAAGTTCTCTCAAATGTAGAGGTTGTGGATTCTGCAGTAGTATCTGTCTCTTCTTTGGTGGTCAGATCTGTTTCAGGTTCAGGAGATGTTAGAGGTTGCTGTGTTTGTGTTGGTTGCTCAGAAGTGGGAAAAGTTGTCAATGTTGCACCCGTTGAAGATTTAGAGCTATTCATTGGGGACTCTTCTCTTGTTGTTTCAGAGTTTTCTTCTTGGGTAGTTTCATATCGTTGGGTTGTTGGTAAATACACAGATGTTGTTGTGGATTCATACTCGGGAATTACTAATAAAGGATTAAATACATTTGAGCTTTTAAAGGCCTTGGAATTTCTTCTCATAATTCTTTCCAATAAAAAAAATATGTGTTCATCAACTTGTTTGTAATATTGTGAAAAAACACTTACCCCTGACACTTGTGATGTTAAACAAAGTTTTTGCATTCATTAGAGCATTTATGATTTCTTCATTACTGGGCACATTTTGTTCCGAAAAGTCCAAGTCCATCAGTGTGATCACTGAACCAGGCCTACATATGGAGAACACAAACTTGTTTTATTAGTTTTTAAGCAAAGTTTGAAAGCAGTATTTTTTGTCGACTCTTAATCTTGTAACTGTCTGAGACAGTTAAGTACACTGCTTTTAAAACACAAAGTGTAATACTTACTTAAACCAAATAACAGTCAGCCCAAGGAATGCAGTAAACGTTCTTCTTAAGACCGGAACAAACTGGCAAAGATGTGGACAAAAGATAAAGTTACGATTTGTAAATTATTTTTACAAGTCAAAAATAGCCTAATTTTCCACAACAGCTTTGATAATCACATCTTATTCTCTGGGTTTAAATGTAGTATAGTTTACCCTTGTGCGGGTTTCAAAAAATGAATCATTATAAATATCAGTTAACTCTTTTAAATCTTCTGGAAGTGGCTCCATTTTAACCCTTATAAATCTTATTGTTTTGTTCTTTGAAATTGACTCAAATTTAGGTTTACAATAATTCAATCTCCTCATTATTTGGTTTTAAAGAATTGGAGGTATTCAGTGATTGGCTGTTCACTGAGCTGAAGATAATAGGATAGCTCTGGATTATACACTATTGATTTGTAACGTTAAAGTTACTTTTCCTTATTATTGGTTTTGTAAGTTATCCCAGTATTGGAGCACTTGTCCCAAATTTGCTTTGCTGATTACAGCATACACTTTGTACTGAAAACCAAAAGATAAACAAAATATAAGCTTTCCACACATACCTCTTGAATGACTCTCTGTTCCCGATCGGTATAAAGAAGTGAAGAAGTGTTCAGCAGCTCAGGGTAGAAGTCTTCGTCACAAGTAAACTCTACTTGAACTAACTTCTTTAAGAGGGTTGTCGTAAATTTTGTAAAGAAAGTACTCTCAAATGTAGAGGTTGCTGATTCTTCTGTAGTTTCTGACTCTTCTTTGGTGGTGAGATCTGTTTCAATTTGTGGAGAAGTTTCAGACTGCTGAGTTTGAGTTGGTTGCTCAGAAGTTGGAAAGGTAGCCTCAGTTTCACTAGTTAGAGATCCAGAAGAAGTCAACAGTGGCTCCTCTTCTGTTGTTTGGGAGGTTTCATAGCTAGTTCCAGTCTGATCACTAATTGTTGGTGAAGAAGTTGTGGAGAAAGTTCTCTCAAATGTAGAGGTTGTGGATTCTGCAGTAGTATCTGTCTCTTCTTTGGTGGTCAGATCTGTTCGAAGTTGTGGAGATGTTTCAGAATGCTGAGTTTGAGTTGGTTGCTCAGAAGTTGGAAAGGTAGCCTCAGTTTCACTAGTTAGAGATACAGAAGAAGTCAACAGTGGCTCCTCTTCTGTTGTTTTGGAGGTTTCATAGCTAGTTCCAGTCTGATCACTAATTGTTGGTTGAGCAGTTGTGGAGAACGTACTCTCAAATGTAGAGGTTGTGGATTCTGCAGTAGTAGCTGTCTCTTCTTTGGTGGTGAGATCTGTTCCAAGTTGAGGAGATGTTTGAGACTGCTGAGTGTGAGTTGGTTGCTCAGAAGTTGGAAAGGTAGCCTCTGTTTCACTAGTTAGAGATACAGAAGAAGTCAACAGTGGCTCCTCTTCTGTTGTTTTGAAGGTTTCATAGCTAGTTCCAGTCTGATCACTAATTGTTGGTTGAGCAGTTGTTGAGAAAGTTCTCTCAAATGTAGAGGTTGTGGATTCTGCAGTAGTATCTGTCTCTTCTTTGGTGGTCAGATCTGTTCCAAGTTGAGGAGAAGTTTTAGACTGCTGAGTTTGAGTTGGTTGCTCAGAAGTTGGAAAGGTAGCCTCAGTTTCACTAGTTAGAGATACAGAAGAAGTCAACATTTTCTCCTCTTCTGTTGTTTGGGAGGTTTCATAGCTAGTTCCAGTCTGATCACTAATTGTTGGTTGAACAGTTGTGGAGAAAATACTCTCAAATGTAGAGGTTGTGGATTCTGCAGAAGTAGCTGTTTCTTCTTTGGTGGTGAGATCTGTTCCAAGTTGTGGAGAAGTTTCAGACTGCTGAGTGTTCGTTGGTTGCTCAGAAGTTGGAAAGGTAGCCTCTGTTTCACTAGTTAGAGATACAGAAGAAGTCAACAGTGGCTCCTCTTCTGTTGTTTTGAAGGTTTCATAGCTAGTTCCAGTCTGATCACTAATTGTTGGTGAAGAAGTTGTGGAGAAAGTTCTCTCAAATGTAGAGGTTGTGGATTCTGCAGTAGTATCTGTCTCTTCTTTGGTGGTGAGATCTGTTCGAAGTTGTGGAGATGTTTCAGAATGCTGAGTTTGAGTTGGTTGCTCAGAAGTTGGAAAGGTAGCCTCAGTTTCACTAGTTAGAGACACAGAAGAAGTCAACAGTGGCTCCTCTTCTGTTGTTTGGGAGGTTTCATAGCTAGTTCCAGTCTGATCACTAATTGTTGGTTGAGCAGTTGTGGAGAACGTACTCTCAAATGTAGAGGTTGTGGTTTCTGCAGTAGTAGCTTTCTCTTCTTTGGTGGTGAGATCTGTTCCAAGTTGTGGAGAAGTTTCAGACTGCTGAGTATGAGTTGGTTGCTCAGAAGTTGGAAAGGTAGCCTCTGTTTCACTAGTTAGAGATACAGAAGAAGTCAACAGTGGCTCCTCTTCTGTTGTTTGGGAGGTTTCATAGCTAGTTCCAGTCTGATCACTAATTGTTGGTTGAGCAGTTGTTGAGAAAGTTCTCTCAAATGTAGAGGTTGTGGATTCTGCAGTAGTAGCTGTTTCTTCTTTGGTGGTGAGATCTGTTCCAAGTTGAGGAGAAGTTTCAGACTGCTGAGTGTGAGTTGGTTGCTCAGAAGTTGGAAAGGTAGCCTCAGTTTCACTAGTTAGAGATACAGAAGAAGTCAACAGTGGCTCCTCTTCTGTTGTTTTGGAGGTTTCATAGCTAGTTCCAGTCTGATCACTAATTGTTGGTGAAGAAGTTGTGGAGAAAGTTCTCTCAAATGTAGAGGTTGTGGATTCTGCAGTAGTATCTGTCTCTTCTTTGGTGGTCAGATCTGTTTCAGGTTCAGGAGATGTTAGAGGTTGCTGTGTTTGTGTTGGTTGCTCAGAAGTGGGAAAAGTTGTCAATGTTGCACCCGTTGAAGATTTAGAGCTATTCATTGGGGACTCTTCTCTTGTTGTTTCGTAGTTTTCTTCTTGGGTAGTTTCATATCGTTGGGTTGTTGGTAAATACACAGATGTTGTTGTGGATTCATACTCGGGAATTACTAATAAAAGGATTAAATACATTTGAGCTTTTAAAGGCCTTGGAATTTTCTTCTCATAATTCTTTCCAATAAAAAAAATATGTGTTCATCAACTTGTTTGTAATATTGTGAAAAAACACTTACCCCTGACACTTGTGATGTTAAATGATGTTTTTGCTGACAATATAAAATTTATGATTTCTTCATTACTGGGCACATTTTGTTCCGAAAAGTCCAAGTCCATCAGTGTGATCACTGAACCAGGCCTACATATGGAGAACACAAACTTGTTTTATTAGTTTTTAAGCAAAGTTTGAAAGCAGTATTTTTTGTCGACTCTTAATCTTGTAACTGTCTGAGACAGTTAAGTACACTGCTTTTAAAACACAAAGTGTAATACTTACTTAAACCAAATAACAGTCAGCCCAAGGAATGCAGTAAACGTTCTTCTTAAGACCGGAACAAACTGGCAAAGATGTGGACAAAAGATAAAGTTACGATTTGTAAATTATTTTTACAAGTCAAAAATAGCCTAATTTTCCACAACAGCTTTGATAATCACATCTTATTCTCTGGGTTTAAATGTAGTATAGTTTACCCTTGTGCGGGTTTCAAAAAATGAATCATTATAAATATCAGTTAACTCTTTTAAATCTTCTGGAAGTGGCTCCATTTTAACCCTTATAAATCTTATTGTTTTGTTCTTTGAAATTGACTCAAATTTAGGTTTACAATAATTCAATCTCCTCATTATTTGGTTTTAAAGAATTGGAGGTATTCAGTGATTGGCTGTTCACTGAGCTGAAGATAATAGGATAGCTCTGGATTATACACTATTTGATTTGTAACGTTAAAGTTACTTTTCCTTATTTATTGGTTTTGTAAGTTATCCCAGTATTGGAGCACTTGTCCCAAATTTGCTTTGCTGATTACAGCATACACTTTGTACTGAAAACCAAAAGATAAACAAAATATAAGCTTTCCACACATACCTCTTGAATGACTCTCTGTTCCCGATCGGTATAAAGAAGTGAAGAAGTGTTCAGCAGCTCAGGGTAGAAGTCTTCGTCACAAGTAAACTCTACTTGAACTAACTTCTTTAAGAGGGTTGTCGTAAATTTTGTAAAGAAAGTACTCTCAAATGTAGAGGTTGCTGATTCTTCTGTAGTTTCTGACTCTTCTTTGGTGGTGAGATCTGTTTCAATTTGTGGAGAAGTTTCAGACTGCTGAGTTTGAGTTGGTTGCTCAGAAGTTGGAAAGGTAGCCTCAGTTTCACTAGTTAGAGATACAGAAGAAGTCAACAGTGGCTCCTCTTCTGTTGTTTGGGAGGTTTCATAGCTAGTTCCAGTCTGATCACTAATTGTTGGTTGAGCAGTTGTGGAGAACGTACTCTCAAATGTAGAGGTTGTGGATTCTGCAGTAGTAGCTGTTTCTTCTTTGGTGGTGAGATCTGTTCCAAGTTGTGGAGATGTTTCAGACTGCTGAGTGTGAGTTGGTTGCTCAGAAGTTGGAAAGGTAGCCTCAGTTTCACTAGTTAGAGATACAGAAGAAGTCAACAGTGGCTCCTCTTCTGTTGTTTGGGAGGTTTCATAGCTAGTTCCAGTCTGATCACTAATTGTTGGTTGAACAGTTGTGGAGAACATACTTTCAAATGTAGAGGTTGTGGATTCTGCAGTAGTAGCTGTCTCTTCTTTGGTGGTGAGATCTGTTCCAATTTGTGGAGATGTTTGAGACTGCTGAGTTTGAGTTGGTTGCTCAGAAGTTGGAAAGGTAGCCTCAGTTTCACTAGTTAGAGATACAGAAGAAGTCAACATTTGCTCCTCTTCTGTTGTTTGGGAGGTTTCATAGCTAGTTCCTGTCTGATCACTAATTGTTGGTTGAACAGTTGTGGAGAACGTACTCTCAAATGTAGAGGTTGTGGATTCTGCAGTAGTAGCTGTTTCTTCTTTGGTGGTGAGATCTGTTCCAAGTTGTGGAGATGTTTGAGACTGCTGAGTTTGAGTTGGTTGCTCAGAAGTTGGAAAGGTAGCCTCTGTTTTACTAGTTAGAGATACAGAAGAAGTCAACATTTGCTCCTCTTCTGTTGTTTGGGAGGTTTCATAGCTAGTTCCAGTCTGATCACTAATTGTTGGTTGAGCAGTTGTGGAGAACGTACTCTCAAATGTAGAGGTTGTGGATTCTGCAGTAGTAGCTGTCTCTTCTTTGGTGGTGAGATCTGTTCCAAGTTGTGGAGATGTTTGAGACTGCTGAGTTTGAGTTGGTTGCTCAGAAGTTGGAAAGGTAGCCTCAGTTTCACTAGTTAGAGATACAGAAGAAGTCAACATTTGCTCCTCTTCTGTTGTTTGGGAGGTTTCATAGCTAGTTCCTGTCTGATCACTAATTGTTGGTTGAGCAGTTGTGGAGAAAGTACTCTCAAATGTAGAGGTTGTGGATTCTGCAGTAGTAGCTGTTTCTTCTTTGGTGGTCAGATCTGTTCCAAGTTGAGGAGATGTTTGAGACTGCTGAGTTTGAGTTGGTTGCTCAGAAGTTGGAAAGGTAGCCTCTGTTTCACTAGTTAGAGATACAGAAGAAGTCAACAGTGGCTCCTCTTCTGTTGTTTTGGAGGTTTCATAGCTAGTTCCAGTCTGATCACTAATTGTTGGTTGAGCAGTTGTGGAGAACGTACTCTCAAATGTAGAGGTTGTGGATTCTGCAGTAGTAGCTGTTTCTTCTTTGGTGGTGAGATCTGTTCCAAGTTGTGGAGAAGTTTCAGACTGCTGAGTTTGAGTTGGTTGCTCAGAAGTTGGAAAGGTAGATTCAGTTTCACTAGTTAGAGATACAGAAGAAGTCAACATTTGCTCCTCTTCTGTTGTTTGGGAGGTTTCATAGCTAGTTCCAGTCTGATCACTAATTGTTGGTTGAGCAGTTGTGGAGAACGTACTCTCAAATGTAGAGGTTGTGGATTCTGCAGTAGTAGCTGTTTCTTCTTTGGTGGTGAGATCTGTTCCAAGTTGAGGAGATGTTTGAGACAGCTGAGTTTGAGTTGGTTGCTCAGAAGTTGGAAAGGTAGCCTCTGTTTCACTAGTTAGAGATACAGAAGAAGTCAACATTTGCTCCTCTTCTGTTGTTTGGGAGGTTTCATAGCTAGTTCCTGTCTGATCACTAATTGTTGGTTGAACAGTTGTGGAGAAAATACTCTCAAATGTAGAGGTTGTGGATTCTGCAGTAGTAGCTGTTTCTTCTTTGGTGGTGAGATCTGTTCCAAGTTGTGGAGATGTTTGAGACTGCTGAGTTTGAGTTGGTTGCTCAGAAGTTGGAAAGGTAGCCTCTGTTTCACTAGTTAGAGACACAGAAGAAGTCAACAGTGGCTCCTCTTCTGTTGTTTGGGAGGTTTCATAGCTAGTTTCCAGTCTGATCACTAATTGTTGGTTGAGCAGTTGTGGAGAACGTACTCTCAAATGTAGAGGTTGTGGATTCTGCAGTAGTAGCTGTTTTATCTTTGGTGGTGAGATCTGTTCGAAGTTGTGGAGATGTTTCAGACTGCTGAGTTTGAGTTGGTTGCTCAGAAGTTGGAAAGGTAGCCTCTGTTTCACTAGTTAGAGATACAGAAGAAGTCAACATTTGCTCCTCTTCTGTTGTTTGGGAGGTTTCATAGCTAGTTCCTGTCTGATCACTAATTGTTGGTTGAACAGTTGTGGAGAACATACTTTCAAATGTAGAGGTTGTGGATTCTGCAGTAGTAGCTGTCTCTTCTTTGGTGGTGAGATCTGTTCCAAGTTGTGGAGATGTTTGAGACTGCTGAGTTTGAGTTGGTTGCTCAGAAGTTGGAAAGGTAGCCTCAGTTTCACTAGTTAGAGATACAGAAGAAGTCAACATTTTCTCCTCTTCTGTTGTTTGGGAGGTTTCATAGCTAGTTCCTGTCTGATCACTAATTGTTGGTTGAGCAGTTGTGGAGAACATACTCTCAAATGAAGAGGTTGTGGATTCTGCAGTAGTAGCTGTTTCTTCTTTGGTGGTGAGATCTTTTCCAAGTTGTGGAGATGTTTGAGACTGCTGAGTTTGAGTTGGTTGCTCAGAAGTTGGAAAGGTAGCCTCAGTTTCACTAGTTAGAGATACAGAAGAAGTCAACATTTTCTCCTCTTCTGTTGTTTGGGAGGTTTCATAGCTAGTTCCAGTCTGATCACTAATTGTTGGTTGAGCAGTTGTGGAGAACATACTCTCAAATGAAGAGGTTGTGGATTCTGCAGTAGTAGCTGTTTCTTCTTTGGTGGTGAGATCTGTTCCAATTTGTGGAGATGTTTGAGACTGCTGAGTTTGAGTTGGTTGCTCAGAAGTTGGAAAGGTAGCCTCAGTTTCACTAGTTAGAGATACAGAAGAAGTCAACAGTGGCTCCTCTTCTGTTGTTTTGGAGGTTTCATAGCTAGTTCCAGTCTGATCACTAATTGTTGGTTGAGCAGTTGTTGAGAAAGTTCTCTCAAACGTAGAGGTTGTGGATTCTGCAGTAGTAGCTGTTTCTTCTTTGGTGGTGAGATCTTTTCCAAGTTGTGGAGAAGTTTCAGACTGCTGAGTGTTAGTTGGTTGCTCAGAAGATGGAAAGGTAGCCTCTGTTTCACTAGTTAGAGATACAGAAGAAGTCAACATTTGCTCCTCTTCTGTTGTTTTGGAGGTTTCATAGCTAGTTCCAGTCTGATCACTAATTGTTGGTTGAGCAGTTGTGGAGAACGTACTCTCAAATGTAGAGGTTGTGGATTCTGCAGTAGTAGCTGTTTCTTCTTTGGTGGTGAGATCTGTTCCAAGTTGAGGAGATGTTTGAGACTGCTGAGTTTGAGTTGGTTGCTCAGAAGTTGGAAAAGTAGCCTCAGTTTCACTAGTTAGAGATACAGAAGAAGTCAACATTTGCTCCTCTTCTGTTGTTTTGGAGGTTTCATAGCTAGTTCCAGTCTGATCACTAATTGTTGGTTGAGCAGTTGTTGAGAAAGTTCTCTCAAACTTAGAGGTTGTGGATTCTTCAGTAGTAGCTGTTTCTTCTTTGGTGGTGAGATCTTTTCCAAGTTGTGGAGAAGTTTCAGACTGCTGAGTGTAAGTTGGTTGCTCAGAAGTTGGAAAGGTAGCCTCTGTTTCACTAGTTAGAGATACAGAAGAAGTCAACAGTGGCTCCTCTTCTGTTGTTTTGGAGGTTTCATAGCTAGTTCCAGTCTGATCACTAATTGTTGGTTGAGCAGTTGTGGAGAACGTACTCTCAAACGTAGAGGTTGTGGATTCTGCAGTAGTAGCTGTTTCTTCTTTGGTGGTCAGATCAGTTCCAAGTTCAGGAGATGTTTGAGACTGCTGATTTTGAGTTGGGTGCTCAGAAGTTGGAAAAGTAGCCTCAGTTTCACTAGTTAGAGATACAGAAGAAGTCAACAGTGGCTCCTCTTCTGTTGTTTTGAAGGTTTCATAGCTAGTTCCAGTCTGATCACTAATTGTTGGTTGAGCAGTTGTGGAGAACGTACTCTCAAATGTAGAGGTTGTGGATTCTGCAGTAGTAGCTGTCTCTTCTTTGGTGCTGAGATCTGTTCCAAGTTGTGGAGATGTTTGAGACTGCTGAGTTTGAGTTGGTTGCTCAGAAGTTGGAAAGGTAGCCTCAGTTTCACTAGTTAGAGATACAGAAGAAGTCAAAATTTGCTCCTCTTCTGTTGTTTGGGAGGTTTCATAGCTAGTTCCAGTCTGATCAGTAATTGTTGGTTGAACAGTTGTGGAGAACATACTCTCAAATGAAGAGGTTGTGGATTCTGCAGTAGTAGCTGTTTCTTCTTTGGTGGTGAGATCTGTTCCATTTTGTGGAGATGTTTGAGACTTCTGAGTTTGAGTTGGTTGCTCAGAAGTTGGAAAGGTAGCCTCAGTTTCACTAGTTAGAGATACAGAAGAAGTCAAAATTTTCTCCTCTTCTGTTGTTTTGGAGGTTTCATAGCTAGTTCCTGTCTGATCACTAATTGTTGGTTGAGCAGTTGTGGAGAACGTACTCTCAAATGTAGAGGTTGTGGATTCTGCAGTAGTAGCTGTTTCTTCTTTGGTGGTGAGATCTGTTCCAAGTTGAGGAGATGTTTGAGACAGCTGAGTTTGAGTTGGTTGCTCAGAAGTTGGAAAGGTAGCCTCAGTTTCACTAGTTAGAGATACAGAAGAAGTCAACATTTGCTCCTCTTCTGTTGTTTTGGAGGTTTCATAGCTAGTTCCAGTCTGATCACTAATTGTTGGTTGAGCAGTTGTTGAGAAAGTTCTCTCAAATGTAGAGGTATTGGATTCTGGAGTAGTAGCTTTTTCTTCTTTGGTGGTGAGATATGTTCCAAGTTGTGGAGAAGTTTCAGACTGCTGAGTGTTCGTTGGTTGCTCAGAAGTTGGAAAAGTAGCCTCTGTTTCACTAGTTAGAGATACAGAAGAAGTCAACAGTGGCTCCTCTTCTGTTGTTTTGAAGGTTTCATAGCTAGTTCCAGTCTGATCACTAATTGTTGGTTGAGCAGTTGTGGAGAACGTACTCTCAAATGTAGAGGTTGTGGATTCTGCAGTAGTAGCTGTTTCTTCTTTGGTGGTCAGATCAGTTCCAAGTTCAGGAGATGTTTGAGACTGCTGATTTTGAGTTGGGTGCTCAGAAGTTGGAAAAGTAGCCTCAGTTTCACTAGTTAGAGACACAGAAGAAGTCAACAGTGGCTCCTCTTCTGTTGTTTGGGAGGTTTCGTAGCTAGTTCCAGTCTGATCACTAATTGTTGGTTGAGCAGTTGTGGAGAACGTACTCTCAAATGTAGAGGTTGTGGATTCTGCAGTAGTAGCTGTTTCTTCTTTGGTGGTGAGATCTGTTCCAAGTTGAGGAGATGTTTGAGACTGCTGAGTTTGAGTTGGTTGCTCAGAAGTTGGAAAGGTAGCCTCAGTTTCACTAGTTAGAGATACAGAAGAAGTCAACAGTGGCTCCTCTTCTGTTGTTTGGGAGGTTTCGTAGCTAGTTCCAGTCTGATCACTAATTGTTGGTTGAGCAGTTGTGGAGAACGTACTCTCAAATGTAGAGGTTGTGGATTCTGCAGTAGTAGCTGTTTGATCTTTGGTGGTGAGATCTGTTCCAAGTTGTGGAGATGTTTCAGACTGCTGAGTTTGAGTTGGTTGCTCAGAAGTTAGAAAGGTAGCCTTAGTTTCACTAGTTCGAGACACAGAAGAAGTCAACAGTGGCTCCTCTTCTGTTGTTTTGGAGGTTTCATAGCTAGTTCCAGTCTGATCACTAATTGTTTGTTGAGAAGTTGTGGAGAAAGTTCTCTCAAATGTAGAGGTTTTGGATTCTGCAGTAGTATCTGTCTCTTCTTTGGTGGTGAGATCTGTTCCAAGTTGAGGAGATGTTTGAGACAGCTGAGTTTGAGTTGGTTGCTCAGAAGTTGGAAAGGTAGCCTCAGTTTCACTAGTTAGAGATACAGAAGAAGTCAACAGTGGCTCCTCTTCTGTTGTTTTGGAGGTTTCATAGCTAGTTCCAGTCTGATCACTAATTGTTTGTTGAGCAGTTGTTGAGAACGTACTCTCAAATGTAGAGGTTGTGGTTTCTGGAGTAGTAGCTTTCTCTTCTTTGGTGGTGAGATCTGTTCCAAGTTGTGGAGAAGTTTCAGACTGCTGAGTGTTCGTTGGTTGCTCAGAAGTTGGAAAGGTAGCCTCTGTTTCACTAGTTAGAGATACAGAAGAAGTCAACAGTTGCTCCTCTTCTGTTGTTTGGGAGGTTTCATAGCTAGTTCCAGTCTGATCACTAATTGTTGGTTGAGCAGTTGTGGAGAACGTACTCTCAAATGTAGAGGTTGTGGATTCTGCAGTAGTAGCTGTTTCTTCTTTGGTGGTGAGATCTGTTCCAAGTTGTGGAGATGTTTCAGACTGCTGAATGTGAGTTGGTTGCTCAGTTTCAAAAATAGTCAAAGTTATGTAATTGTTTTTTTGTGAAAAAGTTTTTGAAATTGACTCTTTTGTTTTTGATGCTCCATTGTTCGTAGATGTTTTTGGCTCTTCTTGAAGTGAAATCGTTGTTTTCTTTGGACCGGTATAATAAGCAGATGTTGGGATGTTGTTCTCAGTTGTGCTCGTTGAATCCACAGAGGGAGGTGACGTTACTTGGTTTTCTTCTTCAGTGGGTGTTTCGTGGTCTATGGATGTTGTAGATGCCGCACCTACTGTTGTGTCGTCTAGTTGTCTTACTGAAAAAAAAAAGTTTTAAATATTAGTTGAATTTATAAATGTATCAATCTATTTTTTTAAGCAGATGTTGGCATTGGGACAATTGAAATAAAAGTATTAAATGCACTCACCTTTTACACTTGTGATTGTAAAAGTAGTGTTTGTGGACAGAATAAAATCTGTCAGGTCTTTGTCGTTTGGCAAATTTTTTAATGCGAATTCCAAATCCATGAGTGTGATGACAGACCCTGGTCTAAAACAAAAGCAAACTGTTACGTTTGGTGAAAAAATATATACATATATATTTATTTATTTATTTTTTTATCGCATAAGGTTACAAAAAGAAACCCAACTGGAAGCGAAGAGTTGTCAGTCCCAGGAAGGATGTGAATCTGCTTTTTAAGAGTGGCACAAGCTGTTGAGTTTTTTGAGAGAAAGAAAAATCTTGTTTAAAATGAAATGGTTAAAAATTTTTAAGCCTTTGTAAAAAAAAAAGCTGTTTTGACATTGAATAACTACACATACCTCCTCTTGGACTCTTTGTACTCGACCCATAAACAGAGAGGAAGAAAGGTCAAGTAGCTCAGGGCTGAAGGGTTCGTCACAGGTGAACTCTACGGGAACTGTAGTTGTTAAAAGTTCTGTGGTAGTTGATTTTGTTTGTATTTCAGACTCTGCTGTGAAATCTTTTTCAGGGGAAGTAGTTGTCAAAGTTTGGGCAGTACTCGTAGCGTAAGTCTCAGCTGCATTAGTTTGCTTTGGTGACTTCTCCGTTGAGGTTTTTGTTTGAGAGCCAGCCACAGCATAATCAATGTTTGTAGGTTGAGTAGCTGTGGATAAAGTAATCTCAGCTGTAACTTCTCCAAGATCCGCTGTAGTTTCTTGTTCTGCTTCGGACCTGTCATCAATTTCAGGTTGTGAAGTTTTTGGACACTGTGTTGAAGATCCGGACAATGGTGTCTCAACTGAACTTTTTGATCGTTCCAAGGCAGAAACTGCTGAAAGTTCCTTAATTGTTTCTGCATTTTCTCTTTGGGTTGTGTCATAGAGGCTCACAGTTTGCTCAGTGTTTGCAGATCCAGTAGTGATTAAGAGTGTAGGTTCAACTGTAGAAGGAGACTGTTGTGCGTTTGGAATCTCAGATAGTTCTATTGTAGAAATTGTAAAAATTTCCTCTTGTAAAGTTTCAGTTGGAGTTGTTTGGAAGTTAGTTAAAGCATGAACACTTGTAGATCGATCAGGAGCGTCCTGAACTGATGATCGAGTTTCCTCAGTTGGATCGCTTGTAGACCAATCAGTAGCGTCCTGAACTGATGATCGAGTTTCCTCAGTTGGATCTCTTGTAGATCGATCAGGAGCGTCCTGAACTGACGGTCGAGTTTCCTCAGTTGGATCTCTTGTAGATCGATCAGTAGCGTCCTGAACTGACGATCGAGTTTCCTCAGTTGGATCTCTTGTAGATCGATCAGGAGCGTCCTGAACTGATGATCGAGTTTCCTCAGTTGGATCGCTTGTAGACCAATCAGTAGCGTCCTGAACTGACGGACGAGTTTCCTCAGTTGGATCTCTTGTAGATCGATCAGGAGCGTCCTGAACTGATGATCGAGTTTCCTCAGTTGGATCTCTTGTAGACCAATCAGTAGCGTCCTGAACTGACGGTCGAGTTTCCTCAGTTGGATCTCTTGTAGATCGATCAGTAGCGTCCTGAACTGACGATCGAGTTTCCTCAGTTGGATCTCTTGTAGATCGATCAGGAGCGTCCTGAACTGATGATCGAGTTTCCTCAGTTGGATCTCTTGTAGACCAATCAGTAGCGTCCTGAACTGACGATCGAGTTTCCTCAGTTGGATCTCTTGTAGATCGATCAGGAGCGTCCTGAACTGATGATCGAGTTTCCTCAGTTGGATCTCTTGTAGACCAATCAGTAGCGTCCTGAACTGACGGTCGAGTTTCCTCAGTTGGATCTCTTGTAGATCGATCAGGAGCGTCCTGAACTGACGATCGAGTTTCCTCAGTTGGATCTCTTGTAGACCGATCAGTAGCGTCCTGAACTGATGGTCGAGTTTCCTCAGTTGGATCTCTTGTAGATCGATCAGGAGCGTCCTGAACTGACGGACGAGTTTCCTCAGTTGGATCTCTTGTAGATTGATCAGTAGCGTCCTGAACTGACGATCGAGTTTCCTCAGTTGGATCTCTTGTAGATCGATCAGTAGCGTCCTGAACTGACGGTCGAGTTTCCTCAGTTGGATCTCTTGTAGATCGATCAGTAGCGTCCTGAACTGACGGACGAGTTTCCTCAGTTGGATCTCTTGTAGATTGATCAGTAGCGTCCTGAACTGACGATCGAGTTTCCTCAGTTGGATCTCTTGTAGATCGATCAGTAGCGTCCTGAACTGACGGTCGAGTTTCCTCAGTTGGATCTCTTGTAGATCGATCAGTAGCGTCCTGAACTGATGATCGAGTTTCCTCAGTTGGATCTCTTGTAGATCGATCAGTAGCGTCCTGAACTGACGATCGAGTTTCCTCAGTTGGATCTCTTGTAGATCGATCAGTAGCGTCCTGAACTGACGATCGAGTTTCCTCAGTTGGATCTCTTGTAGACCGATCAGTAGCGTCCTGAACTGATGATCGAGTTTCCTCAGTTGGATCTCTTGTAGATCGATCAGGAGCGTCCTGAACTGATGATCGCGTTTCCTCAGTTGGATCTCTTGTAGATCGATCAGGAGCGTCCTGAACTGATGATCGAGTTTCCTCAGTTGGATCTCTTGTAGACCAATCAGTAGCGTCCTGAACTGACGATCGAGTTTCCTCAGTTGGATCTCTTGTAGATCGATCAGGAGCGTCCTGAACTGATGATCGAGTTTCCTCAGTTGGATCTCTTGTAGACCAATCAGTAGCGTCCTGAACTGACGGTCGAGTTTCCTCAGTTGGATCTCTTGTAGATCGATCAGTAGCGTCCTGAACTGATGATCGAGTTTCCTCAGTTGGATCTCTTGTAGATCGATCAGGAGCGTCCTGAACTGACGATCGAGTTTCCTCAGTTGGATCTCTTGTAGACCGATCAGTAGCGTCCTGAACTGACGGTCGAGTTTCCTCAGTTGGATCTCTTGTAGATCGATCAGGAGCGTCCTGAACTGACGGTCGAGTTTCCTCAGTTGGATCTCTTGTAGATCGATCAGGAGCGTCCTGAACTGACGATCGAGTTTCCTCAGTTGGATCTCTTGTAGATCGATCAGTAGCGTCCTGAACTGACGGTCGAGTTTCCTCAGTTGGATCTCTTGTAGATCGATCAGTAGCGTCCTGAACTGACGATCGAGTTTCCTCAGTTGGATCTCTTGTAGACCGATCAGTAGCGTCCTGAACTGACGGACGAGTTTCCTCAGTTGGATCTCTTGTAGACCAATCAGTAGCGTCCTGAACTGACGGTCGAGTTTCCTCAGTTGGATCTCTTGTAGATCGATCAGTAGCGTCCTGAACTGACGGTCGAGTTTCCTCAGTTGGGATCTCTTGTAGACCAATCAGTAGCGTCCTGAACTGACGGTCGAGTTTCCTCAGTTGGATCTCTTGTAGATCGATCAGGAGCGTCCTGAACTGACGATCGAGTTTCCTCAGTTGGATCTCTTGTAGACCGATCAGTAGCGTCCTGAACTGACGGACGAGTTTCCTCAGTTGGATCTCTTGTAGACCAATCAGTAGCGTCCTGAACTGACGGTCGAGTTTCCTCAGTTGGATCTCTTGTAGATCGATCAGTAGCGTCCTGAACTGACGGTCGAGTTTCCTCAGTTGGATCTCTTGTAGACCAATCAGTAGCGTCCTGAACTGACGGTCGAGTTTCCTCAGTTGGATCTCTTGTAGATCGATCAGGAGCGTCCTGAACTGACGGTCGAGTTTCCTCAGTTGGATCTCTTGTAGATCGATCAGTAGCGTCCTGAACTGACGATCGAGTTTCCTCAGTTGGATCTCTTGTAGACCGATCAGTAGCGTCCTGAACTGATGATCGAGTTTCCTCAGTTGGATCTCTTGTAGATCGATCAGGAGCGTCCTGAACTGACGATCGAGTTTCCTCAGTTGGATCTCTTGTAGATCGATCAGGAGCGTCCTGAACTGACGGTCGAGTTTCCTCAGTTGGATCTCTTGTAATTGATTGAATGCTAAACTTACCTGCTGCTGAAGCTGTGGTCACTTTCGGTCCCTCGTCAGGGTTTATTGGATATGTTGTGTTTAAATCTGAAAGCAGAGTTTCTTCAGAATCTGTTGATGTTTGTGGAACATGCTGTGTTTCTCCTGCGGTGGATTCTTCTGGAAATCCTGTGGGTGATTGGCGTGTTTTTGAGGTTGTCTCAATGTTTTTTGCCTGTTCATCTTCATCTTCTGCTGAAGATGCTGTAATTGATAACAGCACTTCTGAGACATTTTTTGAGGCCTCGTGTGTGATGGATTCTTTGCTTGATTGATCTGCTCCGTGAGTAGAAAGCTGATTTTCACCCAAACTAGTTGCTAATGGCTCTTTCACTGATTGAAATATTTGAGCGATGCTGGTAAAGATAGCAGATGTGAATTCTGTTGTCCATTCCAGTGCCTGAGACGACGCTGACGTTGATTGAGGAGTGCCTTCAGGAGGTGGTGTCAGCGTGTCTTCAGTTGCGAACTCTGATGCTGTTGATGTTTCAGGAAGGCTTGTGAAGCGCTTCGACGGGGTCTCTGTTCTATCTCCTAATTCTCTCGTTGAATCTCCGCCTATGCTCGGAGTTGATTGATCAGTGTCTCCTGAATCTAATTGTTGATGTTCTGCTGAGTTTGGTGTTGGTGTGACGCTCAAAGACTCTGGCAGCGTGGCCGGATTCTCTGGGCTGGACGCTGATGGCATGTCTTCTGTTGAAAAGACCTCTGATAGGACTGCTTTAGCCGATTCCTCTCCTGTGCCTTCTGTGATTGATGGACTCATATCTACAGCTGCGGGTTCCTGTGAATTCCTCAATAATGGCTCTGATATTTCGCTGACACGTGTAGATATTTGAGTCATTTCAGTAGCTATTTTGGCAGTGAAGCCTCTCATTGTTTCTTCTGACGAGGATCCATTTCTTTCTGCTGCTGTCACTGAATGATTTGAATGTTCTGTGACTGGCGGGTCATCTGTCAAGAATGAGGATAATTCCTCCATTTCTGCAGTGGCAGCTCCGGTCGATTCATCTGTCAGCAAAGGTAATATTTCCTCGGTTAATTCTTTTCATGACAAGCAAGCAGTGCGGCGGGATGATATAGAAGAGGACGCACCTGTTAAACTGGTTCCGGATGCAGCTGTAATTGAGTCCTGAGGTGTTCTTGCAGGGTCCGATGCCAGATCGTTTGGATCCTGATCTGTGGAAGCTGTGGTCTGAGTTCGGCTTACAGCGAGAGCTTTCCCAACAAACAGAAGACGTGGACCATTAATATCCATTAAAGAGCCTTTTACTGTGAAAGCTGTAGAACTGACCTGTTAATATTAAGAGCAGCATTCGGAATGCATTTCTGCGTGTCTCCATCTCTGTCAGAAAGAAAGCCGGCAGTGAATGAGCGTGTTGTTTTAGGTAGACTTCTGAAACTTCTGTGTTCGGGTCACTGAGCTGCTGAGCGATGGGAGCGAGGTGTGGAAGATCGCCGAATATCTTTCAACAAAAGTCTAATTCTTCGTAGAAAGCTTTGAGAAGCACTTTCCCACACCAAACAATTTCACGCGACAATAGAATGTTGATTTAGACACGAGTGACATATTATCTTGGGTTTCTCTTAATCGTTTTCATCCCTCGAACAAACACTTCTTAAACATCTTAAACATCTGAACACATCTTCCATCTTCACGTGCGTTTAGGAGTTTATTCGCTGCAGGGAGGATGTGAGATTCTAACTCGGGGAGCTCTCCATAGAGAGAAGTATTTCGAGGGAGAAATACATTATTTTAGAATTCAATCTGCAATATGAAGGATTTTATTTAGCTTAATTCAGTCCTCGTTTAGATCCTGTGTTAATGTTTTCATCTTTCAAACCGTCACATTTAACAAATAAAACTAGTGTGCAATGATTACATACATATAGTTTTTATTCTTAACTTGAATTATAACTGTGTTGGTGTGATTTTATTTATGTCTTTGTAGGTGAACTTGATTGTCCCGAAAGGTACCAACAAAAACATATCTTTGGGACTTTTGCAGATTTTAATTCACCCAATCAAAACATTTTATGTTAAAAACTTAAACAATATTTCCTTTATCCAAGAAACAAGTGATATAAACAGCAAATATACTTTATTTATTCTTCTTTAACCTGATTTCTTCAGGTTTAGAATGTGAACCATGTGTGGAGTTCTCATTATTGGTACTTTAGCAGGATCGCTGGCTCTGCTGGACACATTTGTTTAATTCACACAATCACACAATTTTATTCTAAAATGTAAAATGTTATGTTTATGTGTGATTTTTGTTTGTGTGGGAAGAGAGAATTAAGGTAAAGAATCTACCATTTACACACTTTCACACGCCCCGGGTCCAGTAGAACCGAACATAAAATAGATATAATCTAGATATAAAACTAAAGTGTTTATTTGAAGTTTTCGTGTGGAGATTATACACACGCTTGCCATGTACTCTTTATACCCTTTTAGAATCGGATGCTATTTATTACTCTCTCTCTC
>UELW01000730.1:0-33623 GCA_900490495.1 Danionella dracula
TCACTCCTCAGCATCACTCCTGAGCATCACTCCTGAGCGTCACTCCTGAGCATCACTCCTGAGCGTCACTCCTGTGTGTCACGGCTGAGCGTCACTCCCTGAGCATCACTCCTCGCACACTCCTCAGAAGACACTCCCTGAGCATCACTCCTGAGCGTCACTCCTGAGCGTCACTCCTGTGTGTCACGGCTGAGCGTCACTCCTGAGCATCACTCCTGAGCATCACTCCTCAGCATCACTCCAGAGCATCACTCCTGAGCATCACTCCTGAGCATCACTCCTGAGCATCACTCCTGAGCATCACTCCTGAGCATCACTCCTGAGCGTCACTCCTGAGCATCACTCCTGAGCAATCACATCAGCATCACGCCTGACGCACTCTCCAGAGCATCACTCCTCAGCATCACTCCTGAGCATCACTCCTGAGCATCACTCCCGGCACTGAGCGTCACTCCTGAGCATCACTCCAGAGCATCACTCCTCAGCATCACTCCTGAGCGTCACTCCGGAGCTTCACTCCTGAGCGTTACGCCCGTGCATCATTCCTGGCACTCGTGTCTATATTATTAGCAGCTCCTTGCTCTTGCTGATTTGTTTTGCTACACTGACCAGTCAAATATGTTTCTCAAATAGTTTTTAAAAACATCATTAAATCAACAGAGCCCAGGACTTGGACGTTTTGTGCCGGGAAACAAATGTCAGGTAAACAAACTAGTTAGCACACACTACTATATCAGCAACGCAACAGAAAGTGTTTGTGATCTGTGTAAATGGAGTAATTGGAGACAGACGCATTCAATGATTTCCAAATATTATCATATATAATACATTACAACTCAGCAAAAAATGTGATGGAAGTAAAACAGTTTGATCTTATTGTATTTAATGTCCCCTTGAACACTTTCCAACGAGGAATAAAAAAAATGTGATTCTCAAAAAAAAATGTAATTATTAAACAGTCTGTTAACACAATCTTGTCCTCCTAAACTTTTCAACATTACATTTTAGCAACATTCCAAGTAAAATTACTTTTGTTGCTTTACATCTGCTTTTATGTATTTCTTTGTTTATCTAGGAGCTGAGCTTTGATAAAACATCACTGAATGTCTAACATCAAAGAAAAGTAGCAAAATTCCCCAGAAGCAGAAAGCTATGAAAATTTAATGCATATTGTAGATAACGCAGGATTTAAAGGGGTTAAAAGCAATTATTCTATAATGTACCTGAGTTGAAACCCAGTACAGGCCCAAGGATAGAGACCTGTGTGATCTCAGAGGTCAATAAAAGAAGAAGAAAGTCCTGTCAGTCACTATAAATCAGTCGAACCGAAGCAACATGATTGAGATCAAGCCTCCCCAGCAGCATGGCTTCCTGAAGAAAAGAACATCGTTCTGGAGAGTCCCTGCTGTGATGTGACCTAAAACCACACAAATACATCTTTATCTTTAAATGAAGCTGTGGATTAAATGAAGAGTTTCTGAAACTACTAGATCTACTAGAAGCAGAGCCCAAAAATGAGAGTAAATGCAAAGAAAGCAGAAGTCTGAGTTTGTTTAGAAAGCACATCTCTTTATACTAATGAAGATACAAGGAGCAACCTCATCAAAAAACGCAGAAACAGGTCCACGAGAACATCTGCCACATCTCACCAGCTCGAGCGACCCCACAGGTGAACGCCGAGGCCACCGAAGGCTGACTCCGGACCAGACGAGCACTGATGCACATGATCCTCTCACTCCTCATTAGCAGAGCGGTGGTGGCAGATGTGAAGGGGCTGATGTTTCAGGTTTAAGAGGCTCTGACGGCTTCCTCTTGTGATGAGAGGGGACCTGGCGTGGACGGGAGAAAAGCAGCCTTGATTTGACTTCCAAGAACTCGTCGTGCTTGTGTTTTATTTCTTCTGTTGTTGTTAGATACTCAACACGGGAGAGCTTGGCCTCGCAAAGGGTCCCTAACTACACCAGAGGTGATAAACGACAAGCGTGGGTCACCGATGCATGAGATTGTGTAGATTTCACATTTGATTTGAGTTGGCCAAAATTGCTAGGAGTACCCCGTGGATGACTTGAAAATGGATCGATTAGTCATGATGAGTCAAAAAAGCAGAAATCGCTTGTTTTGTGTCTTTCACAAGCTTGAAGGTTTTGCATCTTTCAAATGAAGCTGCGAGGTTGCATCAGCTGGTGTAAAAATCAATGCTTCAAGGTGTCTCCCTTCTCTTCGTGTTTGGAGCTCTGGGAGTATTGTGTGTTGTTTTATGCCATTTTAAAACAAATTGTCTTTATCTTCCTCTTCCTTTTTGTGTGTTTTTTTTTTAACTGGAGAGAAAGCAATCTCTCATGGTTTAAAGATTGAAATGAGAAGCCCTCTACAGCCCTTCAGTGTACCAAAAGATGCCATAAATCCACACAAAAGCATCATCTCGCCTCACCTGCTGCTGGTCTGGAGTCTGGTCGCGCACATGTGCTCAGACTAATCGGATCAATCTCATAACGAAAGGTTAACTCGATAAGCAAAGCAGGTGGGAGAAGAGGCAGACCGATGGATGGAAACATTCTGTGCTCTGTCACTCAGCAGCTCCGCGTCGACTTCAAATTGCTTTATTTCTGCTCTGAGACGATGACATGACATCATTCAGAGCTCAATACTGCGGGGTCAGTGAGAAGCGCAAGCTAACAACTCCAGGGAAAAAACTCCTGAATAAATTTCATTCGGGAAGAATAGACATCCTTGCAACCACACAGACCATCATGTTATGGCTTTGCAAGATCTAACGTCTTTCTGACTTTATTTACACTCGATTTCTTGGTTTGCAGATATGTTTTAATGATTAGGGAGTTTGGTTCTGGTTCCTGAGTCTGTGAAAGTAGAAAAATAATTTTGGTGTCACAACACAGACAGTACTTGGTGCACACAGGTTTGCTTCAAACTATGGTTAAGGATACAGGAATACTTTCCTTTACAGGAAAGAGAGGCGACGCAGGAGGATGAAGAGGGGAGCGAGGACGCCAAACTGGAGACAAAAGTGCAAACCAAGGGAGAATGGAACCCAGATGGTGACGAGCACACGTGTAGGGACCCCCAGGTTAGTGTTCCTGTGATTTGCGGTTCGCTATTCTCACGTTTGATGGCCGGGAAGTTGAGTTAAGGCAAGGCAAGTTTATTTGTATAGTACGTTTGTGTACACATTCGCAATTCAAAGTGCTTTACAGAAGAATTCAGATCATAGATAAAAGAGATAAAAGAAAGGAATAAGACATTAAGCAAAACATCAAAAAAAAGCAGAAGCTGAAAGGTGCGGTGCTGTTCGGACAGCAGAGCTCAGTCAGTAAACACATTTAAATAAATGTTTTATCTGGATTTAAACGTGACTAAGTTTGAGCTACTCTTATCTCTTCTGGAAGCTGGTTCCAGCTGCGGGCAGCATAGTCACTGAAAGCAGACTCTCCCTGTTTGAAGCGAGGCCATGGTAGTTCTAACTGATCTGAACCTGATGATCTCAGAGCTCTGTTTGGTTTGTATATAGTAAGAAGATCTGTAAAGTATTTTGGTGCTGAGCTGTTTTGTGACTTATAGAAGTCACAAAATTAGAGTGGGCAAGTGTCGGGCAATTAAAGGAGGCTTAGAAAAGGAGTGTGTCTATCCTCCTCATCGCTTTTACAAGTTGTTGGCTCCAAAATATATGTGTGACGCGCAGACAGAGTGTGTTGAGGGAAAAGATGGCACAGAGTGTGACTTGATTACCTTAAAGTTTACGGCGTCGCGTGTTACGTTGCTGGACAACAAAAATGATGGCTACCAACCACTTCTTCCAGCCTTGCCAGCTGTGAGTGTGTGCGTACTTATGGGTTGGCCCCCAATTCACTTATGCCCACATGATCTTATTATATACAGGGTCATTACTGCACAAATTAAAATAAGGATTTACATTTCATTTTACATTTATGCATTTGGCAGACACTTTTGTCCAAAGCGACTTACATCAGGGGAGAGACAATCTGAGATCTGTTACACCGTCAAAGTCTATCTCAGCTTCTCATAATAGAAATTGTATCAACTGATCAATAAACCAAAGCAGTGAGGAAATAAAGGAAGGTTTAACAAAATAACATTTATGGCTCCTACAGAGGAGGATATTAAAGGGAAGAGAAGGATTCGTTCGCTGCGTATCCTTTAGATTTTAGTGATGGCACAACACGAAGGGTTTAGTTGGGTTTGGCCTTGCTTCACTGTTGTGTTCCCGTTGAACCTCAGGATCAGAGCTGAGCAGGCTTGTTAAAGATAACTCTGCTGTGTTCTGCTTGCTTGGTGAATAGCAGGGTTATGATAGAAATGCAATAACCTGATCACACACAACACGGGTGGAAGGACTGGAGTGTGCGTGCGTCCACCCGACTGCAGCCATTCAGAATGAGACGCATCCGAACAAGGGTGACGGAGGTGTTCGATGCTTTAAAAACATGCATCAGTTTCACAATTGATTCGCTAAGACTGTCAAAAACTAAATATCTGTTTGTTCTGTGACGACTGTGACGAGCATGGCTCACGTTAACCGTTCTTTAAACAAAAAACCCAAACTGAATCCACCTCAGCAACACCCTAGCAACCACTCATAACTTCATCTCGGTGGCTTTCATTGAGACGGTGGATGTTGCTATGGAAACTGGTAACGCATAATCATTTTGCTGGAAGACGGTGATGAACTCGTTCCTGAGACTCGACCCTCAGGACTCCGCTTGTCTGGCGTGAGAAACACTCCAGTTACTCTGAGACCTCCATCAGCATCCGCTGCCTCCTTTCTCTTCCTTCTTTATCACTCCGCTCCTCCGTGAGAGCCACACACCGTCTCTCTCTCTCTCTCTCTCTCTCTCTCTCTCTCTCTCCTCCTCCTCCTCTTGTTCTGCTATCCCGAGGGTGGATCACAAGCATCTGTGCTGCTTTAATGGCATCCTCTGGGAAAACTGACTTACGGATGCAGCTTAAACTGCAGAAATGAGCAACAAAAACCCTAAAAGGACAAACACGTCGCGTGGTGGAATTGTTTGCTCACACCACTGTCGTCTCGTTAGATCTTCTTCCTTGCTTCCAGACGGCAGAGATTTAAATCTAATCAGTGGAGTCCTTGAGAAACTAACTCGTTAGCACCCAGGAGAACATGTTTAGATGCAAAACAATGTTTTCTGCCTGCTACAAGCTTAAAACTAGATTATAATTTAAAACTAGACCATAATGCTTTAAGCTTGCTTTTATTGTTCTTTGAATCTTTCGAGTTTGCAAGTGCTGCCTCGTGAACTCTTAAAAAGATCTTCATGTTCAAAGTGGTAGCTCTCCAGCTTGAGGTCCGCATCTCTCCTCACTGATCTCTCTCGGGGGTAGTTCATGTTCTTCTCATGAGTGCTCGGGGTCAGAGATCATCAAATCTGGTCCTGGAGTTCACCATTGCATTTTTTTAATTCATCCATCAGGAAACACACCTTCTACACTTATTAAGCTCCTTTTGGTTTGTCTGGAGCTAGAGTAGTATGCATACTAGAGCAGGGTTGCAGATTAAATGCGTAGGGCTCCAGAGCTGCAGGACCAGATTGAAAACTCTTTTTGTCTTCAGTTGGTGGCACAAAGCTTTGACAAAAAAAGCTACAGTTTAACTCATCAATAATAAGTACATTTCTTTTGTCAGGCTGGATAATCACAAGTCTTTTATACAAAATAGATGTGCTTGTTTAACACCGTCTGAGACAGCGGCGGTCACCGGAGGCAGCGCCACAAGAGATATCTTACAGACAAGAATGAGTTCAACTAAAATTGAGGAGAATAATTCCAGCCGTTAAAAAGAGATCGTTTACCAAAATTATTTCTGTTTGAGTTCGTGTTTTTTTCCCAAGTTTAATTCTCCTTGCGCTGTGACTGAAGATATAACAGATTTTATTTTGAGCACCTAACACTGACTCATAGCCTCATAGTTGTTTAAAAAATCTGAGAATTAAATTTAGCTTAAAAATGTTAAGCTTAAAAAAGCTCCAGGGCCAACTGCTTTAACATAAAAACGCATCAAATCAATTAATTTAACCAGAAGATTCACGAGGCACCACAATCAACAACTTCTATCCTTAAAACTCTCCAAAATGAAGCGTTGAACCTGCACAGGTACAAAAGCATTTTTCAGGAAGCTCCAGGACGCACAGTTTTTTTTAGCCTTTGATTCAAATGAAAGCCTTGAACCTGAACATTTCTGAAAAATCCTCAGAAAGGACTCCTTTATGTTTCAGATCCCTTACAGCGAGGAGAAGTGAACCCTGAAAGCTGATGTCTGTCTCAGGTGTCACTGCTGTAGTGAGAGCGTAGCACCCTCGTCTGAGGTCCTACCACCGTGCCTGGTTTAGATGGTTTCTGAATTAAACCTGTTCTAAACCTGTAATCTATACACAAAATAACCTTAAAAGCCGAATTTGAAACAACAGTGTTCTAAGGTGTCTGTTTAGCCAGAAGAATTGCTTTAATAGGTTTGTTTGTGTGTTTTTTTTTAGAAACAAACATGACAAAAATAGCTTAAAAAATAGAGTACGCTCCAGAGAAATGTTTAAAACTTATAAGTTCTGCCATATAAAACCTACTCTGAGAGAACATTCAAATAGTTCACATCGTTTAGTTTCACACAGTTTTGAACCTACTTCCAAAAATCACTCAAAACTTGATTAGACAGTTTCTCTGTATGTCTGTTCGTGTAAATCTGAGACTGAATGCTGTTCTCAATCTTGTTCTGTTGAGTAATGAGCTCAATAACAGCCTCCATTATCATTTCTCCTTCCTTTGATTTAGATGAATTCCAAAGATGCCTGTAGATGCCTCAAATTACATCAAATGCATGGGCTCAGATCAGAGATATTTCAGAGCGACAGACTGAGACGGATAAACGGAGATTACATGGTCACTTTTGGAATAGAGCTCAAATAAGCCTCAACAAGAGTAAAATAAACTCTTAATATCACCATGTACGACTCAAAATGAACATTGACGTATGCTTTTTGTTTAAAAAATAACTGATGCAGAGCTTAACCTAATCACACAATTAAGAGCTTACTAGTTCTACTCAAATCTACTCTAAACACTTTACCTTTTACTCTCTACAGTGCACTCTGGCAGTTTTTACTGTGTACACTTGTATGTCTTCCGCAAAACGGCATTTATTTAATCTATATCAACAAACCATGTGTCCTAAAGGGGGCGTGAAAGAGGTAAAAAGTAGTGGGGCAAGAACAGAACCCTGTGGAACACCAGGAGAGAGACATATGTGGGCACAAACTTGTTTTCTTTTTCCATCTGTCTTTTGGTGTTAACAAGTCATCAAATTTACACGGGGCTGCAAGTGCACAACACGCATTTAATAATAATAATAAAATAAATGAATTGATTAAAATATATTTTATATTTACTCCCATTGTCTTACTTACACCTTCTCCAAAACCGTCTAATTGCCTAACAGATGGTTAAACCAGTTCTTTTGAGCTGTTTTAGTCCTCTGATCAAATCCAGGATGGTAAGCATCAGGGTGGAAAGATGGTGCAGTGGTGGAATTGGTCATTCTGCAACTGGAAGGTTGGTGGTTTGATCCCTCTAGGGCCATTCTGCCATTGTGGCCCTGGGCAAACCACTTTCACCCACATTGCCCAGTATGGATGTGAGTGACTGATAGAGTGTGTTTGGTGGATGTGAGTGACTGGTGGAGTGTGTTTGGTGGATGTGAGTGACTGGTGGAGGTGTGTTTGGGTGGGATGTGAGTGACTGGTGGAGTGTGTTTGGTGGATGTGTGTGACTGGTGGAGTGTGTTGGGTGGAGGAGAGTGACTGGTGGAGTGTGAGTGACTGGTGGAGTGTGTTTGGTAGATGTGAGTGACTGGTAGGTTGTGTTTGGTGGATGTGTGTGACTGGTGGGGTGTGTTTGGTGGGATGTGTGTGACTGGTGGGGTGTGTTTGGTGGATGTGTGTGACTGGTGGGGTGTGTTTGGTGGGATGTGGTGACTGGTGGGGTGTGTTTGGGTGGATGTGTGTGACTGGTGGAGTGTGTTGGGTTGATGAGAGTGACTGGTGGAGTGTGTTGGGTGGGATGTAGAGTGACTGGTGGAGTGTGTTTGATGGATGTGTGTGACTGGTGGAGTGTGTTTGGTGGATAGAGTGACTGGTGGAGTGTGTTTTGGTGGATGTGAGTGACTGGTGGGGGGTGTGTTTGGTGGATTGTGAGTGACTGGTGGGGGTGTGTTTGGTGGATGTGTGTGACTGATGGGGTGTGTTTGGTGGATGTTGTGTGAGTGGTGGGTGTGTTTGGTGGATGTGTGTGACTGGTGGAGTGGTGTTTGAGTGGATGTGTGTGACTGGTGGAGTGTTTGGGTGATGAGTGACTGGTGGAGTGTTGTTTGGTGGATGTGTGTGACTGGTGGAGTGTGTTTGGTGTATGTGAGTGACTGTGGAGTGTGTTTGGTGGATGAGAGTGACTGGTGGAGTGTGTTTGGTGGATGTGAGTGACTGGTGGGGTGGTTTGGTGGATGTGAGTGACTGGTGGGGTGCTTTGGTGGATGTGTGTGACTGGTGGGGTGTGTTTGGTGGATGTGTGTGACTGGTGGAGTGTGTTTGGTGGATGTGTGTGACTGGTGGGTGGTGTTTGGTGGATGTGGTGTGACTGGTTGGAGTGTGTTTGGTGGATGAGTGTGACTGGGTGGAGTGTGTTTGGTGGATGAGAGTGACTGGTGGAGTGTGTTTGGTGGATGTGAGTGACTGGTGGGGTGTGTTTGGGTGGATGTGAGTGACTGGTGGGGGTGTGTTTGGTGGATGTGAGTGACTGGTGGGGTGTGTTTGGTGGATGTGAGTGACTGGTGGGGTGTGTTTGGTGGAATGTGAGTGACTGGTGGGGTGTGTTTGGTGGATGTGAGTGACTGGTGGGGTGTGTTTGGTGGATGTGTTGTGACTGGTGGAGTGTGTTTGGTGGATGAGTGTGACTGGTGGAGTGTGTTTGGTGGATGAAGAGTGACTGGTGGGGGTGTGTTTGGTGGATGTGAGTGACTGGTGGGGTGGTGTTTGGTGGATGTGAGTGACTGGTGGGGTGTGGTTTGGTGGATTGTGGTGACTGGTGGAGTGTGGTTTGGTGGATGTGGTGTGACTGGTGGAGTGTGTTTGGTGGATGAGTGTGACTGGTGGAGTGTGTTTGGTGGATGAGAGTGACTGGTGGGGGTGTGTTTGGTGGATGTGAGTACTGTGGGGTGTGTTTGGTGGATGTTGAAGTAACTGGTGGGTGTGTTTGGTGGATGTGAGTGACTGGTGGGGTGTGGTTTGGTGGATGTGAGTACTGGTGGGGGTGTGTTGTGGGTGGATGGTGAGTGACTGGTGGGGTGTGTTTGGTGGATGTGAGTAACTGGTGGGGTGTGTTTGGTGGATGTGAGTGACTGGTGGATGGTGTTTGGTGGATGTGTGTGACTGGTGGAGTGTGTTTGGTGGATGAGTGTGACTGGTGGAGTGGTGGTTTGGTGGATGAGAGTGACTGGTTGGTGTGTGTTGGGTGGATGTGAAGTACTGGTTGGGTGTGTTTGTGTGGATGTGAGTAACTGGTGGGGTGTGTTTGGTGGATGTGAGTAACTGGTGGGGTGTGGTTTGGGTGGATGTGAGTGACTGTGGAGTGTGTTTGGTGGATGTGAGTGACTGGTGGGGTTGGTGTTTGGTGGATTGAGTAACTGGTGGGGTGTGTTTGGTGGATGTGATTGACTGGTGGGGTGTGTTTGGTGATGTGAGTGACTGGTGGGGTGTGTTGGTGGAGTGTGAGTGATTGGTGGAGTGTGTTTTGGTGGACGAGTGTGACTGGTGGAGTGTGTTTGGTGGATGGTGAGTGACTGGTGGAGTGTGTTGGTGGATGTGAGTGAATGTGGAGGGTGTTTGGTGGATGTGAGTGACTGGTGGAGTGTGTTTGGTGGATGTGAGTGACTGGTGGAGGGTGTTTGGTGGTGGGCAGGAGGTCGTAGGCGCAGAATGGCAGCCACGTTCTGTCAGACTCCTCCAGAGCAGCTGAGGGCTACTAAGGTAGCTTATCACATGCAGAGAGTGAATGTGGAGTGAATGAAGAATGCTCTGATAATTGTAAAGCGTCTTTGAGTGTCTAGAAAAGTGCTATATTAATTGAAGGCATTATTATTATTATTATTATTATTATTATTATAACAACACCTGCATCACTACAGCCGAGGTACACATAGGTAAGTGTTTCTGTTTTATTAGAGGAGTGTTTTCAGCATCTAGCTGCCGAAGGTTGCACAAACAGAAGATTTGTTTGTTAATTTTCAGAGTTAATGTGTTCAGCAGCAGGTGAGCGGAGCGTTCATGTCTCTCATCTGATGTTTTCTCATCTAAACGTGGACCATCATGCATTTTTCATCGTGCCTCGGAGCGCGTCAGCTCCTGAAGATTGTTAATTATCGCTCGGCAGCCAGGAGTGCTAATTCACTTTACTCTCACAGCGCTCTCCCCAGCAGACGCTGACTTTTACAAACCATCTAAAAAGAGTCTTTTTTTAGCGTTGGAAGGAGCCCAGGTTAAATTAATTCAGAGAATTTTCTACATTATATCTAATATTCCGTCTTCAAGGCCCTGCCCAAAGATGCTCCTTGATTTAATGAAGATGGTGATGAGACGGACGTGCATCGATGAACCCGAGGTTCAGCTCAAAGAGGTTCTAGAGGTTCTGGTGTGCAGAGAAGAGGCGGAGGAGAGGAACAGCTCGTTCACATCTGCTTTTTAAAGCTAAATAAAGTAGCTCTAACAAGATTAACATCTTATTAACCAGGCACTCCAATCAGCCTTTATATTGGATTGATTTAAAATTATGTTTTTAAATCATTTATAAAGTTTGAGACTGGTGCAGACTATTAGGCAAAGCTACTCTGTAAAAGTAGTTTGTTAGGTTTACTTAATTGAATTGTGCAAACTCAGGTAATTTAATTCAATTAAGCAATTGCAACCTTTTTTTTTACCTCAAGTAATATTTAGTGATGCAGTAAATGTAATTCTTACTCATGTTGGAATCAAATGCGCTTAGTTTACTTAAACTACAGTCTGTGATTATTCTGAATAATGAAAGTTTAACATAGTAACTAGTTAAAAACAGAGCTGTTTGTTCATATAACTTTAAAACATTTATTTTTAAAATGCTTAAACCAGCAGAACAAGTGAAGCAAACATGTTTCCGGCATAAAGTCCTGCATCCAAAGACACGGCACTTCTTAGTGGAAAAAATGTTTTAACAAAAGGTTTGAATTCAAAAAATAAAATAAAATAAATGAAATTTTGGAAGTCCTGCATCCAAACGCACGGAACGTCTTAGAAATAAAACGTTATCAGGATTGAAACTTTGGAGACCTGCATCAAAATACACAGAATTTTCTAGTAGAAAAAAGTATGTTTTAACATTGAAAAGGTTATTTTATTTATTTAAAAAAATTATGTTTCAAAATACAGTAAAATTAACATCAAAACTGCTTTAGAACGGTTACTCTCGACCGCAGTCTAACCTGCATTTCATATTTGGTCATAACTTCAGTTCACTCTTAACTCAGGAGCTCGTAAGAAGACTGAAACATGGCAAACCATCACAAACTGGACACAGAGATCCTGAAAGGTACGGGTCCAGGTCCACGTCCGGGTCCAGGTCTGGGTACGGGTCCAGGTCCACGTCCGGGTCCAGGTCCGGGTATGGGTACGGGTCCAGGTCTGGGTACGGGTCCACGTCCGGGTCCAGGTCCACGTCCGGGTCCAGGTCTGGGTACGGGTCCACGTCCGGGTCCAGGTCCACGTCCGGGTCCAGGTCCAGGTATGGGTACGGGTCCAGGTCCACGTCCGGGTCCAGGTCTGGGTACGGGTCCAGGTCTGGGTACGGGTCCACGTCCGGGGTCCAGGTCCACGTCCGGGTCCAGGTCTGGGTACGGGTCCAGGTCCACGTCCGGGTCCAGGTCTGGGTACGGGTCCAGGTCTGGGTACGGGTCCACGTCCGGGTCCAGGTCCACGTCCAGGTCCAGGTCTGGGTACGGGTCCAGGTCCACGTCCGGGTCCAGGTCTGGGTACGGGTCCACGTCCGGGTCCAGGTCAACGTCCGGGGTCCAGGTCTGGGTACGGGTCCACGTCCGGGTCCAGGTCCACGTCCAGGTCCAGGTCTGGGTACGGGTTCCAGTCCACGTCCGGGTCCAGGTCTGGGTACGGGTCCAGGTCTGGGTACGGGTCCACGTCCGGGTCCAGGTCCACGGTCCCAGGTCCAGGTCTGGGTAAGGGTCCAGGTCCACGCCGGGTCCAGGTCTGGGTACGGGTCCACGTCCGGGTCCAGGTCCACGTCCGGGTACGGGTCCAGGTCTGGGTACGGGTCCAGGTCTGGGTACGGGTCCACGTCCACGTCCGGGTCCAGGTCCACGTCCGGGTCCAGGTCCACGTCCGGCTCCAGGTCTGGGTACGGGTCCAGGTCCGGGTACGGGTCCAGGTCCGGGTACGGGTCCAGGTCTAGGTCCGGGTCCAGGTCTGGGTACGGGTCCACGTCCGAGTTCACGTCCGGGTCCAGGTCTGGGTACGGGTCCAGGTCTAGGTCCAGGTCCAGATCTGGGTACGGGTCCAGGTCTGGGTCCGGGGTTGTTTGTTTTGTTTTTCAGGTTCTGTCCGGCGAACTGTTCGTTGATGATGTTGAGTTTGTATGTTTCTTTATGCTGGGGAGGTGATTAGCACCTGCCTCAGTCAGCGGGAGGCCCCTCTCAGAGGGAACTCCTGTCTACTCTACCTGATCCTCATGAGGACTTTGTGAAGCTGCTTTGAAAGAAATTGTTAAAACCTGAAAGAAATGTTTAAGGGACTGTACTTTTAATAACAAGAGCGTTCAACCAAAGTATGGGAAGTCCTTTAAAATCTTTGTGAGTAATACAACGTTTCATATTTTTATTTTAGATTACAAACCAATTTTAGATTACCTAACCTTAATGAAAGGGTTTCTTTCTTCTTCGGGAAAATTTAGAAATAAAGAAGAGCCACACGTTTTCATGAAATACAATTATTTTATATTCTCTCATTTTAAAACAGTGGTTGCTTTCCTCCACGCAGACACAAATATCACATCAAACAACACATTCCAACAAACATAGAAATAAAATAGAAGAAGAGAGGAAAGAGAAGAGGCACGCTTTTAATGTAACTAACTAAGAAATGAGAAAATGAGTTCCGAACGGCACTTTAAAAAAGAATGGGAATAAATGCTGTGCGTTGTGTTTTGAGAAGTTGATGTTCACTCAAGCGTACTAATATTAAAGAATTTAAGCATTGAATAACCTACAAACTTTTCTCTAAAAGCTAAAAACGTATCTCTTTGATCTGGCTTGATTTTATCATACACTGTCTCTTATTTAATTGTATAGTCTATACTGTATTTTATTTGTTTTATGTTTTTAGTAAGTTGTCTGCTGAAGCGCTTCGGTCGCATCTCCTGAGCTGAATACAGAAATAACGCTGACGACTTGAAATCAAGGTCAAGTTTATTCTTAAGGCTCCATTCAGTCAATTCATTGTTTTGACTATTTATTTATTTTATGTCATAATTAATGTATTGATTCTATTTAGTACGTAGCATTATTTCAATTCATTTATATTTTTAGTGCATGATGTCAGTCAATGAAAAAATGTTCCTCGAATCATTTTGGGAAGAGAAAACTCACATAAAACTTCTGTGAAACTTTTCCCTTAACAACTCTCCTCTAATTCTGTATTTCATGCAAACATTAAAAGCTGTGAATAAATCACTTTAAGCCTTGTTATGATCGAATTTCTTCTCTTTGAAGAGGATTTTTTGAGTAGAAAAAGCATCTGCTCTTTGAAGAAGAGTTTGTTTCTGCAGTGGAGCGCTGCGGGACTGCAGGATGAGAGGCTGAGAGGAAGTTCTCCAGGAACTTCTGCTGCTGCTGGAAAAACCACTCCAGAGGTTTTTTTTCTCCTCAAGAGAAGAAGAAGAAGCAGTGGAAGCAGCTCCGTTACTCGAGGAATCCCGCTGCTCGTTACAGGAGACCGCGTCCGCTGAACTTCTCTGATGGATCTTCTCGGGAAGCGCTGAAGCTTGCGCGGAGGAACTCTTCCCTCGGACGGACGGAGCGATGCGACGCGACTGAGCGATGCCTCGCAGAAATGGACAGACTGCGTCCAGAAGCAAACATGGCGCCCGTCTCCCGGAGTTTGGCGCTCTCGTCCCGAGCCTGCTCCTGGCTCTGGGATGCCTCGGAGCGGCCTCGGAGGGCCCCGGGGAAGCGTGCGGCCCCTGCCCGGGGAACTGCTCGTGCACCCCGGTGGGACCCCAGTATTCGTGCCTGGTGAACTGCTCCGGCGCGGGGCTGGACCAGGCCCCGGCGGCGTCCGAGCTGCCCAGGGACACGCACGCGCTGTAAGTCCCCGCCGCTCTCTGAAGAACAGTTCTGCTTGAGAGAACATCTGAGTTTGAGTTTGAGTTTGAGTTTTAGTTTGAGTCTGAGTTTGTGTTTGTGTTTGAGTCTGAGTTTGTGTTTGAGTTTGAGTTTGTGTTTGAGTCTGAGTTTAAGTCTGAGTTTGTGTTGAGTTTGAGTCTGAGTTTGTGTTTGTGTTTGAGTCTGAGTTTAAGTCTGAGTTTGTGTTTGCGTCTGAGTCTGAGTTTGTGTTTGTGTTTGAGTTTGAGTCTGAGTTTGTGTTTGTGTTTGAGTCTGAGTTTGTGTTTGAGTTTGAGTCTGAGTTTGTGTTTGTGTTTGAGTCTGAGTTTGTGTTTGAGTTTGAGTTTGTGTTTGAGTCTGAGTTTAAGTCTGAGTTTGTGTTTGAGTTTGAGTCTGAGTTTGTGTTTGTGTTTGAGTCTGAGTTTAAGTCTGAGTTTGTGTTTGCGTCTGAGTCTGAGTTTGTGTTTGTGTTTGAGTCTGAGTTTAAGTCTGAGTTTGTGTTTGCGTCTGAGTCTGAGTTTGTGTTTGTGTTTGAGTTTGAGTTTGTGTTTGTGTTTGAGTCTGAGTTTAAGTCTGAGTTTGTGTTTGAGTTTGAGTCTGAGTTTGTGTTTGTGTTTGAGTCTGAGTTTAAGTCTGAGTTTGTGTTTGCGTCTGAGTCTGAGTTTGTGTTTGTGTTTGAGTTTGAGTTTGTGTTTGAGTTTGTGTTTGAGTCTGAGTTTAAGTCTGAGTTTGTGTTTGAGTTTGAGTCTGAGTTTGTGTTTGTGTTTGAGTCTGAGTTTAAGTCTGAGTTTGTGTTTGCGTCTGAGTCTGAGTTTGTGTTTGTGTTTGAGTTTGAGTTTGTGTTTGAGTCTGAGTTTAAGTCTGAGTTTGTGTTTGCGTCTAAGTTTGAGTTTGTGTTTGAGTCTGAGTTTGTGTTTGAGTTTGAGTCTGAGTTTGTGTTTGAGTCTGAGTTTGTGTTTGAGTCTGAGTTTAAGTCTGAGTTTGTGTTTGCGTCTGAGTTTGAGTCTGAGTTTGAGTCTGTGTTTGAGTTTGTGTTTGAGTCTGAGTTTGAGTCTGTGTTTGAGTTTGTGTTTGAGTTTGTGTTTGCGTCTGAGTCTGAGTTTGTGTTTGAGTCTGAGTTTGTGTTTGTGTTTGAGTCTGAGTTTGTGTTTGTGTTTGAGTCTGAGTTTGAGTTTGAGTCTGAGTTTGTGTTTGAGTCTGAGTTTAAGTCTGAGTTTGTGTTTGAGTCTGAGTTTAAGTCTGAGTTTGTGTTTGAGTCTGAGTTTGTGTTTGCGTCTGAGTTTGTGTTTGAGTCTGAGTTTGAGTGTGAGTTTGTGTTTGCGTTTGAGTCTGAGTCTGAGTTTGTGTTTGAGTTTGAGTCTGAGTTTAAGTCTGAGTTTGTGTTTGAGTCTGAGTTTGTGTTTGCGTCTGAGTCTGAGTTTGAGTCTGAGTTTAAGTCTGAGTTTGTGTTTGAGTCTGAGTTTAAGTCTGAGTTTGTGTTTGCGTCTGAGTTTGAGTCTGAGTTTGTTTTTGAGTCTGAGTTTGTGTTTGAGTCTGAGTTTAAGTCTGAGTTTGTGTTTGCGTCTGAGTCTGAGTTTAAGTCTGAGTTTGTGTTTGAGTCTGAGTTTAAGTCTGAGTTTGAGTTTGAGTCTGAGTTTGTTTTTGAGTCTGAGTTTGAGTCTGAGTTTAAGTCTGAGTTTGAGTTTGAGTCTGAGTTTGTGTTTGAGTCTGAGTTTGTGTTTGAGTCTGAGTTTGTGTTTGAGTCTGAGTTTAAGTCTGAGTTTGTGTTTGCGTCTGAGTTTGAGTCTGAGTTTGTGTTTGCGTCTGAGTTTGAGTCTGAGTTTGTGTTTGAGTCTGAGTTTAAGTCTGAGTTTGTGTTTGCGTCTGAGTCTGAGTTTGAGTCTGAGTTTGTGTTTGCGTCTGAGTTTGAGTCTGAGTTTGTGTTTGAGTCTGAGTTTGAGTCTGAGTTTGTGTTTGCGTCTGAGTCTGAGTTTGAGTCTGAGTTTGTGTTTGAGTTTGTGTTTGAGTCTGAGTTTGTGTTTGAGTCTGAGTTTAAGTCTGAGTTTGAGTCTGAGTCTGAGTCTGAGTCTGAGTTTGAGTTTGAGTTTGTGTTTGAGTCTGAGTTTGTGTTTGAGTCTGAGTTTGTGTTTGAGTCTGAGTTTAAGTCTGAGTCTGAGTCTGAGTTTGAGTCTCAGTCTGAGTTTGAGTCTGAGTTTGTGTTTGAGTCTGAGTTTGAGTTTGAGTCTGAGTCTGAGTTTAAGTCTGAGTCTGAGTTTGAGTCTGAGTTTGTGTTTGCGTCTGAGTCTGAGTTTGAGTCTGAGTTTGTGTTTGAGTCTGAGTCTGAGTTTGAGTCTGAGTCTGAGTTTGAGTCTCAGTCTGAGTTTGAGTCTGAGTTTGTTTTTGAGTCTGAGTCTGAGTTTGAGTTTGAGTCTGAGTTTGTGTTTGAGTCTGAGTTTGAGTGTGAGTTTGTGTTTGCGTCTGAGTTTGAGTCTGAGTTTGTGTTTGAGTCTGAGTTTAAGTCTGAGTTTGTGTTTGAGTCTGAGTTTAAGTCTGAGTTTGTGTTAGCTGTTAGCTACTGATCTCTCGCTGCTGCTGTACCGTTAGCTGTTAGCTACTGATCTCTCGCTGCTGCTGTACCGTTAGCTGTTAGCTACTGATCTCTCGCTGCTGCTGTACTGTTAGCTGTTAGCTACTGATCTCTCGCTGCTGCTGTACCGTTAGCTGTTAGCTACTGATCTCTCGCTGCTGCTGTACCGTTAGCTGTTAGCTACTGATCTCTCGCTGCTGCTGTACCGTTAGCTGTTAGCTACTGATCTCTCGCTGCTGCTGTACCGTTAGCTGTTAGCTACTGATCTCTCGCTGCTGCTGTACTGTTAGCTGTTAGCTACTGATCTCTCGCTGCTGCTGTACTGTACCGTTAGCTGTTAGCTACTGATCTCTCGCTGCTGCTGTACCGTAGCTGTTAGCTACTGATCTCTCGCTGCTGCTGTACTGTTAGCTGTTAGCTACTGATCTCTCGCTGCTGCTGTACCGTTAGCTGTTAGCTACTGATCTCTCGCTGCTGCTGTACTGTTAGCTGTTAGCTACTGATCTCTCGCTGCTGCTGTACCGTTAGCTGTTAGCTACTGATCTCTCGCTGCTGCTGTACCATTAACTGTTAGTTATTAATCTCTTGCTGTGTTCTGACCTGAAGTTTTTCAATATGCAAATAAAATGCGTCAGCAAGTATATGAACTCAACACAGACACAAAACCATGATAGTTAACCAGTTGTTTTAGTAGAGAAGTGCAAGCTTTATCTTCTCCTCAAAAAGAAGATGAGGATGCCTGGCATGTGTTCAGGAAATAGTGGCCAATTCAAGCATACATTTCCTGTACGCTGATTCAAATTCTTCAAGGTGCTCACATTTATTATTTATTTTAAAACTTATCTTTATAAAACAATTTTTGAAGCATTGTAGGTGTTGAAAACCTTTCATTTAATTCTTAGAGTTTCATTCTTATTGCCAAAAGTTAGAATTCATCAGTGTTCTATAAAGAATGTAAAATGTCTAACAGACTGTGCCAACGCTTTTAGTTCTTTCACTATTTTTCTAAACAGTGAAAAAAACTGTTTTAAAAATTATTTCATTATTGATTGTAGGGAGGTGTCACGGTGGCGGCAGTGGGTAGCACGGGTCGTCTCACAGCAAGAAGGTCGCTGTTCTAGGCTCGGCTGGGGCAGGTGGCATTTCTGTGTGGAGTTCTCATGTTCTCCTCGTGATCGCGTGGGTTTACTCCGGGTGCTCCGGTTTCCCCTCAAGTCCAAAGACATGCGGAATAAGAGAATTGAATAAGAACATTGTCCATAGTGTTAAAGTGTGAAATGTTTTCCCAGTGATGGGTTGCGGCAGGGAAGGGCATCCGCTGCGTTAAACATATTCCAGAGAGTTGGCGGTTCATTCCGCTGTGGCGACCCCGAAAGGGAATAAAGCCGACATGAAGATGGATGGATGGATTGATTGATTGCCTTTATACTGATATTGATACTGGTATCGTTATCATACCAATCAAAACAGTGCTGGAGACCTCTCGAGGGTGTTAAAGACACGAGTTACAACAGAGCGTCAGGTTTTCAATAGATTCTTTAATGCAGAGTTTATTGTGTTACTGCATAATAAACTCATCATGAAGACTGCTTTCATTTATGATGACCGCCGAACACACAACTCGCCACAAGATGAATCATCGAAGTGTCAAATCACCTAATATTCCATCAATTATAGCACTTATAATAATCCAAAAGCCTCCAGATATCGAAAGTAAATTATGATTTGGCCTACTTAGATTTGCATCGGATGTTATTCATTTCTATTGACTTCCAAATAATTATTTGAATGTTTTTTTTACTACAAATAAACAACATATTGTATAGTAATCTAGGTTGCTAGGTTTCAGTGTAGTAAAGAGCGCAATATTTTATTCTAACATGAGGTAAAGTCACTGTTAAGTGCTCTTAAGAGGGATTTTAAGAGATTGCTCGATCTGATGAGCTCATAGAACGTTAAAAATAGTTTTTTTGTGGATCTAAGGAAGCCGCAGGTGTAACCTGATGCTGCAAACAGTGAAGCCGGTGGTTTCTATTTGATAAAATAATATCAAATAGATGTTTTGGGCTCAAATGAAATGTTATATAACAATTATATAACAATAAACATTGAATTTTTGCATTAGATATCTGTTATTACTAAGAGATTGATCCAAATTCAAGCCTAAAAACAGGCTTTAGTGTAATACAAATAAATGCAAATATAATTTACATAATTCACATTTAACCAAGTTAGGATTCTTTTCAGCTTTGTTTCTTTGTTCTGCCCAGATGTTCTGCGCTTACACAAATTGTTATGCTTCGGAAAGGAGAAACCCAAGCGCAGAGTAGATTGTTGACTCTTTATTCAAAAGGAAAACTAAAACTGCTACTCAACAGAGTAGGGAAGGCTCAGACCCCAAAATCAAACGGGAGTGTAGGCTGTAGCTGGAGACGCAGCTCCGGTTGTCAACTGCCGCTCTCGGGCACCGGCACGATTGGTAAGTCCTCTCCTCACCGACGCGACTAGACAAGTGTACTTTCTGGACGACACAAGAAACATTCGGATCAGGGTAGGTGACACTCTGAACAGCCACTTAGCGAAACCACTGGATAGAGTATAATTCGCAACCTGGCAATGACACAGCACAGGTTAAATAGAAGGGCTGATCAGAGCACAAGCAGCCGCACGTGAAACGAGTGAGGGTGATCACAGACAGGTGACGAGAGGAAGAAAACACAATAGACGCACAAAACTATCACACAAATACAAGCTTTAAGGTGCTCAAAATAATCACTCACAGCTCAGAGTCAGATTTCCAAAACGAAGAGGATTTATTGAAGTCCTAAAATAAGAAGAAATTCTCAGGAGAGAAAAAGCAGCGAAGTGAAGAACAGGTGCTAATCACCTCCCCAGCATAAAGAACATACAAACTCGAGATCCATCGATGAACGGTTTGCCGGACAGGACCTGAAAAACAAAAAACAAACAAAACAAACAAAGACAAAACAGGAACTAAGAAATGGAGAAAACGGTTAGTAAACTGTTAACATAGACAACAAACAAGTGAATCAGCATCAGCTGCAGGAGGAGAGATAAATGATGAGGATAGGTTAGAGAGGAACATTGAACCACATTGTTTTTTCAAACAGTTTGTATTATATGGTGCTCAGGCACCATATCTGTTTAGACAAATACCAAGAGATAATTATTGGAATGCCAGTTTAAACAGATATGTTTTTAATTTAGTTTTGAAATCTGTGAGCGTAGTTGAGCTGCGGACAACATCCGGGAGTTATTCCAGAGCTTCGGGGCTCTATATGAGAACGCTCTTCCTCCTCTGGTGGATCTACTCATCTTCAGAACGATCAGTAGAGCTGCTTCTTGTGATCGGAGAGAGCGAGCTGGAATATATCGTGAGAGGAGACTGCTCAGGTCGAGCGGAGCCGAGACGTTCAGAGCCTTAAAGGCAAGGAGCAGAATCTTGTAGTCAATGCGATATTGTACAGGAAGCCAATGAAGAGAGCACAGAACCGGTGTAATGTGATCATATTTCTTTGTTCTTGTGAGAACTCTAGCTGCTGCGTTCTGGACTAACTGTAATTTTTGTAGCGCGGCGGCCTGAAGCAGCAGCTAACAGAGCGTTACAAGAATCCATTCTGGAGGTCATGAAAGCATGCACTAATTTTTCTGCATCTACGATAGACAGCATGTTCCGCACTTTAGCAATATTCCTGAGGTGAAAGAAAGCAGTCTTAGTAACATAAGAGATATGATTCTTAAACGTCAGTTCACTATCTATAATAACGCCTGATTTTTAAACTGTAGTGGAAAAAGTAACAGTGTGTCCCCCAACTCCAGATTTAAAACCTGAGAGATTCTGTAATTGCTTTTTAGAGCCAATAAGTAATATTTCTGTTTTATCTGGATTTAGCATAAGAAAATTTTCATTCATCCAATCATTGATATCAGCGACACATTCTGAGATCTTATTTAGCTTTAAAGGGTCGTTAGGTTTTGCTGAGATATAGAGCTGGGTGTCGTCTGCATAGCAATGGAAACTAACACCATGTCTTCTAATAATTTTGCCAAGGGGCAGCATGTATATTGAGAATAGGATGGGTCCCAGAACGGATCCTTGAGGAACTCCATACTCTACTGCTATTGTGTCCGATGAGTCTCCATTTACATGAACAACTGACTCCGGTCAGAGAGGTAAGAGTTAAACCATCTTAGAGCCTGGCCCTGGATGCCTGCATCGTTCTCTAATCTCTCGAGGAGAATCCTGTGATCTATCGTATCGAAGGCTGCACTGAGATCTAGCAGAACTAGAAGAGAGATGTTCCCTTGATCCTAATCAAGTAATAGATCGATTGAAATTTTAACCTAGCGCAGTCTCTGTGCTGTGATGCGCTCTGAATCCAGATTGAAGATCTTCATAACAGTTGCTCTTCTGTAAGAAGGAGCTGAGCTGTGCTATAACAACTTTCTCTAATATTTTTGACAAGAACGGAAGGTTAGAGATTGGTTAAAGAACAAAATATAGTCAAAACCTGAAAATAAAGACACAAATAATGTGAAATAAGAGGAATTCTAAAGCGCGCTTTCAGATTTCAAAAACTAAAGCCAGACTTCTGGAAATAAAGTATGTTCAAATACGTTTGGTTGACTATTATTGCATTTACTTTTTAAATCTAAATCTTAATGGTGTTTAATTTAAAACTGCACATTTCACTTGAGCTTTGAGCATTTAATTTACATTTCACTTGAGCATCGTTGTAATATATATTATAATTATCGAATACATTTATCTATTCACAATTTGCAAAATCCGACCCACCAAGTTATGAGCAAAAGTGTTGGCGCCCTTATTTTTCCCATAACACAAAACTGAAAATATAAGGTCATTAAATGTGACTCATAACAATTAGCTGTTTGTTTGGTAAAATAAAAAATATCTCAATAGGGTAGTTTTATTTAAGACCTCCTAACCGTTAAGTTGATTGTGTTTCATTCGAACGCTCCACTGCAGATTCAAGTTTAATTACGAGGTTTATTTTTTTTATTTTTAACATTTAAAGTGGACTTTAGTCAACATTTCTCAACCTGGAGCGAACAGCACTGAAGCGCAGATAGTTTTTGGGGTCCCTGTTACTTTAATAAAGCAAACTGACTCCTTAAAGCACGTTTTCTATGGAGGACCCCAAACCTTAACCTATATTTGTTGACCAGTGAGGAACGAGGGAAGAGTGTGTGTGTCATCAGCCAATGACTGCTGCTAGAGTTGCTTGCAGTTGTGACATCTTTATGGAGTACCTGCAAAATCATCTACAGCTTTGGCATGCTTTTATTCTAGTTGTAGAGTTTTTGAAGCAGAGCTCTTCGTCGGTGTCTCTTCGATCTCTGCGCAGTGATTCACATTCCTCCTGATCTTCATCTCAGTGTTTGAGCATCCTCCTCCTCTCCACAGCTTCACAAGGCTGAGCGGAGTTTATTTTGAGTCCTGCCAGCGGATCGTATAGCGGCGTGTGCATCGGGAGTTTGTTCCGCGCTCGTGGTTCAGCGGCGGCCTTGCTCTGAGAACATTTTGTTCTTTTCTCTGCTCTGGTTTCTTGCGGCGCTCCAGCGAGAGCATGTGGTAACCATTGGCACACGCTAGCAGATGTGTGCAGAGAAAAACTTCACTTCAGACCGTTCGGGTTTGAGGATCGAGGGCTGTTTGAGCAGAGGCTCGATGCTTCAGCGCCGACGGATCTGCAGATAGTGAACACACGATTCTGAGGACACTAACCTCAAAAAGTGACCCACATTCGGTTAAACCTTGATTTAAAACATCGCAGAGTTAGATCTATCAGAACTCTGTCTGCTTTAAAACACTCCAAGGTTTGTTAGAGAATGATTTCTTTTATCGAGTAAGTGGTAAAAGCTGTTTGGTTTTTAGCTGCGTCTGTGAACCTTTGACTGAAGCTGCACACTTTTACAAAGCCAAACTCTTTCACTTCAGGTTTTTATGGTGTTTGAGTCGCTGTGGAAGACGACCATTTCGATTGCTCTGCATGCAAATTATTTATTTGGAGGATGCAAATGTGCACCAGATTTGGGGACCATTATAAAGCTGAGCATTTTTTACGATTCTTTTTCAAATGCAAGTTAAGAATGAACCAGTCAAAGTGTTAAAGAGTCTCCTTTAAAATCACGCAGCATCCTCCTGCTGTCTCTCTTTAACAGGAAGTGACTGAGCTGCAGTTCCTCGAGCGGCCTCTAGAGGCTGACTCCAGAAGTGGGCAGGTTCTCATTCGCTCCCGTGTTTAAGTCGCTGGCTGATCATTTAAACTCGACTTTTCAGACGTTTCGCTCACGTTTTAGTGTTATTCCCTCGTCGAGTCGTATTCAGATTGGTTCATGTTTGAGTAATCCTATTTTCTTTTTCTGGGAGCTCAAAAGGGCTTGATGTAGCCACGCCCACTTGTTGAAGCACCACCCACTAACCAAACAGATGAAGCTCATCTCAATGAAGAATGTATGACTGAGCCGGATGTCAACCGTAGCAGAACCGCATCTCTAAACAATGAAATTAGTGTTTTTGAATGAAACTGTTTTTGGCTCCAAAAGATGAATTTATTGGTAGGAAATGGGAGGATTTTCTGAGTGAAACCCAGCAGGGGGCGTGGTAGAAGCATGGTAGTGGAAGGAACAGGGGATACATGACTCGTTTTTGAGCAGCACAGTCATTTGAGGAGATTAAAAGACATCTAGAGGGGGTGAATAATAAGTTTTGATTTAAAAAGGGGTGGACCCCTTTAAAAATCCCTATTGAAGTTGAAAAAAAATTAACACCCTGAGGGAGTAAGTTGAGTTTTAATTTTGGTTTAAAATATATTAAGCCTTAAAGTTCTGCATAATTAAGGGCGTGGTTTCTTGAGACGCAGATTGGCAGCTCTTCAGCTCGTTTCGTGTGATGCTTTGGCACTAATTTAATCTGATGAAGTCGGCTTCTCTTTGATTACTGAGAAGTGACAGGTTTCCATGATATGGATGGCTGGTTCTACCATGTAGCAACCTTTAAAGCTCTGTGTTTATATTAGATAATGACAACAACAGTTGCCATGAAGATAGCCTTTGTTTCTGACATAGCAGTAAGAAACAAACTAAATATGCTTCCTGGCTTCGCTCTGAACTCTCCAATCTATTAAAATCATTAAAACTTACAAATATATCGTTAAAAATGTATCTAGATCTTTTTGCCCTTCAGCTTCATACCTGGAGTTTAGCAGCCAAAGGAGGGTCAACTAAAGTAGTTGAAGAACCGGTTGGTGTGGAACCAAAAATGGTAAACTCAAATGTTTTTATGTTGTTTATTATTTACCAAATTTGCTGCAAGCCAATTTTTGACATTTTTGAGACTCTTACAAAGTTTGTGAGGACCCCAGAATTGCATTTGGTGTCATTAACAGAGAGAGCTTTATTGTCCTTATTGTCATTAAGAGCTCTGGAGGAAGGTGCAAAATGTGTACGATCAGGAACAGAGAACTGTGTACTATAGGGAACGGAGAATCATGTACGATCGGGAACGGAGAACCGTGTACGATCGGGAACGCTGAACCATGTACGATCGGGAACGGAGAACCGTGTACGATCGGGAACGCTGAACCGTGTACGATCTGGAAAGGAGAACCTTGTACGATCGGGAACGCTGAACCATGTACGATCTGGAACGGAGATCCGCGTACGATCGGGAACGGAGAATCGCGCAAGATCGGGAAGGGAGAACCGCGTACGATCGGGAAGGGAGAACCGCGTACGATCGGGAAGGGAGAACCGCGTACGATCGGGAAGGGAGAACCGCGTACGATCGGGAAGGGAGAACCGCGTACGATCGGGAAGGGAGAACTGCGTACGATCGGGAATGGAGAACCGCGTACGATCGGGAACAGAGAACCGCATACGATCGGGAACGGAGAACCGGGTAGGATAGGGAACGGCGAACTGCGTACGATCGGGAACAGAGAGACCCGCGTACGATCGGGAACAGAGAGACCCGCGTACGATCGGGAACAGAGAGACCCGCGTACGATCGGGAACAGAGAGACCCGCGTACGATCGGGAACAGAGAGAACCGCGTACGATCAGGAACAGAGAGAACCATGTACGATCAGGAACAGAGAGAACCACGTACGATCAGGAACAGAGAGAACTGTGTGCAATCAGGAACAGAGAGGACCGTGTACGATCAGGAACAGAAAGAACTGTGTACGATCAGGAACAGAGAGACTTCAAACAGAGCTCCCATCAGCATCTCAGCACACGGGGTAGAAGACCTCGGCTCATGGAGAGGGGCTGTTACGTAACCTGTTGTGTTCTCGCTTACGAGACCCCTTTACTTTTTTTTTTTTTTTTTTTTTTTTTTTTTTTTTTTTTTTTTTTTTTTTTTACCTGTCCTGTCCTACTTCAGAGCAGCCCCATGAGAAGTGAGGTGCTTCGTATGAGTTGGTCAGTTTTTGCTCTTTCCAGAGAATTGAAGATATTATATATTGATTATTCCTCTGGATAGAAGCTTTTAATTTATTTCATTCGCATTCATCACAATAATTACATTAATCAATCATATAAACATACATCAGGACAGGACGGTGTGTTAATAAAAAAAAAAGGGGAAAGAGGATGAGAAGTAATTGAGGGGAAAACAGAGGTAGAGAAGTTTTGGAGGGGGAAAGAGAAGGTGAGAGGTAATTGTGGGGGAAGGAGTCAAGATTCAGTTGAAAATGAGAATAAGTAAAATAAATAATATTAGATACCTACCTTATTACATCCAAGTAGTTCGCATCTTATACAGATATGCATAACATATAAATATACATACATACATACATACATACAAGCAGATAAACACGCAGAATAATAATAATAATAATAATAAATAGAATTAGTAATCATATATATATATACGAGACCCCTTTACAAGCTCACAGTGGGAGAAACCCATGCAGCTGTCTGAAGAAGGGCTTACAGAGGACACGGGAATTCAGTCAGTAAAACAGAAACTCTAGTCTTGTATGTTTTTCCACTATGTTGTTCTGCACTATCCATTTGCACTAGGCTGCACATGATGCACTTTATGTTCTAAATTAGTCCTTAGATCTCTGTCGATGATTTATGTAGCACCAGGGTTCTGGAGGAACGTTGTTTCAGCTTATATGGTTGAAATTACAATAAAAATGTACTTGACTTGACTAAAGAATTTTGGAAATGAGTCAAGAATGCATACAAAAAGATAAATTTAATCTGTTTTTGGATTTGTGTAGTAAGCATATTAATATTATTATTATATAGTGTATTATACTTCTAAACAAAGCATAGCTGTTATTCTATCAAGTAAATCTCTCTCTCTGACTCACTGGCAAATGCTCAGGGCTAATGTGATTACTTCTTCATTTAGCCGTTTTTAGCTGTTAATAAGTTGTCTCCTGGGTTTGACGTCCTCCTGCCTCAAGCTCAGCATCAGAGATGCCGGTTATTTTTACTTGGATGAGAATGAACAGATAGACGAAACAGGCGTGGAGGAGGAGGGGAAGGAAACGGCGAAACATAATCGTCTGAAAATACGACCAAACACACACACAGCCCAGAGCCAGAGCTGTGCAAAACGAAAGAGACGAGTTGCATAACAGCTTGTGTGAAGATAAACAGGAATCTGAAGATCTGAGACGTAATCAAGCACAGAGAGATCAGTGAGATGAAAGCGTAATGCCTCAGCTGACCACTAGAGGCTTCAGTACTTGGCTGTTTTTTAAAGGCGAGCTGCAGACGAATCTTCCTTAAATGAATCCATATCAAAGTTGTCATGCAGTTCTTCACAAACGCTTCTCCAGAAGAGTTCTGTACAAGTGTTCTAGGCTACAAAAGACTGCATTCATTTGACTGCGAAAAGTTGTTTGTAAGATGTGCAAACTTATCATAAATGCTGGTTTAACAAGTGCAGAATTAAGATATTACGCCTTACAAAAAAACTAAAACAAAATGCAGAGTGTGTGATCTGAAAATCATTGCTGAATGTATGGCAGAGAGGTTCAGAGAAAGCTAGCGCTGCCAATCCAACGGAGGTTTTGGATGTGAAAAATTTGGATTGTTATCTGTAAATAATCTGCCAAAAATCTGCCTATAAAATCATAGAAATATCTTTGCCATTGGCTAGAGTTCCCTCAATTTATCTGTAATGTATTTTCTAAAGAGCGTCACGGTGGCACAGTGGGTAGCACGGTCGTCTCACAGCAAGAAGGTTGCTGGTTCGAGTCTCGGCTGGGTCAGTTGGTATCTCTGTGTGGAGTTCTCATGTTCTCCTCGTGATCGCGTGGGTTTACTCCGGGTGCTCCGGTTTCCTCCACAAGAACAAAGACATGCGGAATAAGAGAATTGAGTAAGAACGTTTGTCCATATTGTTAAAGTGTGAATGAGTGTGTGTGAATGTTTCCCAACGATGGGTTGCAGCCGGAAGGGCATCCGCCGCATAAAACATATGCCAGAAGAGTTGGCGGTTCATTCTGATGTGGCGACCCAGAAAGGGAAAAAACCAACATGAAAATGGATGGATGGATGGTATTTTCTAAAGGCTGAAGCGTAGAAGGGAAGTGTTGGAAAGCTGGCGATAACCTGAGCGAGGTCCTCGGCAGTGAGTGTGTCGCCGGTTCACAGATGACTCCGTGAGTAAGAGTCGTGTGCAGCTGCTCGGGGATTCACTCCCCATGTTTTACAGAGGGATGTTTTGATAGCTGTGTTACTCCCCTTCTCATGAACACCTTGCTCGTTTTGTGATTGAGCAAGTGAAAGTGGTGCGCATGAAGTCACTCTGAGGTGTTAAGTCTTTTCTGGCTCTTGTGTCGGGGGGTGCTTTACTAAGGTCCAGACTTTTTACACGTCTGTGCTGAGATGTTAGTTCTTTATACCTGTTTGATAAAAATGGAATCAAAATGTGGTTATTCATGGGGTAAAATACTTACATTGAGCTGCAAACTCTCTAAACCATTTGGACCTGAGAACGTCCATGGAGTGTAAACAGGCTTTAGAACTGAAACAGACGTAAGAATGTCCTGTACTAGGAGCAAAATAGACAAAGAACAGAACAAGCCACAACTAGGTTGAAAGTCAACAAGAACCAAACTAGATTCAAAGTTGACTAGAACCAAACTATATTCAACGTTGACCAGAACCAAATTAGAGCTAAAGTTGAATAGAACCAGACTAGATTCAAAGTTGACATGACCCAAACTAAATTTAAACTCAAATAGAACCCATCTAGATCCAAAGTCGACTAGAACCAAACTAGATTCAAAAGTCAACCAGAACCAAACTAGATTCAAAAGTCGACTAGAACCAAACTAGATTCAAAAGTCGACTAGAACCAAACTAGATTCAAAAGTCAACCAGAACCAAACTAAATTCAAAAGTCGACTAGAACCAAACTAGATTCAAAAGTCAACCAGAACCAAACTAGATTCAAAAGTCGACTAGAACCAAACTAGATTCAAAAGTCGACTAGAACCAAACTAGATTCAAAAGTCGACTAGAACCAAACTAGATTCAAAAGTCGACTAGAACCAAACTAGATTCAAAAGTCAACCAGAACCAAACTAAATTCAAAAGTCGACTAGAACTACTAAATTCAAAAGTCGACTAGAACTAACTAGATTCAAAAAGTCGACTAGAAACCAACTAGAGCCAAAGTTGAATAGAACCAACTGGATTTAGAGTTGGCCTAGACCAAATTAGGGCCAAAGTCTGCAATAAACAATTAGTGCCAAGTCTGCAATAAACAAACTAGATTCAACGTTGACTAGAACCAACTAGATCCAAAGTTCATTCATCATCTTCATGTTGGCTTTATTCCCTTTCGGGGTCGCCACAGCGGGATGAACCGCTAACTCTCTGGCATATGTTTTACGCGACGGATGCCCTTCCAGCCGCAACCCATCGCTGGGAAAAGATCCAAGGTTGACTAGAACCAAACTAGATCTAAAGTTGACCGGAACCAAATTAGAGCCAAAGTTGAATAGAACCAAACTAGATTTAGAGTTGGCCAGAACCAAATTAGGGCCAAAGTCTGCAATAAACAAACTAGATCCAAAGTTGACTAGAACCAAACTAGATCCAAAGTGGACTAGAACCAAACTAGATCCAAAGTGGACTAGAACCAAACTAGATCCAAAGTTGACTAGAAACAAACTAGATCCAAAGTTGACTAGAAACAAACTAGATCCAAAGTTGACTAAAAACCAAAATAGATCCAAAGTCGACTAGAACCAAACTAGAGCCAAAGTTGGCCAGAACCAAATTAGAGCCAAAGTCTGCAATAAACAAATTAGGGCCAAAGTCTGCAATAAACAAACTAGATCCAAAGTTGACTAGAACCAAACTAGATCCAAAGTGGACTAGAACCAAACTAGATCCAAAGTTGACTAAAAACCAAACTAGATCCAAAGTCGACTAGAAACCAAACTAGATCCAAAGTCGACTAGAACCAAACTAGAGCCAAAGTTGGCCAGAACCAAATTAGAGCCAAAGTCTGCAATAAACAAATTAGGGCCAAAGTCTGCAATAAACAAATTCGTGCCTGTTATAAAAGTCTGTTATAAAAAAAACTAGATTCAAACGTTGACTAGAACCAAACTAGATCCAAAGTTGACTAGAACCAAATTAGAGCCAAAGTCTATTAGAACCAAACTAGATCAAAAGTTGACTAGAACCAAACTAGATCCAAAGTTGACTAGAACCAAACTAGATCCAAAGTTGACTAGAACCAAACTATATCCAAAGTTGACTAGAACCAAACTAGATTCAAAAGTTGACTAGAACCAAACTAAAGCCAAAGTCGACTAGAACCAAACTAGATCAAAAGTCGACTAGAACCAAACTAGATCAAAAGTTGACTAGAACCAAATTAGAGCCAAAGTCTATTAGAACCAAACTAGATCAAAAGTTGACTAGAACCAAACTAGATCCAAAGTTGACTAGAACCAAACTATATCCAAAGTTGACTAGAACCAAACTAGATTCAAAAGTTGACTAGAACCAAACTAAGCCAAAGTCGACTAGAACCAAACTAGATCAAATCGACTAGAACCAAACTAGATCAAAGTCACTAGAACCAAACTAGATCAAAAGTCGACTAGAACCAAACTAGATCAAAAGTCGACTAGAACCAAACTAGATCAAAAGTCGACTAGAACCAAACTAGATCAAAAGTCGCCTAGAACCAAACTAGATCAAAAGTCGACTAGAACCAAACTAGATCAAAAGTTGAATAGAACCAAAATTAGAGCCAAAGTCTACTAGAACCAAAATTAGAGCCAAAGTCTACTAGAACCAAAATTAGAGCCAAAGTCTACTAGAACCAAACTAGAGCCAAAGTTTACTAGAACCAAACTAGAGCCAAAGTCGACTAGAACCAAACTAGAGCCAAAGTCGACTAGAACCAAACTAAAGCCAAAGTCTACTAGAACCAAACTAGATCAAAAGTCGACTAGAACCAAACTAGATCAAAAGTCGACTAGAACCAAACTAGATCAAAAGTCGACTAGAACCAAACTAGATCAAAAGTCGACTAGAACCAAACTAGATCAAAAGTCGACTAGAACCAAACTAGATCAAAAGTCGACTAGAACCAAATTAGAGCCAAAGTCGACTAGAACCAAACTAGATCAAAGTCGACTAGAACCAAACTAGATCAAAAGTCGACTAGAACCAAACTAGATCAAAAGTCGACTAGAACCAAACTAGATCAAAAGTCGACTAGAACCAAACTAGATCCAAAGTCGACTAGAACCAAACTAGATCAAAAGTCGACTAGAACCAACTAGATCCAAAGTCTCTATAACCAACTAGATCCAAAGTCGACTAGAACCAAACTAGATCCAAAGTCGACTAGAACCAAACTAGATTCAAAGTCTACTAGAACCAAACTATCCAAAGTCGACTAAACCAAACTAGATCAAAAGTCGACTAGAACCAAACTAGATCAAAAGTCGACTAGAACCAAACTAGATCAAAAGTCGACTAGAACCAAACTAGATCAAAGTCGACTATAACCAAACTAGATCCAAGTCGACTAGAACCAAACTAGATCCAAAGTCGACTAGAACCAAACTAGATCCAAAGTCGACTAGAACCAACTAGATCCAAAGTCGACTAGAACCAAACTAGATCCAAAGTCGACTAGAACCAAACTAGATCAAAAGTCGACTAGAACCAAACTAGATCAAAAGTTGACTAGAAACAAACTAGATCAAAAGTTGAATAGAACCAAAATTAGAGCCAAAGTCGACTAGAACCAAACTAGATCCAAAGTCGACTAGAACCAAACTAGATCCAAAGTCGACTAGAACCAAACTAGATCCAAAGTTGACTAGAACCAAACTAGATCCAAAGTCGACTAGAACCAAACTAGATCCAAAGTCGACTAGAACCAAACTAGATCCAAAGTCGACTAGAACCAAACTAGATCAAAAGTTGAATAGAACCAAATTAGAGCCAAAGTTGACTAGAACCAAACTAGATCAAAAGTTGACTAGAACCAAACTAGATCAAAATTGACTAGAAACAAATTAGAGCCAAAGTCTACTAGAACCAAACTAGATCCAAAGTCGACTAAACCAAACTAGATCCAAAGTCGACTAGAACCAAACTAGATCCAAAGTCGACTAGAACCAAACTAGATCCAAAGTCGACTAGAACCAAACTAGATCCAAAGTCGACTAGAACCAAACTAGATCAAAAGTTGAATAGAACCAAATTAGAGCCAAAGTTGACTAGAACCAAACTAGATCAAAAGTTGACTAGAACCAAACTAGATCAAAAGTTGACTAGAAACAAAATTAGAGCCAAAGTCTACTAGAACCAAACTAGATCCAAAGTCGACTAGAACCAAACTAGATCCAAAGTCGACTAGAACCAAACTAGATCCAAAGTCGACTAGAACCAAACTAGATCCAAAGTCGACTAGAACCAAACTAGATCAAAAGTCGACTAGAACCAAACTAGATCCAAAGTCGACTAGAACCAAACTAGATCCAAAGTCGACTAGAACCAAACTAGATCCAAAGTCGACTAGAACCAAACTAGATCCAAAGTCGACTAGAACCAAACTAGATCCAAAGTCGACTAGAACCAAACTAGATCAAAGTCGACTAGAACCAAACTAGATCCAAAGTCACTAGAACCAAACTAGATCCAAAGCGCTAGAACCAAACTAGATCCAAAGACGACTAGAACCAAACTAGATCCAAAGTCGACTAGAACCAAACTAGATCAAAAGTCGACTAGAACCAAACTAGATCAAAAGTTGAATAGAACCAAACTAGATCAAAAGTTGAATAGAACCAAAATTAGAGCCAAAGTCTACTAGAACCAAACTAGAGCCAAAGTCGACTAGAACCAAACTAGATCCAAAGTCGACTAGAACCAAACTAGATCAAAAGTCGACTAGAACCAAACTAGATCAAAAGTTGACTAGAACCAAACTAGATCAAAAGTTGACTAGAACCAAACTAGATCAAAAGTTGACTAGAACCAAACTAGATCCAAAGTCGACTAGAACCAAACTAGATCCAAAGTCGACTAGAACCAAACTAGATCAAAAGTCGACTAGAACCAAACTAGATCAAAAGTTGAATAGAACCAAAACTAGATCAAAAGTTGACTAGAACCAAACTAGATCAAAGTTGACTAGAACCAAACTAGATCCAAAGTCGAAGACTAGAACCAACAGAAGATCCAAAGTCGACTAGAACCATCTTCAACTCGATAAAATCAAATTGACTATAACCAACTAGATCAAAAGTTACTATAACCAATATAACGTTTGATACTAAGGTACATGGGTCCCAACTAGAGCAAGTGAACCAGTACCCATTACAACCGAAATTACACACAATCGATAAAGCTTGATGTGCAGAAAGTCCTTAAGACTGGGACACAACTTGACCAGAGTCAAAGCAAACTAAAACAAAACCAGAGCCATCGACAACCACAGAAAGCGGAACTAATCAGGAACTTAATTCAGTGCCAAGGCAAATATAGACCAGAACTAAAGCAAGGGCCCAACCAGACCCAAAATAGTTCTCTGAGACAGAACTGAGATGGAACCAAGCCAGAACAAAGCATAAGCTAAACAACGGCAAACCCAAAATAAACCAGTCACACTAACCACTGAGGCAGCAGCCTGAGCGTTGGGCTTACACTCAGTGTCCCTGTAGAAAGGAGGTAGGATGAGGAGGAGAAATAGTACGCATATGATTCCGGTAGTTTCATTAATAGTAGTAGGAGAAAAAATAGGAATAGGCAGAGAGTGATGAGGAGGAGGAAATAGGCTGTGACGAGGAGGCGTCTCCCCCCGCGGCTGCGTGGACTGCTCCATCTTGCTGCAAAGCGGACTTCTTTCTACGCGTTAGCGCTAGCGGCTGGCTTCGCCCCCCGCGTTCCGCTTCTGTATTCGTCGTATGTCTCTCACTAGTCTTATCCGCGGCGGTAGTGCTCCCCCTCTTCTTCTCTTCGCCCTCTGTCTTCACTGCTTATTCTTTCTCTTCTCGCTAAATGCGTCTTATCCCCCTCTGAGTCTTCTCTCTGCTCGCCTTCTACCCT
>UELW01000605.1:0-39122 GCA_900490495.1 Danionella dracula
GAGAGGGACAAGCAGAAAGAGGGAGAGGAAGGCGCTGAGGGGAGAAAGAAGCGAAAACAAGAGCGAAGATCGAGAGGGAAAAAGGAGGCGACAAGAGTAGTGGGGAGAAAGAAGATGAGAAATCAAAAGAGAGTATTCCGTTCAAAGATGGGGAAAACGATCGACTCTCAACTCAACGAGATAGGGAGTAAAGTATATAGAAAGAAAGGGAAAAAAAGAGAGATCCTATAGATAGTAACAGATCGTCTATCACAAAACCGAGGAGAAGAGTAGAAATAAAATTGTACTCTGATATAATGATATAAAGAGGAAATGATCTAATATCATAATAACTAGATATATGAACAGCAGAGGCAAGAGAGTCGGAAGTAGTATAAAATCTATCTAAATAAAAATATATATAGATCATTTCAATTGTAACCGATCATTATACTCATCATAAACGTATATCTTTATTCACAGAGATTATATAGAAAGGTAGAAAAGACAGTATAAAGCCATATGGAAAATATCAGAGCTAAATCAAAGAGATCGAAAAGTTGCCTAGAGCTCTGATACAAGGCATCTTATTCTCGACTATCAATCAAGGTACTAACATCCCTCTATCTACTCTATTATCTACCTCCCTTCTCCCTCCGCCTGTCTCTATTATCCTTTAAATATGTCTACGATATACTATAAATACCAATATATATATTATCTCACCTTTCTCTCACTCCCTTCTCCCTCCATCTCTCTCTCCCTCTCTCTGCTCTCTCTCTCAGGCCATGTATGTGTACATGAAGGCAGCCTATCTCAGCATGCTCCCGGACACTGAAGCCCGGCCGTTTGGGGAGAGCGAGATTGAACTCTTTCGGTAAAAATTTTTGGTCTCTCTATCGCTCTCACTTGCTCCCTCCACTTTGTTCTCTCTCCCTTTCTCTCACCACCCCCTCATATTACTCTCCCTTTCTCTCTCCTCTTGTGCTCTCTCTCCCCCTCTCTATTCTCTCTCTTTCAGTCTACTCCCTCCCTTTCTCTCTCAAGAACCTTGTAAAGCATCCCTGTTATTGCAGGTGCTCGACTTGTGAGTCAGTACAGATATGTTCCAGTTCTAGAACAACATGAAGACTTTTTTTTCATTTAAGCTAGTGGACAGTTTTTAAAAACTTGATTTATTTAGTAAATTCTTAAGCACTCTCTTTGACTGCCTCTCAGACTTGTGCAATCCTTCAAGCAGAAGATAGCTGGGAAGTCTCCTCCCACTGAGAAGTTCGCCATCCGTAAAGCCCGGCGCTATAAAGCCAGCGATCCAGTTCGACTCCCGGTTCCTGTGCTTGTGAGAGTAACACCGCATCGCAAACCATTGTTTCTGAAACACAACCAAGTAACTCAGCGTGTGCTGCGTGTTTCAGGAGATGATGTACATGTGGAACGGGTTCTCCATGATCAGCAAACAGCCTGAGCTCACCGAGGGCGTGATGAAGACTCTGGAGGAGGCGGAGCGCAAGCTACAGATGTCTCCAGGTAATTTGGAAAAGATGCAAGTAACTTAGCACAAACAGTTATACTTTTAGGTATCTATACAGCTCACTTAACTTGGAGTACTCGGGTTACACACTTTTTTTCATGCAGCACTTCTGCAAACCTCCATTGCACAAGTGGTATCTTTGTGCCAGGGTTGGACTGGGACCACAAAAAGGTCTTGGTGTTTTTGGCCCTTGCGTCCCACGATGGTTATTGACGAGGTGTGCGATAGCACGTGTGACTACTACTGAGGTGCAGGTTTAGAGACGGTTATTCATTTAGTATGTTTTCTTTCTTTTTTTTAGGATATTGGCACAAAACAGATTGTAGTTGATTTTTTTACATCAATAATCAAGTGTGTACAATGTATGTTTTACATGCAATTTATTAATGCAGTTTATTAAACATATACATGTTTCTGATTGAGGTTCATTATTTGCTATTTAATACTATAAATTTACTAATTCCAGTCACACCTCGAGATACAAAATTAATCCGTTCCGGGGGGCGTTTATATGCTGAATTTTTCGTATATGTTGAAGCTTACATGTTGAATTTTACATGTAAAATGACTAATCCGTTCCAAGCCACACAGTAACGACACTAAAAATTAAAAATGACATGGAAACCAGAGAAAATTAAACTATAATTCTTCTGTCCTTAATAGTAGACATTATAAATTTCAAGCGTGGCAATGAGGCGAAGTGTCGGAGGAGGAGGAGAACGGATGGTAACAGAGGAGAGCCATGGCCATAAAAATACGCTTCGCTAAAAAAGAACACGCGATCACACAGCATCAGTGCTGGAACTGACCAATAGGAGAGCAGGATACTACGCACGAACACACAGCATCAGAACTGGAACTGACCAATAGGAGAGCAGGATACTAGGCACGAATACAGAGCATTAGGACTGGAACTGACCAATAGGAGAGCAGGATACTATGCACGAACACACAGCATCAGAACTGGAACTGACCAATAGGAGAGCAGGATACTAGGCATGAATACAGAGCATTAGGACTGGAACTGACCAATAGGAGAGCAGGATACTACGCACGAACACACAGCATCAGAACTGGAACTGACCAATAGGAGAGCAGGATACTAGGCACGAATACAGAGCATTAGGACTGAAACTGACCAATAGGAGAGCAGGATACTATGCACGAACACACAGCATCAGAACTGGAACTGACCAATAGGAGAGCAGGATACTAGGCATGAATACATAGCATTAGGACTGGAACTGACCAATAGGAGAGCAGGATACTATGCACGAACACACAGCATCAGAACTGGAACTGACCAATAGGAGAGCAGGATACTAGGCACGAATACAGAGCATTAGGACTGGAACTGACCAATAGGAGAGCAGGATACTACGCACGAACACACAGCATCAGAACTGGAACTGACCAATAGGAGAGCAGGATACTAGGCATGAATACATAGCATTAGGACTGGAACTGACCAATAGGAGAGCAGGATACTATGCACAAACACACAGCATCAGAACTGGAACTGACCAATAGGAGAGCAGGATACTAGGCACGAATACAGAGCATTAGGACTGGAACTGACCAATAGGAGAGCAAGATACTACACACGAACACACAGCATCAGAACTGGAACTGACCAATAGGAGAGCAGGATACTAGGCACGAATACAGAGCATTAGGACTGGAACTGACCAATAGGAGAGCAGGATACTAAGCATGAACACAGAGCGTCAGGACTGGAACTGACCAATAGGAGAGCAGGATACTAAGCATGAACACAGAGCGTCAGAACTGGAACTGACCAATAGGAGAACAGGATACTACGCACGAACACACAGCATCAGGGCTGGAACTGACCAATAGGAGAGCAGGATACTAGGCACGAATACAGAGCATTAGGACTGGAACTGACCAATAGGAGAGCAGGATACTACGCACGAACACACAGCATCAGAACTGGAACTGACCAATAGGAGAGCAGGATACTAGGCACGAATACAGAGCATTAGGACTGGAACTGACCAATAGGAGAGCAGGATACTACACACGAACACACAGCATCAGAACTGGAACTGACCAATAGGAGAGCAGGATACTAGGCACGAATACAGAGCATTAGGACTGGAACTGACCAATAGGAGAGCAGGATACTAAGCATGAACACAGAGCGTCAGAACTGGAACTGACCAATAGGAGAACAGGATACTACGCATGAACACAGAGCGTCAGGGTTGGAACTGACCAATAGGAGAGCAGAACATTTGGTGGTGTGTTGAATGCGGTCACATGATGCTCAGTGTTGTCTTCCACCCGAATTTCAAATGCCGAATATATGATGAAACAAAATATTCTTTGGGTGGCCTTTCGTATCTTGAATTTTCAGTGACTTAAAGCATTCGTACCTCGAGGTACCACTGTGTTTTGTATAGTTTTAATTGTACAAAAAAAATCATGGTTTTTACCCCTGCAGGACACAACACAAAATTAGGGATCCAAAACATTGATCATTAGTTTTTTTTCTTCCAATAATTAATTGAAATAGAAATTAATTCATTGTGAAGATTAAGTTAGTTATCACTCTCTTTGTGTAATTTATGGTTATGTAAACGTTATATTTGTTTAGTATTTTCAGGCGCTCTCAATAATCACAAGATCTTTCTAGAGTTTTAATATTGGCCTGAGAGGTGATAATGAGAGGCTGCGTTTATATGAACTCAGATCTACGTCCAGATCTCCGATGTTTCCTCGTCGAGTGTTCATCTGTTGGGTCAGCGGCGCCGTTATATCAGCGAAGAGTAACGTCAGCATAAACATCAATCTTGTTTCACTCCTGAGATCAAGTTAAAACTATTTACAAACCTAGCATAACGTCTTTCAACTGCAGACATGAGCGATACAGTCACTTTGTAAAAGCTTTGGAGCATCTTGCAGCAGAATGCTTTTAAATAACTCAACAAAGGTTTATTTATCTGTGCAGAAATCTTGCAGACGTACTTACAAAATGTTAGTGTTTTGACTGCAAACCCTGCTATTTCGAGATTATTATTATGTATTATATGATGTGTTTGTGCAGAGAACGAGTACACGGTTGATGACACGTGTGTGATCCTGCTCCTGAAAGGCCTGTGCCTGAAGAACCAGGGCCAGACGCAGACGGCAGAGCTCTGTTTCAACCAGGTGTACAGCAGGTCTGTTGTCTTATATGTGTGGATCGTTCATGTGTGACGTAGGTACTAAGAAACAAATGAAAGCTTTCGCTGAATTTTTATGTTGATTGTTAATTTTTTCCCATAGGATCATAGAACAGAGGTTGGTAGAGTATCCAAAACATTTACCCAAGGAAAAGAAAAAGTACTTGTGAGAATATTTACTCATGTAAGAGTCAACTCTCAAATTATTTATTTCAGTAAGAGTGAAAAAGTATAGAAGCAACATGTACTCAAGTACTTCGTTACGAGGTACTTCTGATCTGAACCATACAAAGCACAAATGTGAGCTATTACACAGTTTTTCCTGTTGATGACTTTAGTTTTTTCTCAGTGGAAAATAGTGTTTAGTCGATTGCAAACTATAATCAAACCTACATTATGAAGAGGCTTTGCATCTCTACAATCCCATTTGACAGAATACGTGTGCTGTGAAACCCACGTTTATCTGCGCATGTAACTCAGATGCAACTAAGTAAAAGTACAGGTATTTCACAAAAGATGTAGAGTAAAACTAAAAGTACACATTTATAACAGTACTCAAAAAGCACTGGTTACCCTAAAATGGACTCATGTAAATGAAACTAGTTACTAACCACCTCTGACATAGAACATTTTACACAGGGTTTTAGCAGAGTTGTAAAATGCCATAAATGTGATAATAAGGATTTTAGTACATAAAAGTCATAAACGCGTACGCATTGTCCATAAAAGGTCATAAATTATATTTAGCGATGTTCATCCCCGTCCCACTGCTGGCGGCATTCATTCGTTTCACGATTGTAGTTCTTTCTGAGGAGTCTGGGTTGTGTTACCATTGGATAACATAGCGTTCCAGAACTACAAGCTCCATGTCACGTGGGAGCACAGCAAACAGACTTCTGAGAATAAAAAAAAAAGACTTGCGCAAATTTCTCTCAAGCGTCACCTACTGTGCGTCTCCTCGCTCGGCCGTGTACGTCGTTGTTAGTTTAACCGTTTAGCTTAGTTTTATACAAAAAAGGAAAGTATTTCTAAAAGCATAAAACTGCTGTAAAAGGTGGAGTTATTATTATACAGCTCGGGACTCTGTTAGTTCAGTTGTGTTTTTTTTAGACAGTGTTTATGTTTACATCATTATAGAAAACTGTGCCATCTAGCTGACATTTGCACCATTTATATATAAATTTTCTCTTATATTTTCTCTCGACAAAATCTTTTATTTTTTTTTAAATAATCACAAAAAAAACTTTGTTTTCATAAATCATGTAGGTCATAAATTTAAATCATAATGTTCATAAAAAGTCATAAATTTGAGGAGCTAAGCCCTGCGGAAACCCTGTTACATTTCGGATGTTAACTTGTTTATAAGACATTTTTATATGTGATTGTTCTAAACGGAACACTCCAGACTTCTGGACTTCTGGAGTCCACGCTCATCATGAAGGCCAGACGCTAAGGGCCCTTGACTCAAGTCCTAGAGGGGCTCTGAGCTCGTAATTTGGGACAGACTCGCGTCGCGTCTCGTCTCGTCGGAAAAAGGAAAAGCTGCGCTGGCGATTCAAGTCCGCAGTCCATCAAGTGTTGAAAAGTTGGTTTGGTAAGAAAAGGGGTCAGATTATAATTGTTTTTCTTTTTAAAACACAAAAAATGTATTTACTTGATTCTATCGTTTTTTTTTTTCACAGCTGAGATTCAACTTGCTTTGAATTCACTGCGGTTTTTACAACAAAAAAAAGCAGGATGTTTTTGTTGCTGTTTATTAGGCATTAATGCACATAGAATTAGGACCTATAACTCTTAAAAGAATTGGGATAGATGTCTCTCAGGCTTTGGCCTGATTGTTCATTCGCAAAGAATTCTGGGTTGTAAGGTGCATAAAGCCTACATTGAGTCGAGCTTCGCAAAAAAAGCATAAAGGGTTAATAGAGGGCGCTAATGAGCAGACTTCAGAGCCTAACAATGACCCGTAGGACACCCTGGGGACTCGAGCACTTCGTGGGACACCCGATTCAAGTCCACGAGTGCACCATTTGGGACAGGGCCAATGACGGGCACGTCAACACGCCATTGTGTTTAGGCTTAAACTGTGCTCTCTCTTTCACTTATAAAAGCTGTAATGTTCTTTCAGTGGTCTATATCTCCATAATCTCTGTGTCTCCTTGAGTAAAAATAGGTACATAAATAGTTATCTTACTAGAAATATAATGTTTTGGTTGGCTTGGTTTTTTAATCGGGGTGTTTTTTCAACCTCTGCAACATCATCCAGAGAGACGACGCTCTTTCAGAGATGTTTTTGTGTGTTTGACAGTGAAAAGAAGATCAAGTTTGATCACTACCTGGTTCCCAACGCTCTGCTGGAGTTGAGTCTGCTGTACGTGGACACGGGGCGGAAGGAGCTCGCCGTTAAACTCCTGCAGAAAGCCAAGTGAGTGCGCTCTGTTACTGAAGCGTAGAAGGTTTTAAAAGGCGTCGTGAGACGAGGGACGTGACCAGAAAGATCAATGTTAGCTATCGTTATGAGCGTGAGTGTCGAGAGTCTGGGGTAGAAACGCGACATTTAAAACTGTGGCTGTGTTAAATAAGATGATGGATATAAAACGAGTACATTTCCTTTTCTCAACTGTGTGGCTTACTTAGAAATGTAGGAGTTTCTATAATATAGAGTTAGAAAATGATTTAAAGAGTCCATTTCATGCATTCAGAGGATTTTACTCAAAAAAAATGTTTGTCCTCATGATCAAGCGCAGCACAAAGGAAAAAACGAGAAGGAAAAAAAAGATGTGGACTCATGATTGGAGTGTTTCTTTAATAAACAACATATTTCCGTTTGGAACAAGCATCATAAAACTTTTTTTAAAACCTGGCTCTCTATGGCTGCGTTCAGACTGCAGGCCAGATTGACCCAATTCCAATTTTTTTTTTTTTTTGGCTGTCTCGACCCGTATCTGATATTTTGAAGGCAGACTGAGCAGCTCAATTCAGATTTGTTCAAATCCAACCCAGGTCTGAATCTGAAGAATTCTGAATCCTGAAGAATTGTGGTATGAGACCTCAGTCTGAACAGCCAGCTCACATTTATCTGGGTTTTGTGTCACCGATCCCAACTTAAACACAGATTCTCACAGAAACGAGTCGCTGGAGAAGATGTTGTTATGCTGAAACAGTTACAGGAAGCGCTCAAAGACCCATTTGAAGCTTAATGAAGTCTCAGTTGTCATGCGAACACTTTTAACTGCTTTTCCGGGACTTAAACGTAATAAAGTTTACTCTGATCAGATATTTATGCCTTCAAAGCCTCAAGCGTATTCTCTTCTGCGCACGCGTGTCACGTGGGAGCTGCATTTTGTTCACACGGATGATGGAGAGCAGGCGTGTGTTATTAGTAACGAGAACGAATGCACCAAAAAACGGAAACCTAAAACAAAGCGGACTGGAAATACGGACTTATTCAACCATTCAGGTCATGTGTTCAGGATTCTGCTTTTAAAAAGACTATTAGTTAACTTTCCCTGGACACGAGGTCTGAGGCTGATGCTGCGTCCCAATCTGAACACTGCGCCCTTAAAGTAGATACTCATTTTCATAAGAAAATGTACATAATATTTAGTGAGTGAGACGAGAGTGTGTACGGTCTGGGACGCACTAAAGCATCACTAGACGGAGGAAGTTATTTCACGTCATTATGGAGAACTTAACTTTCCCATAACAAATATTCTAATAATAAATGTAACACTCTCTATATGGCTTTTATTTATTTCTGTACTTCCTCTTAGTCGTATTACAGAGGGAGCTCGCTTGTTTGGGTCCAAGAGAAAACTCCTTCCGCTTGAGCGCAGGGGATTGTGGGTAATATCAGCTGGCTGAGCGTTCTTCGATCTGCTCTTCAGAATCTAACCAGATAAAGTTGACATCCGGGACCGGCTTCGGATACTTCTTTATGTACATTAAGATTTGGGACACCCTAATTCTCATTTCGTCCCATAAACGTGTGGTTAGTGCGCCGTTTGGGACGCAGACTCGTGAACCATTAAAAAAAGCACTCGCTTTATGGCTTTTCCTGAAGACGTCGAGCGCAAATTGTCTGGGTACAACTGTCTGCATTTAGAGAAGATTTCGAGATTTGTCAAAATACATGGAGCTCTACGTGCCATAATTCACCTGAATAATTTTGATTATAAATCTTGTTGGGAAAAACATTGAGTTTATGCTTAAGATCGGTATGTTTGTGTTCTGTTTTTGCTCAAATCCACTTTCAGATTTGCAAACGGGTTTCTTTTTTTTTTTGTGAGTCAATTTTTACTTTGCAAAACAAATCCAATCGATAAGAACTGGAACTTAGAGAAGCTCCATGTTTTCCGACCTTTCTCTCTCTCTCTCTGCCAGGAATAACTACAAAGAGTACTCCATGGAGTCTCGCACTCAGTTTCGCATCCATGCAGCTCTGACCAAACTCAAAGCCGACACCAGCGACCAGGAAGAAATATCAGCGTTGTGAGGAAGAGATGAGGACCGTGACTCCTCTGGGGACCGCCTGCTTCCCCGCAGCAGGAGAACCAAAGAGCCGAAGGGAAGGGTTTGTGATCATCGAGCAGGAAAACCAAGCTCCTCGTTTGTACATTCTTCTCCTCAAAGCCATTCTCGGTTTGCAAACTAGTCGGATTGGAGTCGTAAGGTTTTCCTGTAAGTTCTGCAGAGCTTTAGTGAGGGAAGATTGTAGGGAAAACTGACGAAGTTTGCGCACACAAAAAAATCTAGAAAGCGTTTGTTGATTGAACTTGATTGGTGTAACGCTGGTGATGATATTTTCACAAATAAATAACTTTTATTATAATCAATAGTTCATTGAAACGCCTCTGTCTTGTTCTTTGAGATGAGGAAATTGATACTTCAAAAACTTCTTTAATCTTTTTGATCTCAACCATGTTTGTTTCTGTCAGCTTCGTATATTCGAGATATATATCCAGAATACATTTTTCTCCTGTTATGATCCGCAAATTAGGTATTTGCCTTTTATTCGATGAAACTAATCAATACTTTGTGAGTGAGGACTCTCTGAATCTTCTCAGTAAAAATGTGTATGTGCTCTTTCGGCTGGTCGATAACTTGATTTCGATAATTATCGTCGCTAGAGTCCGTTAGCTGCCGGAACCGAGCTGCAAACAGAACTTCTGCATCTCGTGCGCCGGATTGTTTTCTCCAAGTTAATAGCAGCTCCCGAGTTGCGTGAAATAAAACACTTGCATATTCCTGCTCAGGGATTGAAACCGCCGAACTCTTATTCTACTTTTCCACAAAAACAAGCTACATTTTGTCCATTTGTCATCTGTGGAGAGTTTCTTCTACATGACGTAATCATCTGGAAGGCCAATCAGAAGCCGCGCATCATGAAAGGGAGGCAATTGATACTTCTGATTGGTTTAACTCATTGACTGATATCCTTTTTAGTTAATAGAGGCACGCGCTCAGACTCACAGCAGAAGATAAAGAGCGATTGATTTACAGAGTGGCGTCAGCTCCAGGGGTATGGAATAACATTGAGATCAAAAGCTTTTGAGAAAGCGCAAATGAAAACGCAAACGCAAAAAGAAATTTTTAGAAAGCAAAAAGTGAAACGCAAATGCAAAAACAAGTTTTGCGGGATAAAAAGCAGTTTTTTAACGTAAATTAAGAACTGCGAGTAAAAATCAGCCGCTCAACATTTACAACTCAAATTTTTATTTGCGTTTCAGTCGACTTTTGCACTTGCGATTCAGTTTTTTGCTTGCAATTCAGTTTTTTTGCGCACGCGGAGTTTTATCCCCTTTTTGCCATGGAGGGAGGAGCTAAGAGAACAGACCCACCCACGAAGCGCATCATCAGCCAGAGACGACCTGGACCACTGTGTAGCAGCTCAACATTAACTCAACAAAAACTGAAACTGACTTTTTCCAAAAAAAATGTTGCGTTTTCATTTGCGCTTTCTCAAAACGTAGTTTTTTGCTTTCAATCTTTTGGCCCCACTTTTATTCCATACAGGGGGTGCTGTTGGAAACACAGCTGTGATTTTTAACACTGATATCACTTTGTGTGTCTACTGCTCTGGAGCTGCTTTCACAACAGCAGCGTCTTATATAGAGCTCCGAGTTTTTTTAAATAAATAAAAATTATGTTTAATATGTTTCAGTGTACGACTTTTAATTGATATTATTAACTCTGTAATAAATAATGCAATAATTACTCTATGTCCGATATGTGTGCTATTTGTGTTGTTATAGAATATTTAACCATTGTAATTAATTATCCAATAAGATTGAGTTTGCATGGATTGTTATCAGTCTGGTTTCAGAGCTCATCACAGCACAGAGACAGCTCTACTGAAGATAGTCAATGACATCCGGTTAAACACCGATTCAGGAAAAGTGACTGTCCTGGTTCTCCTCGATCTGAGCGCTGCCTTCGACACGGTTGATCACAAAATCCTTCTCCATAGACGAGAAAACTATGTTGGTCTTTCAGGAACTGTGATAAATAGGTTCAGACCGTTCTTAGAAGGAAGAGGCGTCTATGTAAACATAGGTGATTACATGTGGAAGTGGACTGCAGTGTCGTGTGGAGTCCCTCAAGGTTCAATCCTTGCTCCTTTACTATTTAACCTGTACATGCTTCCACTGGGCCAAATTATGAGAAGGAACCAGATATCATACCATAGTTATGCTGATGATACACAAATTTATCTAGCTATCTCCCCAAATGACTACAACCCCATAAACTCTCTCTGCCAATGTCTTGATGAGATTAAAAACTGGATGGAAAACAGCTTTCTTCAATTAAACAAGGAAAAAACTGAAGTCATTGCATTCGGAAGCAAAAGCGAGGTTGTTAAGGTTAACACGTATCTCAATGCAAAGGGCCTAACAACTACAAATCAGGTCAGGAATCTTGGAGTGATTCTGGACTCTGATCTTAGTCTAAATAGCCACGTAAAATCAATGACAAAATCCGCTTATTACCATCTTAGAAACATCACAAGAATCAGATGCTTTGTTTCCAGACGAGATTTAGAGAAACTGATTCATGCTTTCATCTCCAGCAGGCTGGACTACTGTAACGGCCTCTTAACCACTCTTCCCAAAAACACCATTAAACATCTCCAGCTCGTTCAGAATGCAGCGGCTCGAATTCTAACCAAAACTAGAAAGTCGGAACACATTTCTCCAGTTCTTAAGTCTCTACACCAGCTGCGGTCTCCTTCAGAATAGATTTTAAAGTTCTGCTGCTCTAAACATAACTCTAAACATAACTTAGCACCTAAACACCTAACAGAGAAGATCAGAGAATACACACCAAACAGAGAGCTGAGATCCTCAGATCAGATAAATTAGATCTACCCCGGGTTAATTCCACTCAGAGTGAATCCTCCTTTAGTTCTCCTGCGGCCCACAGAGGAACCAGCTCCAGAGGAGATCAGGGGTGCCAACACTTCAGTTACGTTTTAAACCAGGATAAAGACTCTCCTGTTTAGTTGCGCTTTTGTCGACTGAGCACCAACGTCCAACAACTATTTTACCTCTGTACTTCAAATTTTAATCTTTGTTTTAATCGATGTTTTAAATTTCAGTGTTTTAAATCTGTTTGATTTATATGACTTTTTTATGCTTGATTTTAATGTATGCACTTTCTTTTTACTCTTTATTTCCAATGTAAAGCACTTTGAATTACCCTGTGTACGAAATGTGCTATACAAATAAACTTGCCTTGCCTTGTATGAGCCTATGTTTATTTGGGATGGAACAGGAAGTGATGTAGAGGGGCGGGATTTATGCTGAAGGCAATCTCAAGGGAGGCCCCGTGTTCAGCCTCTTGCTCCCGAGTCTGCTCACTCTCTCTCCTTTCTTTCTTCTCTCTCTCCTCTCTTTCTTTTTCCTCTCCCTTTCTCTCTCCATGATGCTTGCAATGTGATCACATGCTTCATTGATATCAAGGTATGAGCTTAATTCATGTTTGGAAAAAGTAATAAATTGCAGTTTGCGATTGTGGTGCAGTGGGTAGCACGGTCGTCTCACAGAAAAAAGGTCGCTGGTTCGAGCCTCGGCTGGATCAGTTGGTATCTCTGTGTGGAGTTCTCATGTTCTCCTCGTGATCGCGTGGGTTTACTCCGGGTGCTCCGGTTTCACCCACAAGAACAAAGACATGTGGTACGAGAGAATTGAGTAAGAACGATTGTTCATAGTGTTTGAGTGAGAATGAGTGTGTGTGAATGTTTCCCTGCGATGGGTTGCTGCTGGAAGGGCATCCGCTGCATAAAACATATTCCAGAAGAGTTGGTGGTTTATTCTGCTGTGGCGACCCCGAAAGGGAAGAAAGCTGACATGAAGATGGATGGATGGATGTTTGCGATTGTGTTCATAAATCATGTCTCATGGATATTAATATTTCCATGACAGTGTGAAAACCTTTTTATAATAATTTATCTGAAACTCCAAATATAATTTTTTTTTTATTGGAATGAAACACAAAATGTTTGCCTTATTTCGATAATAAATAGTTGAAAGTCTCAGTTAATGGTCAGGTGTGTACAAAGATCACAAAATTTTGACAATCGATCACAATCGATTGTGCTTTGTGTGACTACATTGTTGAGTGTCCCTGTTTTATATATATATATATATATATATAATTTTCATATTTCATGTAGGTTATACATCTAAATCTTAATGTTCATAAAAATCATACATTTGACTAATTAAGCCCCGCAGAAAACATGTCACTTAGAGGATGTACATGTTACCTTGTTTCTAACACATTGGTATGCATTTTTTTAACGAATATACCATGAGCCACATGAGAAAGCTTCATGTTTTCGTTGTCAGGGTTGAGCTGTAGCTCTGGAGAAGAGCGGAGTGTAAATTATCGCTTTAACTGATGATAGAATGCAGATTTACTATCTGTAATGATGAGCAAAAACAAGAAAAATTGATGAAACACTAGTATACTCCAGTATACACTAGATCCCCTGCGGGTCTTACCGAAGAAGAAGCCATTAGAGATGATCCGTTATCTGAAACTGGCGTCTTATAGAATGAAAGATTTTATTGCTTTAAACACGTTGTAATAATCCAAACAAAAATGTAGAAGATCGGTCAGCAAGTCCTCTTCGTCCTCAGCACGCGTTACGGTCCTGATGCTGCTGCCGCCGGAGCGCTCGGGCCGTCCTGCGCCTCCTCTCTCTTCTGTCGCCTCAGCAGCCTCCTCTGCTTCTTCTCCTCCTTCTCGATTTCCGCCTCCATCTCTTTGAACTTGAAGCTGCGCGGGTCCACGGCGAATCCGAAGCGCTCTTTGGCGATGGCCATCAGCCGATCTCGTTTCTGTTTCTCCTCGAGCTTCTTCAGCTTCACATCCCGCTTCTGCTTTTTCCAGTCGGCGATCAGCTTGGGCATCTTCGCCATGCTTTCAGCGATGATCTTTTCTCTGTGTGCAAAGAAAAACCAAACAAACACAAATTAGTACAAAGTACAAATTAGTCTGGTGCAGTCAAGCAATTACAAACATTGTGTTTATGTTAAACCAGGGGTGTCAAACTCATTTTCACCGAGGGCCACATTAGCATAATGGCTGTCCTCAAAGACCAGATGTAACTTCTAAATGTAAAACAATGTAATCGAATGTAATGTAAAATACTGTTACCGGCAACGCTGAGGCACCATCTCGCAGAACGGCAGCAAGCCAGCAGATGGCATTTATCTGAGCTCACTGGTGTAATTTGTTTAGCGGAAAAAACCTCACAGACTGAAGAAAAGGCATATCAATCGTCATCTTTTATCATCAGGCTCAAGAAACAGATCACAGATAAACTATTAGCTGTGCTCATTTCAATTCTTGAGATTTATTTCAGCGTGAGAAATCGGAGGTGTGGCGTGAGAGATCACTCAAACGCGTGAGTCTTGCGTTCAATGTGTGAGAGTTGGCAGCTCTGCAATTTCACTCATGAGTATGGATGCAGAAACACCGTTGCGGCTACCGTTGGCCAAAGGCATTGTGGGAAATGTAGTTTTTTTGTTCCCGTTTTTTTTTTTAGACACTCAAAACTTTTAAGCTCTCGCGGGCCACGAGTTTGACACGTGTGTGTTAAACTACCGAGGGAATAACTGTAATGCGCCTTGTGTTTTATTATAAAAATATCATACCACATTTGTTGATTTGAATTTACTGCCTTTTAATTTGATATAAATGCATTGTCCGCTACATTAGCTGATTTAAACAGGATTTGTACGCTGATTTGATAAACATGTTGAAATAGTCGGCTTTCTTCACATTTCAGCAAATGTAATAAAACGGGCTGAAAATCTATGAGATCGGTCTGTATGTTCACATTGGTCACATTTACTTTAACAAAATGCGATATTTTAACTGCGTTTTAAGTTTTCTTCTTTGTGTAATTATTACCTTTAAAAAAAAGATTAGAATTTTTCTATTACTTAAACTAGGAAAACTGTGGCATCCCTGAAGTGCAGCGAAGCAATTTATTATAACTCCTGCATCCCAATCTGCAAACCATTCACACTGTTATGGGTGTAAAATAAGAATTTGTGTGTCCCAAACCACAGTTTACACAAAAAAATGTGTCCAAGCGGGTGGGGGGCGAGATTTTGTCTTCTTCCTGGGGGGGCGCGACAGAAAATAATTGAGAAACACTGACTTGACTGAACAGAGGAATTCCTCTCTCAACACTAAACCTGCGTGTTGCCAAATATATACAAAAATCGACCCCCCCCCCCACCGGTAACTCAAGAGTACATTATTTTCTATACTCAATCCAATCAAGCGATCTTCACGAGTGTTTATTGTTGGTGGATGGCTTTTACGCGGTGAGAGGTCGCCTTCACCTCTGTATCCTCTTTTGCTCTTCCTCCCGCTCTCTCGCCGCGATGTTGTCCAGCATCGTCTCCATCGGAGGATGCCACTCCTTCTCCTCGGCCACCAGCTCGTCCAGCTTAGCGGCAGAGGGCCAAAGCCTCACCGGGTCCACCCCAGAAGCGTGTCCGTAGCGTCCGAACAGCCTTCGCTCGTGTTTCTCCGTCTTCTGCCACTCGGGCGTCTTCTCGCTCGCTTTATCCGGTATGTACGGATCCTTTAGGTTCAGCCGGAGCGGTCTCGGATTATATTTTGCGATTTGATTAATCAATACAGCTGGCAGAAGGGAGTTAATTGTGTTAAAGTTGAAGATCGAGGCTGCCCTCCTGCTTAGCATGGAGGCCGCCATGTTTGATTTGATGACGGAAGCGACTTTCTTCTTCTTCGTCTGATTTTGCAGCCGTGTTTATGACGTATTACCGCCACCAGCTGGATCTGTAGTTTGGACTGTGAAATGAACGAAATAAAGGTTTTCCCTTGTAATATTAATCATATCCCTTAAATAATTATTCTATGTTTTCCATACGGATTATTAAGATTTTGTTTCTAAATATATTTTCTAATGTTTTAGGGCTTATCTTTAACGGATTAATTTCTTTATTCTTTTTTGTCTTTTCTTTACACATGCTTTAGAGTGTAAAACATGCTCTATTGTTTTATTTTGGTTATATTCCTCACTTTTTTCTGTGGGGTGATTTCCTGTTTTGTACTGTTTATAGTTTAAACCAGTATGCCTCATTTTTAATCTTGTTATTGTTGTTTCATCTTTCCCTTTTCTTATTATTTCTTTACAGTTTTTTATATTTTTATGTATCTTGTACAAGTGTCTTTCTGTCTCCCCTTCACCCAATTGTTTTTGCCATATTTGATTCGTTTTTTAAATCGATTTTGTTCTTAACTTTAAAGGTACTTTAAAGTCTACTTTCTTTGCTCCTTGTTTTGCTGCTGCATCAGCTTCCTCATTTCCATCAGTACCTGTATAAGCAGATATCCAAACAAAAGTGACTTATTTTTTTCTTTTCTATTTCTTTAAGACAGCAACTTTGACCCACGACGTCAAGGAAAAGCTTGGCGCTGATATCATGACGCCCCCTGCTGGCCTAAGAGCGCTATCGAGAGTGGAAATACTTCATTGATTCAAACGAGGGAGCGTCACGGTGGCGCAGTGGGTAGCATGGCCGTCTCACAGCAAGAAGGTCGCTGGTTCGAGCCTCGGCTGGGTCGGTTGGCATTTCTGTGTGGAGTTCTCATGTTCTCCTCGTGATCGCGTGGGTTTACTCCGGGTGCTCCGGTTTCCCCACAAGAACAAAGACATGCGGAATAAGTGAATTGAGTAAGAACGATTGCCCATAGTGTTAAAGTGTGAATGTGTGTGTGAATGTTTCCCTGCGATGGGTTGCTGCTGGAAGGGCATCCGCCGCGTAAAACATATGCCAGAAGAGTTGGTGGTTCATTCCGCTGTGGCGACCCCGAAAGGGAAGAAAGCCGACATGAAGATGAATCAATGAATGATTCAAACGAGAGAAAGCATAACACAAAAACTGAATTTCTTTAGACTATGTGTAAAGGAAAAATCTGAAAGTATGACATTAGTTTTATCAGACATCTATTTATATACTTTTTTGGCCCAAGCCTTTTGAGATCAATCACACGTCTTTCTCTCTTCAGCTGCGGTTTGTCTCCAGAGAAGGTCACAGATCAATATCTCCTCTCTTCCTTCTCCTCCGCTCCTCCCGTATCATCTCCTCTGGTGTGTAATCATCTCCTCGGGGATCCTCAGCTCTCAGAGAGCTAGCTCGTGTCCTCCGAGCTGGACCCTTCAATCTTCTCCGCTAGTTAAACGCCTCAGCAGGGATGCTATTGTTGGGAAGAAAAGTCTTAAGTGGATGTTCTTCACCAGTTTTAGATTGTTAACAGACCCCCGCCACCAAACCCCACCTCATTGTTAGTTTTATGATCCTGTTATTTTGTAAAATGAATACAGTTGTCCACAAACTTAAATGAACAAAGCAAAGAGAAGCTATAAAACATACTTATAAAGCTTCTTTTTCTGCAGTGCCAAAGCATTATCCACCAATCAGAAGGGAGATTCCCCTTTGAAGATAGAAGATTACATATGCAGACAATGGTAATCATGATTGTTTAGGTAATACTAACTGAAATCCTAATTATTTTAAACCATTATTTTTGTCTTTGGAAATATACTACATTACCATTCATTTACACTAGCATTTCTCCGAGATATTTTCAAGTATTTAAAAAAGAACTCGTATAACGTGATCTAATGTCCACTTTATAACATGTTAACATTACCGGCTAATGCTAGCCTGTCGGTTTGGTGCATCTCAGGGTTACATTCTCATTTTCTGAGCGGCACAAACTTGTATTAAGCTGAAAGAGGCGTTTTTCGGAGCCTGACGGATTCCTGTGTTCAAAAATCAAGCACATAACGTTAGAAACTGGCCTAGACACGATAGACAGATTAAATTCGATTCAGTTGTACAGCTCTAATATACAGTAAACCTTCTTCCAAATGAACAGTGGATTTTTACCATCTCAACAGAACATGTTTTAGCTTAAACGCTTAAACAAATCGCATGAAATTTACCCAGAGTTAGGAGCAAACCGAATCATTTTAGTACCAAGAAGAGATCAGATTCTACTAACCAGATGTCGAATAGCGTGCAGAAGATTAACGAGTCTTTTTCTTCATAAAACTGAGACAATGCCTTTATGTAGACACTGCAAATACATTTTAACGATTAAACACATCTTGGTAGAATGCCCTATTAATAATTCCACGAGGAGAAGGAACCTGATCGAACAAGATCTGAAGGACATCCATGCTGACCCAATGCCTGATACATTTATTTATTTACTTTTACAAATTACAGACTTGCATTGGGAATTATAACTTGGTTTATAAATTTTAACTTATTAAAACATTTGTTAATTATTGTTTTATTAGTGTTTTGAGGAAAATAGGTGGAAAACAGAGCAACCTCAAAGAATGGAGCTCTAAACAGACCCTGGAGCTTTGTCTGGAGCAGGATTCTGGATCCTTACACCTACAAGTCCTTGTCATGGTAGAGACAGTCACGGCCACTAGGGGTGTGTAAAAAATATTAAATGGCTTTTCATGAGGTTTGCAACACAGTTTTGGAGCATTTGGTTTGAGTATTAAATCTGCAAGCTTTCAGTGTGTCTCTTCATAGCGTTTAAAAAGAGAGAGTCGACTGAGCGTCGCTGAATCACCATTAAAACAAAGTTTCCGTGAACGTTGTGACGTATGAATGTCCTCTCCATCGACAGTAAAAAAAACTTTGTTGTGCTCGCTCACCCAGAAACTCGTATCCCTCTGTAGATTCTGCTCACTTCAGCTATTATTTATCTGTGAGGAAGTTTGCGGTAACAACTGAAGAGCCGCTGTGTTGTGCTCTGTGATTGTCTCTGATTGGCTTCTTACTATCGCTCTGCATGCAGCATCCAATCACAACAGACTCAGGACTAACTCCCAATCGCTGCGAAGAGCTTCACTTAAAAGAGTGATGTCAACACAGAGACGAATGCACAAATCAATCTGGAGTTGTTTTGGAAAAAAAGAGTTTCACATTTGTTCACCTTCTGCTGGAGACTCCCAAAACCAAACAATCAGCCTTCAAAATCACAATTGGAGACTTTAAGCTCTTTTGCTCCGCGGCACTTTTAGGGGTTTAGACTGAGAAGGGAGGTGGATATTTGCGAGCAGCAGTATGGCTTCATGCCCAGGAAGAGCACTACTGATGCAATTTTTGCTCTGAGAATGCTAATGGAGAAGTACAGAGATGGTCAGAAGGAGCTGCACTGTGTCTTTGTGGACTTAGAGAAAGCGTATGACAGGGTGCCGAGAGAGGAGCTATGGTCCTGTATGAGGATGTCAGGAGTGGCAGAGAAGTACGTCAGAGTAGTTCAGGATATGTATGAGAGGAGTATGACAACAGTGAGATGTGCTGCAGGTCAGACGGAGGAGTTCAAGGTGGAGGTGGGGCTACATCAAGGATCGGCTTTGAGTCCCTTCTTGTTTGCTATGGTGATGGACAGATTGACAGATGAGGTCAGACAGGAATCTCCATGGACAATGATGTTTGCAGATGACATTGTAATCTGTAGTGAGAGTAGAGAGCAGGTGGAGGGACACCTGGAAAGTTGGAGGTCTGCTCTAGAAAGAAGAGGAATGAAAGTCAGTCGTAGTAAGACAGAATACATGTGTTTGAACGAGAGGGAGGGAAGTAGAACAGTGAGGTTACAGGGGGCTGAGGTCAAGAAGGTGGAGGAGTTTAGGTATTTGGGGTCAACAGTCCAGTGCGACGGGGAGTGTGGAAAAGATGTGAAGAGGCGAGTGCAGGCAGGTTGGAGTGGGTGGAGAAAAGTGTCAGGGGTGTTGTGTGACAGAAGAGTGTCAGCAAGAATCAAAGGAAAGGTGTACAGAACAGTAGTGAGAGCAGCTATGATGTATGGGTTAGAGACTGTAGCAGTGAGGAAGAGACACGAGGCAGAGATGGAAGTAGCAGAGATGAGGATGCTGAGGTTCAGTTTAGGAGTGACAAGGATGGACAAGATTAGGAACGAGCACATCAGAGGAACAGCTCAGGTTGGTTGTTTTGGAGACAAAGTCAGAGAAGCCAGATTGAGATGGTTTGGACATGTGCAGAGAAGGGATAGTAGTTATATTGGTAGAAGGATGTTGGAGATGGAGCTGCCAGGCAAGAGGGCGAGAGGAAGGTCAAAGACGAGTTATATGGGGGTGCTGAAGGAGGACATGAAGGTAATTGGTGCAAGAGTAGAGGATACTGAGGCCAGAGTTAGGTGGAAACAGATGATTTGCTGTGGCGACCCCTAAACTGGGAACAGTCGAAAGAAGAAGAAGAAGAAGACCTTAGCTTGTGTACTCTTAATAAACCTGCAGATACTTTCAAATGTTTCCAGAATATTTCTGCAGGCATGATTAGAGAATAAAAAGCTGTTAACTTCTCGAACCACTGAATTCTGGAAGAATGAAGAGAGAGGAAATGCAGCTTTCTGCTATTCATGTTCCTCTTAGGTGATTCCATCTCTAAGACTCTGCGAGCTATTTCTTTCTCTGATGACGTGAAGAGCTGCAAAAACTCTCATTTCATCACCAAGAGTCTTAGATAATCAAGAATATTCCACTTTACATCGCTATCTGCTGTGATCAGAGCATATGTTCAGTGATGTCTATAATTTGTTTTCATTTTGTTGTGTCATACATCATCATTGATTTGAGTATTAATCAACTTGCACATATTTTTAACCAAAATCATTTTGCAATGTTCGTTTTAACACAGAGGTGTCGTTAGACACATGTTTTATGCACTATAGAGGCATGTTTACAATATTAGATTAAAATACTCTTATTTTTGTATATAGAATGATTTCTACATTTACAAAGCTGAGGGTTTAAGCTTTAAAAAGAATCCAAATATGGCTTAATATCTAGAAGACAGCCTCTAAAAGTGAAAGAGGTGTTTTAATGGCATAGTTGAAAACCTGCAGTTTATGTTCAAAACCTGGTTCAGGCCTGGCAGAGCTTAAGAGGTGAAATCATGGATGTTTTGGGGCCCCCTGGTGTCCATAAGCAACCTCAGTCTCAACCGCATGGTTCACGGAGAGCTGCACTCATCTTTTCAAATGCAGTGGAGAAAAGTTTTCCTCGCCGCCGGTTTAATTTCATGCTCTTTGAGAGTCTCTTTTCTCATAAAACTCTCCAGAGCGATCGCAGGACCATGTTTGGGGAGTCTTAAGGGGGTTTAACTGTTATTTTCTCTCCCCTCGAGCGCTCCTCTCAGCTGCGGAGCCTCTGCTTCTGTTCTTCTCCGCGATGGCTGCCAGCTCCTGAGCAGATGAGCGCAAACTCCACGCTCAATCTCTGGATGGCAGCGTGCGGGAGGGCCGGATTATTAACCACCCGGCAGTGGAAGAGAGAAAAAGCCTTTTGTTTTAAGAGCTCCAGCCCTCCCTCGCCATCACAAACCCCTCCTCTCTTTCCGCTGCTCCTCTTTCGCTTTTAATTCCTTTTGAGAAATGTAAAGATGGGACAAACAAGCAGCTTCAGAATGCGCCTCTCGGAGAGACAGATGTCAGAGCTTTTGTGGGGAGACGGGAAGATCATTATAACTCAAAAGTTCCCATGGCGGGGGGTTGAGGGGTCGAGAGGGCTCCGCGGCGTGCCACAGGCCTCAGCAGCTCCGTGCCAACGGAGAGGCTTTAGAGACACGAGCGTCTGAGAGAAGCAGGTCTGCTGGCAGCGTTTATGTAACAGAAATTTCTCACAGAAGCATCCTGCAACCTCTTCTGTTCCGCTCCGTACGTGTTCTCACACATGCTTTTAGGCCAGCGGAGGACACCTACGTCTTAATTAGAGGTGGGCATCTGCACCTTGTGATTCAGTTTGAGATCATCCTTCAAACTTCAGCCGTCTTCAACTCATTCAATGCTGACATTTTTAGTGCAGAGATTTGCTACAAGAAATAAGCTGACTTGAATGTGTCAAAAACAAAAGAACAAAAGGCACATTTGTCTAGTGGTAACATCCAGACAGAGCTTTGGGATCGTGAAGGGACGTATGCTGCAAACTTGTCCCAGAACTTCCAGACTCAGAGAAGGATAGTTACACAATTTATAAGACATTTAAAGCGTGTTTACAAGAGAAAGACCACATAAGAATAGCACATATCAGGTACCAATCAGAGAGGGAAAGTACAAAAATAGTGTCTTCAGCTTTTAAAAACTCAATCAATCAATAAGTTTTTATATAGCACTTCTTTAGCAGTTGCTTTCAAAGCAGCTTCACAAAGTCCTAGTGAGGATCAGATAATTAGGAGTTCCTCTGTGAGGCCCCTGGGAGCCTCGCTGAATGAGGCAGGTGCTAATCACCTCCCCAGCATAAAGAGCATACAAACTTAATATCCATCGATGCAAACTGCACTGTGAAATTTGAACGCTTGATTGAGCAAATTTTGCTCTGGTTCTTACTCCCCATTTGCCGTGTGTGTACCTTTATGAGTGGCGTGGAGACTATTGGTTACTTCACCTCCTCACTCTCAAATAAAAGCAAAACAACCAGTTTGCGAAGTGTTAAAACAATAAATTAACACACTTCAGAGTTTTCTGAACGTATCTTTTGTTGTGAAGCATCTGCGTTTGATGGTTCTCCTCCTGCTGGTGCATCTGAACTCGGAAGATCTTCATATTGTTGAAACTAAGTGAGGCGTAGACGAGAAAGCTCCTCAGGAGGGGAGCACGTTCAGCAGGGAGATTTTCAATAATGGATGAGCTCCGTTATAATAATGTGTTTGTCGCCGCGGGAGACCCAAGAGTGCATTTCAGAGTCAGACCAGAGACGAGTGAGAAGGGAAGTTACGCTTAACACACTCAAACAGAGCTGGGATCCAGCAACAATCAAGCTTTGAGAAAAAAAACACAGCAGATTGTTCACCCCCGAACTCCATGCGAAATTGATAGTGTTGGCGCTTTGATTATGGGGTGGGAAATTGAAGGTTGTGGAAGTGCGGTTCAGCGATTTATCACAGGTTTAGGAGAACTTCTTAAAACACCTATAAAGAGGAGGATTGAGTTGGATTTTAAATTCTACCAAACCATCCTTGTACCATTAACCACCTAACCTGCTAGATGGTTTCACCTCTGTTGGGTCAGATCAGGTCTTCCTGTGAGCTGACTCGTCTCACGCACACACTCGCGCACAGAGGTGGTGCCAGGTTGGATGAAACACTGTCCCAATGCTCCGTGCCTATGCCAGTGCCATCTGTCATCGACTACAACATCTGCAAATTCAAGGTGCCCTTGATACCCAGTGCCACACAGTTTTCACAGGGCCACGAGTGCGTATAGAGCTGCTCCCGGAACACTAATCACTAATCAGCATCATAGGGCTCTCTGATACTGCCAAAATATATATCACCTTTTTTTATCAGGCCATGTCCACATGTATCCGGCTTTTTAAAAAAAAGTAAGGTTTGAAAAAAAAAATCTCAGTCTAACCAAAATCCCTGAAATACTCCTAAAACGCTGTAAAGAGTGAGTTGATCCACTAGATGGCAGCCAACTCCTCAACCCTGAAGTTCTGTTGGTTGAAAATAATTGGCAGAATGTGGGAATTTCAATAATGTGTTTTAAGAATGATTTGACTTCAGATTTTGGGTGCTTTGAGTTGGTTCTGCATGAGATTTCTTCATCCTCACATCCCCCTGGTATTTACGACCCACTTTTAAGCCCCTCTTGGAGAGAGTCGTTGATTCTTATTTACCATCTAAGCACACTTGAATGAAGCACATCAGATATGAAATGAGTGCTTCTCTCACAGATCTTTACCAACAACTGTTTAACTCTCAAAACTAATCTAAACTAGTCTCAATCGCTTCTGCTCAGAAATATTTGGGTCTGTGAGTTCTTAAGGTCAATAATTGAAGAAAAGAAAAGAAAATTGCCCAGAATTCTGAATAAAAAATACCCCTTCTTAAAATCTAATCCTGTCAAAATACCTCCTATAGTTTTTTTGTTTTTGTTTTTTTTTCGATCGCCTGTAGGGCGTTGATCTCATACGTGTATCATGCTGTGGGGAAAATATTCAGAAACACGTTTTAAAACAAGTTTGGGCCTTCAGAGCCACCCTACAACTTTCTAATACAGAAAACAACTAATTTAATTTAAATAAATAAATACAGAAATGAATATGTATATAAAGAAATTATTGCATACAGATTAGCGTTGCGTTATGTTAAAATTTTAGCAAAATATAAAATTTTACATATTACTATATTGTTACATAAATGTTATATTTTATTATAGTGGGTTATTCGTTGCAAAGTACAGTATGTGCTCTTGTAACTTCCTCATTTATCTGAAGCTCAAACAGTTCTGCTCAGAAACTGTTGTCTTCGGATCTGTGTCGGGAGGGGAGAGCGTCAGCAACGTTAATAATGTTGCAGTTTGGCGTATCTGTTCTGTGATTAAATATGCTATTATATAAGTTAGGTGTGCTTGTAGTCCTGTACATTTCAGAAGACTCCGAGGCAAAAGCTGCCGCATCAATGGCAAACCAAAATAAGTACAGTTTCACTGTGCACACGACAACGATTCGCTCTGTGTTTTAAAAAAACTTTTTAAAACGTTTTTTTTTTTACTTTTTTTTTACCTAGACCTAGGGGTGAGGCCAGAAGTGAGCAGGTTCTCTTTCACTTCAATGTAAAAACCGCCCAACTTTGGAGCTGAAAAAACAAACATGTTTACACCCCTGGTGCTGTAATGTTTGTTGATTCGGATCATTTTGGCCTTCATGAACATTGAGGGGGTGAATTATTTTTTCATTTGTTTGTTTATGTTAGATTAAAATTTAAAGCAGCCAATCGGAGATATTCGCTACATCTCTCTCTTGAGACTATTTTGTTTAGCAGGAAGTGATGCACTTCCATAATGATGATCGCTGGCCACACCCATTTTTTGCCTGCTTTTCCGTTCATGCGTAGCATCACGCATGCTACGTCCATGGCATATACAGTCAATGATATGAACATTCAGAAGTTCATCTTGTTGGTTCCAACCATCAAGAGTTATTGAAGAAAGCCCACAAAGATTACTAAATGGCCGTGTGTGTCACAGTTGTCCCCTGAGCACCATCAGGCTGGAGCATCACTAATAAACAGCAGAGCAGTGAAGCTAGCAAAAAGCCCCCTGCAGAGAATCCTCTGAGCAAATGAGCGATTTCCAACTCATCTAGGTGTGTGGAAACCCGTCAGGTTTCTGTGCTTAAGTAAGGTTGATGCGTAAGGACCCGGGGGGGGCCAACCATAATTTTACATGACTTTTTTAAATTCTAAAAGCAGTGAAACCAGTTCTTGGAGTCAGAAACCGAAGGAAAGAAAAGAGAGAACATGTATTTTAGAGGAATAAGGAATAAATCTGTAAGAAAAGCTTTGAGCTACACTCTGCGAGCTGAGCCAGCAGAGGTTGGCGCTGTTGATTTTTAAAAGAAACACCTGCGAACCCCTCGTGTGATGCCCTGCTGGTCACTTGGCGCCTGCTTCGAGCCCCATCTCATGCCAAGATGAAACCAAATCTCTCAAGATCTCCGCTCACCATTCCCCTGTGATAAAAGATTCGATTCCTCTCTGACAATTCATCACCTGTGTGTTTGTTTTCTCAGCCCTCCCCCTCCCTCCCCACCTCGATCTAAATGAGCTCATTAGTTGGCAGCGATCTCTTCTCATAATGAGGCTCATAAAGGCGGGCGCCATCCTCTAAATGAGGCCTGTCACCTCACGTTAGCCCGGTTTGCATAAAACACCGGCTCATTTCAATGAAAATATTTTCAGTCGAAACTTTACATGAGCAAAATTTTCATGCTGAGCTCATCGTCGTGGGCCATAGGCGGCTTTAAATAGAGATGGATATAGAGAGCTTTTTTATTGTTCTTGTTGGATGGCGCTCAGAGAGAAGCTATGGAACATAAAATGTGGCTCTTCTCGGTTTCCTGTGTTTGCCTTGAGCTCCCACAGATCCACGCGGTGATTTGTGGGATGGGTTTTCCCGGCATGGTGGCCAGCAGCTTTAGGGTTCAGCTCAGGACGGCCCGAGGAGGACCTGCAGTGTTTCTAGGAGCTGATGTTTCCTCTACAGGTTGTAGCACGTGTGTTTCGTCCCTGATGAGAAGCCGATTTCAGTAGAAAACATTCAGAATTTATCTGAATGTAGAGTCAAGGGTTGAGTACTAATATAAGATAATGAGGCTCAAGGGCTGAAATCAGAAGAATAATAAGCGCTGATGAGCACTAACACTCTTTGTTCTAATATTAAAATTTGATTATTTTATACATTTAAAACTTAGAACTTAAAACAGAATTCCACAAAATTCACCAATATTCTGCACAGAAATCCTTAAAAACCCTCTGTAGATTCCATCTGTTTCTGCTTCTGAGGAAAAAACAATAGCTCAAATCAGAAACAGATGAAGGAGCCATTGTGGTAAGCATTTAAAAAGTGGCAGAACTTTCTTGAAGTGGTTCAAAATAACGGATAATAGTTTTATGAATTGAAACCAACCTATTTAATCATCCATTATAGCAAATTTCATTTGGCCCCTATGTGGCCTACAGCTCGGATGTCCACATCCTTATAGCCAGAATTAAGCCAAAGCAGCGCCAAAGCAGCGCCAAAGCAGCGCCACAGCTCAATCAAAAAGGTAAGGCCACTTTTACTAGGGTGATTTTTGCTGGGTGTGCGCAACAACTTGTCTCTAGCTTCCAAAATAGCGGGCACAGATGCACTGATCCGGACGAAAAGAAAAAATCTTTGTCTCCACCGTTTTGCGGTCTCCACGCACCACCAATGAAAGTGGATCTTTCGCTCTCGTGTGAAGGTGAGCTGATGTTCCATACTCTACATACACCTCTCTCTCTCTCTCTCTCTCTCTCTCTCTTTCTCTCTGTGAGCTTCCTAGACACAGTAGTGTAGAAGAAGGATGAGAAGAGAAACGTTAGCGTAGAAGACGAGCTGGAGGAACTGTTTGAGCTGGAGTCGGATCCTGAGCTCGAGCTGCTGCCCATGGTTTGTTCGACAGATGCATTAATACATTGACTTTATATATTACAAATGCATTCTTCTTCTGTGGTAAAAGCAAGCATTTGCCTTGTGCTCTGTAGTGCACCATTAGGTCAGAGACTTTCCGCATCACTATGTCTATATTTTTACTCTGGGTGAAAAACACATCAAGCTTAAGGAATGTTAAAAAAACAAAAAATTGATGTGGGCTTACCCTTATAATACAAACTTGACTTTTCAGACATTTTTTCAGTGTTGTTTCCTCACGAAAACATGCCTCGAGTCATATTGCATACGGTGTAATTCTACTTTTTGTGGGAGCTAAAATGGATGTATGGCTGTAGCCACACCCATTGGCCACAGCACCACCCACTAACCAATCGGATGAAGCGACAGCACTAATGCAGCTCATCTCAATGAAGAGCGCTTGTGCTGACTGACCCGGAAATGAACGGTAGCAGGACCGCATCGATGAATAATGAAAAGAAAGTGTTTGTTTGTCATTTCACTGCTGAATTGTACTGTACTCGATTTAAATTGCACTTCTCCTCTTTGGCACCTTCATGTGGAATTACAGTAAACTGTTTAATTAAAAAAAAAAAAAAAAAAAAAAAAAAATTTTGTCTTACCAAAAGATGAATGTATTTGCTGGAAATGGGTGGATTTTCTATGTACCAACAAGCAAAATCCAGCAGGGGGAGTGGTGGAAGAACAGCAGTGGGAGGAACATGATCTACACTACTTGTTTTACAGAACTGTTTGAGGAGATTCAAAGACATTCTTTATGAATGCGTCTGTGATAGTCTAGAGTGGTCAAAGATTTATTATAATTTATTTAAAAGAGGGTTAATGTGGCACCTTTAAGCGGGGAACCTTCAGTGCGATAATTTTTATTGTTTCAAACCAGTCTGAGTGTATTCTATTGTGGTTGAGAAATCAGTGGTCCCAGCTCTCTTCTCAGCGTTGACCAGCTCCTCCTGTGTGGAGTTTTGGACTGATTCTTCGGATTCTGAGATCTTGCGTAAGATCTCTTCAGTTTTCTGACGGTTTCTCCCACAATTGTTCTGATTTCACAGAGCTGCTTCGCGATTTCCCCGAAGACCTCTCCAGCTTTGTGCAGGTCTACACTTTTTCGTCTCCTGTTTTTTTGACACCTCTTTGGTTTTGCTCATGTTGCTACTAAACATTTTTTCGGATAACTAGCATAATCACAGACCTAGTGGTACCTCTATAAAAATAGATGTCAGTTCAGATTTGTGATGCATATTGAGATTGAGATTTAGTATTGTATGTCATGTTAGTTCTCTGTGTCCAAATTGTAACGTCTTCACGCCATACAACCAAAATCTCATCATACAAGGTGAGATGATCTCTTCATCTCCTTGATCGTCCTCCACGTGCCCTCTCCTCACCCGCGCGTCCTATAGGACGAGAATCTCTGTGCTGTGATTGGCTGAAAGCGTGCAGCATGCAGCAAAGAAAGAGGCAAAGAGGAGAAACTCCAAGCAGATGGCTGTGCTGGCACCTGCCTTGTTCTGAAAGCTGTTCTGAGCTGTTTTCCACATGTAGAAAACACTCAAGACGTTAGTGTGCCAGAAAATCCACACCTCCGATAGATTTAACCCTCCGTGCGCAGCCAGTCTGTCTCGCGTCAGGCCCGGAGTCGAGTGATGTGAGGAGAGAGCACTGTTTCCACACCTGCGCTCTCAGGACTCATAAATCATCCATCTCTCCAAACTACACTGAGCAAGCAAAACCAAACAGAAAAGACTTGCAGCAAAGCTGACAGATTTCTCGAAAAATAAACAGAATTGTGTCACTTTGCATAGATGTGAAAAAAAAAACTTGATTGTCGAACATTTTAAGCATATTAGACATTTCTTCATTATAGTTCCACATACAGAAAAAAAATCTATTTTAACTCATTTTTTCACAATTTTTCTTAATTTATATAGAAATATGTGTAATATATAATTCTTCGGTACACTGTTGTTGTGATTTCATATAGATTTTGAGGTTGTCTATGCTTTTATGGTGCTTTACTTTTTTGTGTGTTATTTGTTGTGTTTTATTTAGCATATGTGTACTTATTATAGTGCTTTGTTTAGTCCTAACTATGTTAAAGTGCTTTATGAATAAAGATTACCATGTTAATCTTATACAAAATAATTGTGTAAATCACTCTATGATTTAATTTGGACCTATCTAAGCTATTTGAACAAGACCTTATATATGTTTAAAAAATGATAAACAATGTTAAAAACATCATCATTACCATACAATGAAATTACAAGCTTAAAATATCACTGGCTATTTTAATATTTGCATGGAATAAATACTAAACAGTGATTAGATTATTCTCAAAACATTGTTTTGGTGTGCTCTACTATTAACGTTGTCTACAATATTTAGAAGCGTGAGAATTTAGCAGCAAATACCAGGTTGTTTCATTTCAATATAGTTAAAGTACAGTTTCATATAAGTCTATTATACAGCAAACTAAAGTTCAGTGAGGTCTTTTCAGAGGCGTAAAGACCGTGACATCCTGCAGAGGGCGCTGCAGCTCAGGTTATCGTGCACGCGCACCCTCGCCGCTTCTCTCGTGTGTTTTTGAGAACAGAAAGCTCCTCACAATCAAAGAGATAATTGTTTCCATGTTTTCTCACAGTAAAGTCGTGTTTAACCCTCAAATCCGCTTCAGTGTTCACTCTCACTGAGAATTAAAGCGACACGGAAGGTTTCTCAGAATGAAAGAACTTGTTCGGTTGGCAGCGGCTGAGGCGTTGCTATTAAATAAACACACCTGCAGCTTAAAACTAAGAGAGTATAAGCGTATATTCTACGTAATAGAGTAATTTAGAGCTTAAGTTACTTTGGAAAATCCTTATTTAGTGAGGAACTTATATTTAATCATACGTCAAGTAAACTGAGCCGAGGCTAGCATTTCGGCTAATTAGCAGTTAGCTTTTAGCTTGTCCAATTGATTTATTAATTTAGATGTGCTTATTGGTCACATTCTGGGTGCTTGGTTTACACACAATATAGTTTTTTTTGTGTGTGTGAAAGACATTATAAGGTTTTGCAAACAATATAGGAAAAGCTGAATGTTTTTTAAACTGTGTTGAGGTTGTTCTGAAAAAGTTCCACGTTGACTTAAGCATTAATTTAGGCTTATTATCGTTATAAATGGATGGATCAGACATTATGCAGGATAACTAAGTCCATTCTATTTTTGCATTCATTTTTTATGAAAGCTTGTGGGAAAACATTTAAATTGAAGTCTCCACAATCTATAGCATGTGAGCTCGGGGGCAAATCTTCTCTCAATGGAACAATCAAGAATCCTAATCAACAATCCCTCCACAGACTAGTGCAAGCAGATTTTACATTTCATGGAACAGCCCCACCCAAATCTGTGTTTAGTTTTTTTTTCCAGGAAAGTAAAATCTTACATTACCTAATATTTTTTTCTAGACAGATATGTGATTGAGATATAGCTGTAATTGTTTATGTTACAGAAATAGGCTTTCAGCTCTGTCTATGATGAATTGTACAAAGAACACCAGAGCTTTAGGTAAAAAAATTAATAAATAAAAAATCCAGAACACAACAGGGGCAAACGTAATAATGCATTATAATTGGCCCTTTGATTTCCTTCTTTACAGGACAAAAAGTGGCCTTTTTAAATTCAGATTTCTAAATAATTTTGAATTTGTCAAAATATTTTTTGTTTGCAAGAAAAAAGTATCCACCTTTTTAGTGCAGACAAAGGCCCTACATAACTAGGAACATAGCTGTCGAGCATGCTTTAATTACAATGCAAATGTGCACTTTATTACATTTTTTCCAAAAAGTGGTTTTACCGCAGCATTGTTGCTTTGTTATATAAGTCTAGTGGGTTAATGGTATTTAAATGTAAAAATCTTTCAAGTACTTGCAATTTACAAGACCTTACGTGTGTTGCCTTCTATGACGTTTTTTTTATATTATTATTATTATTTTTTTTTATTTTTTTTTGTTGTGGGGCTATTGTAGCATTTGAGTTTTTCTTTTAAGTTGATAATAGCTGACCTACTATTGATCTTAAACTTATTCAAGTATCAAATCAAGACATGAATGTTTCATTTTAAATGGTTCCCTACTTGGTCACGTACTTAGTACATTTTCAGCGCATATATTTATTTGTCAAACTACCCCTACACAAATAAAGAGGAGGTTTTTGGTCCGAGCGATGCTGTTGAGAAAGATGATGTGCTGTCTGAAATCAGATGCAAGTCTGTGCAGAAATTTATTTTTTTGTCACTCCCATTAGTTACGATCCTTTAGATCCATGAGTTTTGATCAATCTATTGCTCAGGTGGAACATCTGAAGTCAAAATAAGTTATATAAGTTATAAATGTGCAACAAACAAAAAAACACAACATTCGCACAAATATGCTTTTAAAAATAGTGTAAATAGAGAAAATTATACTATAATAAATGTAGCATGTTCACAAGTATCTTCTAAATAAAAAACCTAATATAAAGTGTGGACATGATGCTCACGATTTACTGTCAAGAGACATCTATAAGCTTTTCAGTTTCTAAATGAGGAACATATTTAGCTATCACCCTTATTATGCTGGAGGATGAAAAATTATTTAAAGTAAAAATAAATACTATAAATGAGTGTAGGCAAAATGCACAAATAAATAGGAGAATAAACAAATAAATTCATAAATAAACCTTAAATAAATTATTTCAGTATTTATGCATTTTCCCCCTTTTGTTTATTTATATGTCCATATACTAACTGTTTGAGCGGTCCTAACTTCAGCCTGGGCCTGAAGAAATCTCTAAGAAGATTTAAGCAAATCCCTCAACAATGGTTTCTGCAGGTGCACCGCCTCCATGTTAGCACGCATGAAAACAGAAAGAAAGAAATGGAAATAGTGATTGGTCTCATTTTGATGGCCCTGTTGATTTAGTTTTTTTTTTACTTTGTTCACCAATGTTTGTGGATAAGGCCCGCTTGTTAAAGAGCTCTTGGAATGTGTTTTGGCCTAAGCGTGTGCATGAACAGTGTGACCATGCTCCGGTTTGAGAGCTTCAAGTTAAACCTTTTGTAAGGGTGCATCACTGACCCCCTCACTGCCTCAACACTCTCGCTCTCTGAGATCCGCATCAGAGCTCTCCCTCACTGCTCCCCGTCCAAAATCCAGTCTCGACGTTCAGCTGTGCTGCGCCAGCGCTCTGGAACTACACTGCAAAAAATGCACTCTTGGAACAAGAAAAACAAAAACTCATATAAAGGTAAACTCTTCCTATATCAAGCAAAAAAAATCTGCCAATGGGGTAAGCAAATTTGACTTGGCAAGATTTTTTAAAATTAGAAAAACATTCTAGCTGATAAATAGACAAACACTCTCAAAGCAAGTCTTTACAAGTTTCAAAACTGCACTGAAACTAGAATATTTCAACTTGTATCTGGTCTCTAGTGGTCTTAAAACTGTCTTAAACTGTCTGTCTTAAAACTAGGATGTTTTCTCTTTTATTTAAGACTAACTTAGAAAATTTTGTATTAAAATAAGTATATACGACCTTAAATTAAGAAAGTTTGTGCTTAATTTTAGTTCTTAAAGTAGAATATGGGTTCTTAAAACTAGAAATTCTAGCTCAAAAATTAAATTGTAAATAATTATTTTATACATTATTTAGGCCTAACACTCATTTTTAGACAGTACAGTTCTGATAGGAGAGAGAAAGAACACTTAGTAGAGATCAGGGGAGAAGATCGGCGAAGGAAAACATTCTAGTTTTAAGACAGATTGTCTAGTTTTAAGACCACTAGTGACTAGATACAAGTTAGAATATTCTAGTTTTGATGGGTTTTTACAGCTTGTAAAGACTTGTTTTGAGAGTTTTTGTATTTTTTTTTAAGATCCAACAGCATTTGTTACCAGCTAGAAGTTTTTGCTAATTTTAAGAATTCTTGCCAACTCAAATTTACTTACACCATTAGCAGAATCTTTTGCTAGGAAGAGTTTATCTATATTTGAGTTTTTTTTTCTTGTTTCAAGAGTGTTTTTTTGAAGAACTGGATGAGGTTTTGAGGTTTGGGGTATTTATGATTTATTTACGCTGTAGATTATTTTTCTTCTTTTCATTTCACAAACGTCTGAGTCTTATTTCAAGAAATCAAATGTTCTTACCTTTACTTTGACTTTTAGGGTTTTCAAGGTATCTCCATTTCTCGTGGTCACCTTTTTGTTGCATAAAGTGCCTCATCCATATTTGCTGCCTATTCCTTCTCATTCAGTTAAAACATGCAATTTTCCCTACCTCTCTCTTTCTCCTCCACTCTGTAATGCAATGACAACCCCTCTTACACATTTTTTAGGTTTAAATAAAGTAGATTTAATATTTAATCCAACGTAAAATATCTGAGAAACTTTTCATGTAACAATTGTTCGTTGAGTCAAGTATCAATCAATCAACCAATCAATCAGGTTTTAAATATAGCACTTCTTTAGCAGTTGCTTTCAAAGCAGCTTCATAAAGTCCTCATGTGGATCAGGTAGAGTAGATAGGAGTTCCTCCGTGAGGCCCCTGGAAGCCTCGCTGACTGAGGCAGGTGCTAATCACCTCCCCAGCATAAAGAACATACAAACTCAAGATCCATCGAGGAACGGTTCGCTGGACAGAACCTGAAAAAACAAAACAAAGACAAAACAGAAACTAACAAACAGGTGATCAGCATCAGCTGCAGGAGGAGAGATAAATGATGAGGAGAGCTTAGAGAGGAACATTGAACCACATTGTTTTTTCCACAATTTGTATGTTTATAGCGCTCAGACACCAGATCTGTTTAGACAAACACCAGAAGCCAATTATTGGAATGCTAGATTAAACAGATATGTTTTTAATTTAGTTCTGAACTCTGTGAGCGTAGCTGAGCTCCGAACAACATCCGGTAGTTTATTCCAGAGCTTCGGGGCTCTATATGAGAAACTCTTCCTCTTCTGGTTGATTTAATAATCTTCAGAATAATCAATAGAGCTGCTTCTTGTGATCGAAGAGAGCGAGCTGAATATATCGTGAGAGGAGACTGCTCAGGTAGAGCAGAGCCGAGACATTTAGCGCCTTAAAGGCAAGGAGCAGCATCTTATAGTCAATGTGATAGTACATTTCTTTAGAGTGCAGCACTTCTACTGTACTCATATATCTGTGCTGATTAGAGGACTCTAGATGCTGTGCATCTCTATAACACATGAAAGTGAATAACAGAGCACACGCAGCTCTGTGATCAGCAGAAGTGCCATTCTGTAGACAAGATCAGGCTCAATTAGACGTCTGCTGGTGCAGGACTTGGCTCGGATCCCTCGTTAAAGAGAATTAAAACACCCTCAACAAGACTTCTTTGTGTGCGTGTGAGCGAGAGAGAGATGCTGGGTTGGCACTAAGTTGGCATTGGGGCAGAGAGATAGACAAAGACATCTCCTCGAGCTATTTAAAAGCTGAAAGGAGGAATAAAAGGGATATTCCACTCATTCACGTGTGCTTTAATTGGAATATGAAAGACGGTCTCAATTCTGAAAGTGCTGAAGTGTGACTCTGAAAGGTTGAAAGTTTGGTTTTGGGTGTCTACAGCAGCAGATGATCACATACTGTATGTGATTTTTTTTTATCAATGTAGTTTTTATAGGGTGTCAGTGGTGCAGTGGGCAGCGTGGTCGTGTCACAGCAAGGTCGCTGGTTCGAGCCTCGGCTGGATCGCTTGGCATTTCTGTGTGGAGGTTGCATGTTCTCCTCGTGATCGTGTGGGTTTACTCCGGGTGCTCCGGTTTCCTCCACAAGAACAAAGACATGCGGTACGAGTGAATTGGGTGAACAAAATTCGTAGAGTATGAATGTGTGTGTGAATGTTTCCCAGCGATGGGTTGCGGCTGGAAGGGCATCCGCCGCATAGAACTTGTGCCGGAATAGGTTCATTCTGCTGTGGCGACCCCAAAGGGGAAAAAGCCAAGATGATGGATGGTTAGGCTTTATTTTTTCACATTTACAATTTACTGAGTCACTTACAATGTATAGTTAAATATACAAATAGCGGAGAAACGAGAGGAAAGTGAGTTCAGAGTGAGCAAATCTCAAGACACCTGATGAAAGACATGAGCTCACCAAATTAAGCAAAAGACATCTCTGATGTGTTGTGGGCCTCGAGCCATTTGATGAAACATTGTCAAGAGTCAAGACATAAAGAAATCATTGACTCCATCAACATACTGCTTGTCAAAAGACATGATGCTGATGGACATGCTCTATAGAAAGATTACAGAAAAAGATCTGCACACTGGACAAGAAGTACCTGCTGCTCTCATGAGATTATTTTCCCAAATTGCAATCCCTACTCTTTGTAAGTCCCTCCATGATGACCTCCTCGAAGAAATTGCAATGGTGGAATTCCTTTGAACAGACCTGCAGAAGATCCTGTAATCTGACCAGTTTAGAGGAATACGATTTGGAGATTCAAGTCATTTTCATTTTTGTGTTTCAAATCATTTATTTGTGTAATTGTCTCTGTAACGTTTAAGATACCTTAAATGTGAAAACGTTTTTAGGTTTACAAATATACAATTGAAAAATCAATCAGGGCTCCCGTCAAGTTGACTCAGGATGCAAATGTATTATAATCGCAATCGCATATTTCAATAATGACCCCAACAATCACAATAAGGAACATTTCTCAAGTCATTCAACCCTAGACTAATCTAAAAAAATACCAAAGTAACTGCGGTTTTGGTACAAAGTCATTCCTTCCAGGGATGCTGAGCATTTGTTGGGTTGAACCCTAAAGTGGGTGGGCCTGGGCGGAAGATAAATGATGATTGGAGAAGGCTGAACCCATTTCCAAACAGAAAAACCCAACTTCGAGCGTCTCTCAAGGGCCAGCTTGTGAATCTGCTGGTTTCATTTGATGGACCTCAAAGGTTTCCGGGCAACGAGGTTAAAAAGAAGGTTACCATGGCATTTCTTTGGCACACCAGTGGTTTCGCCGTGCCCAGGCCAGAAGGGTTACCATGGCAGCATTGGGCACCACACAGAAGCCAATCATTGTGTGTTCTGCACCACCACAAATATCTAAATGCTGAGCCAACCTCCTTTAAATACTAAAGGGCACGGGATAATGCCAGGCTGCCGCTCTCATCCTCGCCATCCTTCCACTGGAAACCATTCGTCTACCCGTCCGTCCATCTGTCTATCTCTCTGTTCGGTTCACCTCACACTCTGGCGTCGGCGAGCCAGCTCATCTGCCGCTCCATTCGTCTCCAGCTGCCTTCAGCAGACAGCAAACCAGTTTAACGAAAGTGCACAGCGAAGAAAGCCCAGCCAAAGTCTTGATCAATGATGGCTGCACCCCACAGCCGGGCGAACACAAAGATCGGTGCTCCCCTCGCCCATGCCTGCGCCATCCCCGTGTAAAACCCGCTTCTGTGTTAGAGGCGGCTCGATAGCAGTCGGTGCTGTTTGGGTTTTTAACAACAACCCTGATCATCTTTATTCATGAGAATCACAAAAAGGCAATCAATAATAATTATAAACATCTGATTCAATTAAGTCGACATATGGAGCAATGTCAAAAATTCACACACACACACGCTCAAAACAAAACAAACTGAAGGAAAGAGGGCTTTTTTATGTTTTGAAGGAAAAATTCTGATGTTATTATTTCTTTTTCACTTAAAAATATCAGTTAGTGTTGCCAGATTGGGCGGTTTTCTTCCCAATGGGGTACTTTTGGTTATGTTGGGATGGGAAATTGGCATTTGGGTCTAATGTCATTATCTTTTTTTGTAATTGAAAACAAATACTAAGAATAAATCATGATGATTACATGGAGAAATATCCCAACTAAATACCACAAACTAGTTAATTCAGAGAATCTGTCAATTATAGAGGACATCATCAATCAACAACAGCCATTGGCTGACCGAACCTCACAGTCTAAGTGTAGCGTTCACTTGTTTTAAGCACCAAACAACTTTAAAAAGTTCTTTGGTTCAAGAAAAGAGTGATCGACTTTGAAAAGGTCAGCTCGGTTCTTCGAGAGCTGTATGTGACGGACTAAATAGTTCATTTCCCTTAAACGGAATATAAATATATCCACACACATGTGAAACACATGTAAATAAATATTACAAATACTTTTTCAAAATACAATAAAATGCAATATATGAGACAAATATTAAAAAGAGGTCAGAATAGAACATATAAAAATATGGTTTTAAAATATAAATTCATATATTGTTAAAAATATATACTTACATTTAAAGTGTAAAGACTTAGATTATGTGAGAGATACATTTAAATATAGCGCGTTATGCATGGATAAATATGTGTGTATAGTGTAAGTTATTCAAATAAATTCTACTAGAAGGTTGACTAAATGTCAATATATATTTAAAAAAATAAGATATATACATGTAAATATTAAGAAAATATTACATTGTTTATTTGATTTTATTTTTAGAAAATGTACTACAGATATAGACATATATAATATATATATATATATATATATATTATATACAACAATGTTTCACGTGAATATGGATATATTTTTCTTTTGAATACTATTTAGTTGAATATATTCAAATACATGGAAATGTATATAAATAATCGCTCATATATTTCAATAGGTACGTTTATTTTCGAATACGGTTTATAATGTTGTGTTCTTTATGAGGCTGCATCTATTCTTTTACGCTCAACGTCAGTTTCCTGCTCTGTGGAGGTTTGGGATGGCTTTTATTGAGGCGGCCGGTTTTACGTTGAGTTTGGCTGGAAACGAACACGCGGGTCGCCTTTTGCTTGATCCACAAACATGAAAGAATCCTGTTTATATCTAGGCAAGGCCAGTTTACTTGTGGAGCACATTTCGTTCACAGGGATCTTTACATTGGAAACAAAAAATAAAAAGAAAGTGCATTTAATAAAATCAAGAATCAAAAAGTCATATAAAACCATAGCGATTGCAAACTGTAAATTTAAAAAGATTAATTAAAACAGATTTAGATAGTGAAGTGCAGAGTTAAAATAGTTGTTGGACGTTGGCGCTCAGTCGACAAAAGCTCAACTAAACAGGAGAGTCTTTATCCTGATTTTAAACGTGACTAAAGTGTTGGCACCCTTTCAAGTAGTCACAGCAGTTTAGCATCTGTAAAGCAAAGTTAAAGTCCCGAAGTAATGTTTGTGTTGTATGTAACGTACCTTTCAAAGATCAGGGGAACCGCATTACCACGGATTTGGTTTCAAAATGGCTTGTCTGATTAACATTGTTTTTGTTTCTTTTATAAAATCTTTAATAATAGTAATAAAATAAAAACAAAAAAAAAAGTTTTTTTTTGTGGGTGCGTTTCTGGACACTCTGGACATTTTACAAGCATAAGACATAAAATCAAGACAATAAAAGCAAACAACATATTATTTACAAGCAATACGCCTCCAGAACCAGAAAGATTTTAAGATTGGACTTGAATTGTGTAACTCTGTACTGTTATGAGCTGATCCCGGCAAATAAATACACTGCTTAAAATTAGATTGAAAATCTTGATTTTCTTATTTTAGGAAGAATTTTCTAATTTAAACCTTTTGGGTATAGATTACTTTGCTTATTTTGAGAAAATAACACTTATATTTTCTTGAGGAGAAAAAAAATTCTTATTCTGGTCATTTATTTTCTTGAATTAAGAAACGATGTGAAACAAGTTGCCGATTTTGCCACTGATCTTAAAACAAGAATCTTAAAACAAGAATTTTTTACTCAACATATTCTTTTTTAAAGAATGTTATTGATATTTTATTTTAAGAAATCAATATTAAATACTGGTAAAACATGCATCTTGGAACAAGAAAAAAAATCTTAAATCTAGTTCTGGTCTAGAGC
>UELW01000718.1:0-43443 GCA_900490495.1 Danionella dracula
GAGGGTAATGGAGCTTGTGTGCGCTCTGCTCTCTCACACTTCATAGAGGAATTGAACACTCAGGAGAGCAGTTTCGGTCTTGCTCAACGCAGCTATCCGTGAGTAGAGAATCATGTCAGAGTCCGGGATGTGGGTTTTTTGATGGAGATTCTTTCATTAAAGGAGCCAGATCATGTAAACCAACTTTTCAGACATTCTTGTATTTTTTATTTTTTTTTGCCTTAAGTCATATTCAGCTGTTACAAATACAGAACCAATTTTCAAGTACAACTCTTATTTTTACCCATTTAAAAAAATTGTGCTTTTGTCAGTCTCGTTCTACAGTTGTGGATATTTTTTTTGCAGTCTTCTCCTTGAACATGAACTGCAATAGTACACACTTAAAGATTGGGACTGACTGAAGGGGACAGCCAATCATGAACAGCACAGGTTACATCTTACCAACATGGCAGCCCGGCACCGCCGCTCCAACAGCCAAAACTTATTGTGTAGCTTGAATATGGTTAAGAGTGATCTATTGCATTAATGAAAGCTTTTCTTGTCATTGAAAATAATTGTGAACTTTACTTAGCAGGAATTCTAATGGAATGAAAATAATCCTCAATGAACTGCTTTAAGAGAAAGATCAACAATGTCAGGACTCTAGCAATATTCATCATAGTATCATAGTACTTATGTTAGAATGTTAGTAATGTAAAGCCTTTTAAGAATTTATATAAATTATTTTCATTAGGGATTTATACATTATAATTATGTTGAATTTTTAATCTGTTTTTTTTTACTTCAAATAATTTGATTTTGTTTCTTTGACTTTCTCTGTAGCCCATTTACCACACAAGTAGAAATAAATAAACAATATTTATGTTTAATATTTTTACTATTAAATATTAAATAAATATGTTCAATAAAATGTTAATAGACGAGTTTATTACTATTAAACTTTAAAATTATCTACAGAGAGATTGACAAATGGATCCACAAATGAGTAAGATAGGAATTGTACTTCAAATTGGTTCTGTGTGAAATCAGATTTTTTGCTCAAATGCTTAGAAACAGGTACAAATTCATTTTACAATGAACAAAACTTGATTTACAGATGTGACCTTTCCTGCATTAAATTTTTCCATACATGCCTTACTAAACTCTCTAGATTAATGCGAGAAACCCATACCAAAATTTACGCCAAAATTATAAAACTCCAACCAAGGCCTGCCTTCTTAGATTTGCAAAATCAGTGTAAATCTCTGCGGCGCAGATGGTCGTTGTTGTGCAAGAACACAACTTCTCAAGCTCCATCCTCGAAACCAGTCAGAAGAGATGCCACGCTTCTTCATCCCGCCAAAACTGCCCCAAAGCACCAGGTGCCTGGAGAGTTTTTCCCCCTCCGAAATGCTTCTCAAAGCACACTGTGTAGTGTTGATCAAGATCAACATTTTAAAATAGAAATTACAGACACAGGTTTTCAATCCCATTCATCATCATTCCTTCGTGATAACACATATTACAGAAGTCTAGATCTCCAACATTTACAAGGAGACACCCTGTTGGTTATTCTTGCTCCTGGCTTCACGCCGGAGTAGCTAATCGGACAATCAGGAGAATTCTCGGTGGGCAACTCTGTCCTGACCTTTTTTTTTTGTTTCTCCAGAACTGAACTAAGTTGCTAAAACAAACCTGTGATTACAGCTATTCTTTACATGTATGTACTAAAAAAAATTAAACAACATAATCTGCTGTTCTGTCTGAGCGCGCACTATATTTCAGTGGAATCCACCACGTACTGTATGTGTTCGGCTCAACCAAACTTTAATAAAAAATGGGTCTAAATACAGCCCTTTGATGATCCTTTGGCATGAAGAGTAAAGGGATATAAATTAAATCAGAAGAAAGAGAAAGTGAAGGTTATACGACAGACTATTTCAAGCTTTTTGTTAATGTTTAAAATACCACCAATTATTTAACTCAGCAATTTCATCATTCGTCGCAGGTAAAATAATATATATTTATATATTCTGATTCTGTCGGCGGCCACTCTGGCTCGACAACGCCCGATCCCGGAAGTTACACTGAAAAAAATAATGTGTTCGCTGAACGTAATAAAATTATGGAAAGAATTTCCACCTAAATGAAATATGTTCATTTAGCGAGAAACAATGTTGTTGAGCGACCTAGATGTATATATGTTCAGTCAACATGAAATCATGGTGTTACTGTTACCTAATTATTATTGTTCAGTCCAACCAGATTTGTAAGAGTAAATGTAACATATTCATCATAGCAATATCTGACTTAATTTTCTTGAGCTATTTAAACTAGTATGATTTGATTAGACACTACTTCATTTAATAGGGTAGCTACAACTACCACTACATGAATTAATTGTGCCAATCCAACAACACATTAAGTTGATTCTTCATAAATGTTTTAGGCTAAGAGATTACCTTTCATCATATGAAAATAAGCATAATACTAACATTCAGAAAATAAACATTTTAAACACAAAGAGTACGTATATATTGAGCAATTTAAACACCATCTGGTTTACTCCCAGTGGGTGTCAAGTTTGGAAAAAAGACAAAAGAATGGGGATTTGTTTGGATTAAAACTTTACCAGAAAAGGTAAAACTGGCTTGAAAACATATTGTGAAAATACAGCTTACAATTCGGTTAAACAGATTATGCATTATGTCAGTATAAAGGACAAACAAAAACAAACCAAAATTGGAGGCCACTGCTCATATTCAACATCAAAATAAAGGGTATTTATGTCAGTAAAACAAATACAGAAACTAAGGCCAACAGCTTGGTTGACTAAGCTGAAAAGAAAAGAACACTTGCTTCCTTATTTTTACCACCAAAATAGCAACAGGAAGCACACATACACAGCTTACCAAGTTTTTTTTTAAAGCAAATGGCGTCAAATGCCTTTCCATAGGAGGTGTAGGTCACTACTGAGGATGACTAACGTGCAAGTAGAGTTTTCAGTGCTTGATTTTTTTGAGAGTCTGTTTCCATCAACTCCATGATGATCTTCTGCAAAGCTTCAAAGGTGTATCTCAGCTCTTGAGGGTAGCTGAGGTTAGGAGCGTATACGAGAGGGAACAGCATTACCACAGCAAGTGGTACATTTCCCAACGCATCCAGAACTTGCACTCCCTCCAGAATGATACCTACATCTTCTGGATCATCATCTAGCTCTGCACCTTCTTTGCGAATGACATAGATTCCAAACATCGTCTCCGTCACTGCAGCGTCCATAGCCTCATCAGTGTTCTTCACAGAAAAAAAAGAGGGAAATAGAGGATGAATAAAAAAATACAGTTCCATTTTAACTCACATATGAACATTTGTAAAACAGCTATCATTTAATTTATGTTGTGAAAGATTATACAATTACATTGTCTTATGCAAGTAAATAGCTGGTTAGTTTACAAATGACAGAATAAGCACAGAATAATTAAAACTAAATTACATACCATGTACTCTTTCACGAGGTTTTTATGCTCTTCATTCAGGTACACACACAGGGCTTTGATGATACACTCTCTTCTGACATCAACAGCATCAGTCTAAGTATGTAAGCCAGACCAAAAAAAAAAATGTTTTAGGTGGTTATCACAAACAACACAACACTGAATGAGAAATTTTTTCAAATGCAACAAATTCTTGCAATATAAATTGGTGCATCAATATAAACTTTAAAATCTCAACTAAAGGAACATTCTATAATGTTGGTTAATAGCACAGCACAGTCTAAGCAAGACATTTAATCATTGAAATGTGTTGAATGAAAGCAAGTTTGAAACAGTTTCTAATTTTTCTTCATCATCATCCCTGACTTATGGGTATCATAATGCTCTTAATCTTTTTTCCTTTCATGCCACCTTTCTTGCCAAACACATACAACAGGTTTGAAGAGTGAGCATCCAGCTTTGAGAAGAACTTCGACAGCAAGCTGACAGTTGTAATCCTCTTAAATTCAGCAGTTAGCTTAAACAAAAAAGGGTACACAAAAACAAGTTTGACTGTCATAGCATTAAAATGATCAACTAGTTGCTTACAAGTAACATCAATGGGTTGGCCATATTCTGTTTGCCTTATATGAAATACTGTTCTTATAAAATGAAGACATGAAAACATATTCTAACTAAAGTAGATATACACAATTCACCTACCTCACGCACACAGAAGAGACCTGACCATCTGGTTTTGAAATCAGCGATCAGGGGTGCATCACGAATAACTTCTTGTCTTCTGTGTGCAAAGGTCCTCTCCATCATTGCTGCCACTGTGCCTTCATTGTTCCTTTTCTTTAATTCTAAAAGCAGGGTCTCTCTAATCTTTTCAAGCGTCTCTGCAGATTCATCAGATGGGTAGGTGGGACAGTAGTTTACTTCAGCCTTTCTGGGCTTCTTTACACCATACGCAGGACTGCATTTGTCTGTAGGTTTATTTGTGATGGAATTCAATTCAACCTCTGGACATCCAAGCCTCTTGAGCTTCCTTCTGTGATTAGCAAGTTTGTACTTAAGGCTCATCTTCCAGCCACCATATCCAGTGGCAGAGCCTGGTTCTTTCAAACATGGATGGGATGATATCAGGGCTTCAGCAACCTCTTCAAACTCACTGTCTGAGGAGTACACTTCGTACTGAACAATCGCTTCAGCTAAACTGTCAAGAATGGCATTTTGCTCATTACTGCCACCTTCTGCTCTGGAGTTGTAAACAAAAGTGATTTGCAATCTGAACTTATCAAAATTATGTTGTGTTAGCATAAATTATTTTCGTAAATTTTAAATTGTTGCATATTATGCTAAAACTACATGATTTAAAAATGTTCAGCAACAAAACATGATTTTATTTAGTAAAACCTACATGTCAGACTTAGGTTAATGTAACAGACACCCAGTTTGGTTTTTTTGAGTGTAAGCGAGCCTGGCCCCGTTCAGTACCTGGATGGGAGACCGCCTGGAAACACCGGGTGCCGCAGGCCTACCTCTGGGGGGGGTCACGTGGCGCAGTGGGTAGCACTTGGCTAGGTCAGAAGACAACATATGCCAGAAGAGTTGGCGGTTCATTCCGCTGTGGTGACCCCGAAAGGGAAGAAAGCCGACAAGAAAATGGATGGATGGATATTCCGATTCAAGTTGTTCTATTGTTCTATCTCTATATATCTGTTAAAGGGTCAGTGTTTTTTATTCCTCATCACAAAAAGACTCAATAAGACACTGTGAAAAACATTTTGTTTACATCAGATTCTGAGTGCCGAACCGACTCTAACATTTCAATTAAAAAGGAATTAATGAATGTGAGCATACTAAATTTGAAGCGTCATTTTTCAATCTTATTATGAAATTGAAAGGTTTTGTCTGTGTAAACATGTTTTTCCTGCATTTCTATAATAATAATAATAAAAATATAAATATATAAATATCTTTTCGAGGGGTTGGTCAGGCCAGTCTTCAGTCTGGACTCCAGGGCTGAAAATGTGTCCCACTCCGGCCTTGGCTAGCCGCGTCCTTAACTGTGAAATGGCAAATGGTGACTTCTTTGTCTGATCTGCAGAAAAATGATTGAAGTACCAGAATTTCAAAATAAATTCTGGCTATTTTCAATATAAACCCTTGTAATAAGCAACATGCGCACAACTTGGAGCAGAAACACTAAATTCATTAAATAATACTACTATAAAGTACTGATTGTATAGAATAACTAAAGCTAATTGAGTTCCTATAGTTAATTATAAGTTAATACAGTTAATCAATAAATGTAATGGTAGTCTAATAAGTAAAAAAAAATCCAACAGTGGTGATATCACGGAACCGCATGAATCGTGTGTTGCAGTTCTGTTGAGTTGAATTCTGTTTGTTTTTAATCTCCAGCCGAGTTTTTAGCCTTCGGGAAGGTAGTACTTGTTTTTTTCTTAACTATTAGTGTGACAGCATCATGAAATCATTAGGTTCGGTGGATTCTGTTTGATTTCTGCTGCATTTGAGTCGTTTCTTCCAGATGCCATCATATGCAATGAGCCAAATGCCTTCAGTGTTTGCAGACAAAGCGATCGGTGTGGCTGTATATTCATGTACACTTACGCCCGGATCGTGATTAAATCTAAGGAGGCTGACAAGAGTTACGGCTCTAAATGGGATGCTAATGGAGCGGCGGTAGAAACAGTGATGTGAGGGTTTTGTTCGGTTTGTTTTAGAGCTGATTTGTGTGTGTAAATGCTGCTATTATCTGAAAAATCCATTAAGGGATCAAATTATATTTATAGTGCAGCATCTAGTTAACTCATGCTTCATTTAATCATTGAACACAGATTTTTGTAAGGCAGTAACCATTGACCTCCACGCTACGGATCTTTGAAAGGGAACGCAGTTCTTCGGGATGTGTTTTTGATGAGGTTTGACCCTGGAGATATCTGTTCGGAAAGATGGAACCTGCGCGATCAGGAGGACTCAAAATAAACACACGCAAACTCTGGCAAGAACAAACATTAGAGACAGAGGTAAAGGAGTACACGTCTGTGTTTATTAATGACTGTTTGGTTCTGTTGAAATAATTAGAAGTAGTATTAGAAGTCATTCTAAAGGACGTACACAGGCCCGGAGACGCCTCCATCTTTTTTGTATCCAGGGAAAAAAGGTCTGAATCAACTATCTGAATGATATCTTTTTTTTTTTATTTTATTTTTTTTTTACCTGTCCTGTCCTACTTCACAGCAGCCCCATGAGAAGGGAGGTGCTTCGTATGAGTTGGTCAGTTTTGCTCTTTCCAGAGAATTGATGATATTATATATTGAGTATTCCTCTGGATAGAAGCTTTTAATTTATTTTATTCCCATTCATCACAATATTTACATTAATCTGAATGATATCTATCTTTTACTCATGTTTAAGTTAAAGGAGCCTTATCGTGTATTTAAAGTTTGTAGTTTGCCTGGTTGTCAATTGCATTAAAAATGTATGAAGGTGCATTTCAATCATTGATAATAAGACTCTAGACAATCACTGCTCCCCTAATAATGTTCAAAAGGCATTGTTTATTGTAAACAATGTCTTTGAATCACCGCAAATGGTTGCGCTGTGTACCTCTTGCTTCCCCGTTCGGGTTCAGCAATCGATTTCACAGAAATAAAGCATTTTAATGGGTTAAAGATAACAGCTAAAGGCAAACAACACTTAGATTAGTTTTTTTTTGTCATGAGACAAGCATTTCACATGGAGGAAAAGGCAGGAAAATTGTTTTTGTTGAAAGACAAATTAAACTTGAAAAAAAATCAACTACACATTTTTAAAGTAAAAAATTTACTATTTCAAATTTACAAGAATACCCGAAACAAATAGAAAAGCTAATGATAAAAAAAGTTAGATTTTGTGCTTTTTCACAAGTTTCAGGAGGTCAAGAAAGATCATTAGAAGATGGCAGTACATGCAATTAATCTCCTCATCCTCCTTCTTATAACGACGTTCAATTGGTTCGTCCTATCAGACGTTCGATTGGTCACCCTCCACCTCCCCTTCTCCACGATTGGGGACAGCTCGCCTAGATCCCGCCAAGTATACTTGCACATCTACGGCTAATTTCTTACTCGTGAATTCCATATGGAGAAAAAAATGGAAAATGGAACATTAGAAACCTGCAATAAAGCACAGAAAACAGTCACTTTCACATTGACACGGAAACAATTTAGTTGGCTACAGACCTTTAGCAGAACATTATTACATTTTTAAAGAAAATGCTTGTTCTTTTCTTGTGCTAATAACTCCAGATGGAGAAAAATTATGAGTAAAATTTACAAATCGAGCTACAATCGATTTACACATCCTCCCCTTCAAAAAAGAAAAAAACTATAATGGGAAAAAGATAATATATTTTTTTGGCTTATGACAGAATTATGACATAATTATGATTAACTATTTTAATTCAAACACAAATCTAACCCTAATGTCAAAAAAGTTATTTACACAAGAACTTCAAATGGAGACTTAAAGAGAAAATGGGAGTTATAGGTAACGGCAATAAATGTGCATCGCTTTACATTTATTTGTAAATTATAAATATGTGTATTAATTCAATAGACTCAATTATACACCCATATTTAAGTTTATTTAACACAGTTTCTTTATATAATTTCAACTTGTTAATGTATTTACTTGAAATGATACAATTTTAGCTAAATATAATATAGTTATGCACTTTAAAGGGGAAATAAACCATGTTTGCTGCTTAGAACTGATTGATCAAATTTTAAATCTATTCTGTTGTCAAATCTGTCGGGTTATTGTCTCAATTTCTATCTAGATTGCTCTCTCGTTTTCCCGCTATTCTGGTGTGTTTCTATGATTACTCATTATGGCTACCTGTTTGTTGACGGAGCGATCTTGTGGGCCGGGGACTTACGGAGTGACTCCAGGATCCCGGTGGGATTCCTTCTGTGTTACGGAATAAGCTGAGAGCTTTTTTTTGTTTTGTTTTGGCCCTCGTGCCTATTCTGTTTGAACGCCTTGGTTTCTGTACAATAAAGTCAGCTGAGCAAACTGGGTCCGATCCTTCATCACAAACCCTGACACAAATCACTGTTTGCGAAGGTAAAATGATTATTAATTTTGCTATTATTGTACGAATCAACCTGCAAGACATCCAGCACACGTTCCGCTCAAATAGCGCTAATGGCTTGGGTGCGCAAACAACAAACTCATTTTTATTGTACAATTAATGCGATGTTGTATTGATAGACGAGAATCCTTGTTCTATTACACATCTGAAAGAGCAACATAATTGAAGTTTCTCCTCTGCCTTCCTTGTCTTCGTTCTCTAATCCTCTCTTATCTTTCTCTTCTCCTGTAGCTTTAGCGCTACCAGAGTGACTGTATAAACAGTTTTAAGCGTCAGAAATGAATGCAAAGCAAGAAATGTGTGTAATGAGCCTCCAAATCCTAAATATACAAAAATGTGACTTTATACTGACTTCTTGCTCGTCCTCTCAAGCGGTTAAAATCGTATCCTAATAAATAACATGTTTTTCAATTACAATTGGAAAATGCAAAGTCCGTTTATTTCAATTAGTTTAAAAAACATTCTATAATCTGTATTGCACTACACACAGAGTGGGTATATTACAAAACACTCGATTTATTTTAGTAGGATTAAACATTCAAAAGGTGAGCTGACATACTGTGCCAGTAAAAGGCAGAAGGAGAAAACTTTACTATATTTAGATCTCTACTATATAAAGATGTACAAAAGGACATGGTGACCAAAATAAGGAAGCCAGACTGAGCGAGATGTAGCCAGGAATAGTTTTGTGCATTTTCTTAAAACTACAAAACAGAGTCCTGATTTATACACATTCACTATTTTAAGACAATTATTTTCAAGGTTAAAAGTCAAAGTGAGCAGTTGGCCAGATATGGGAATTTGTGCTCTGCCTGTAACCCATCCCAGTGTACACACACACACAGCAGTGAACAAACACACCGTGAACACTCACCCGGAGCAGTGGGGGCCATGGCTGCGGGGCCCGGGGAGCAGTCGGGGAACTGGTGCTCGCTCGAGGGCTCCACAGCTGTGCTTGTTGAAGATGGAGAGCAAGTGTGTCATCACTCACTCCACCTTCAACTCGGTGGATCTGAGGATCGAACCGGCAACCTTCTGATCACAAGTCGATCCGCCCATATATAGATATGAAAATTCTAGATTATAGATAGACAAAATAAATGATTATTATGAACAAACATATTCACTAAGCCGGTAAAATGTCAAATCTGTGGTAGCCTATTTTCACCAGTTAAAAACATTTGTTTAAAGGAAAAATGTTGATGAATTTAAAACGAAATTTTGACTTACAGACCTTTTGATTTTGAAATTCGAAATGGCTAATTTTACAGTTATATTTCTACTTCTATATTAAAACAAATATTGTTTTTTTCATTTCGACTTTATAATTTAAAAAATAAGTTGGACTTTTTAAAGCCATTATGCATTTTTAACCTGACAAAAATGGGCTTCCATACAAATTATATCAGGTTGGCTCTGCACCATCTCGACCAATCACGGAGCTCGGTTTCTGCAAAGTTACGTGAATGCACAGCCTTCACAAAGGCAATCTATAGACAGGCCTTAAAAACACATATATTGAGTTTTTGAACAGCACCGCAGTTATGAACTTCAGATTTTATTTTACGCTATGAATTTTAATGCTTATAATGTGTTTTTTTTAATCTAAGAATTGTTTTATTATTTGTTTTGTCTCAGATCTCATTTTATTCTTCTGCAAAGCATTTTCTATTGCCAGTAAATTGTATATGAAAATTTGCTCCACAAATTGAATGTCCTTACCTTCACTCAAAAAGTTATTTTTCAGTTTTCAACATTTTCTGACAATTTTCAAAAGAAAACTGAAATGTCTTGGTAATATAAATTGTATTTTTTCAGGTTAGAATCCAAAATTAATTGAACAGACTATATACAGACCTTCTGTACATTTGATTTATGTTTTAATAGATGTAGCAATAATGTGATTTTGTGAACATGGTTATTCATAAATCTTCTTGGAGAAAAATAAGATACAGTTGGAATGATTATGCTCCTGTCCTTGCATTTAGTTTTTGTTTTGGTCGTAACGTTCACTTTTTTAAAATCTTACGTGCTATCTACATAAAAAATATGGTAACAATACTACACAAATAATTAGTAAGCAGTTTTTAAGTCTTAAATTGTTTTAGAAGATTCTACTTGAATGTGTCATGTAAAAAAATCTAATTATTTAGCCAGAAACATTGTTTTTAAACAGTTCATGAGATTTGTTTGTTTTCTGGCAGAAACTACTTAAATATTGTAAAAACAAATCCTAAATTCATCAGCCAGACACTTGTATATAATATTATATATTTATAACATTATTTGTGAAGTCCTATTTTTTTGTTTAAGCAAAAAATACAAAATTTACTTACAAATCCGTTATGCTTAAATGGAAAACTTTACTTTAAAGTATTAAATTTCAGATTCATTAAACAGAGTAAACTATTCTTATACATCCAGCTTGAATAACACGTCTTTCTTAAAAAGCTTATTTAGGAAATCTAAATAAAGAGTAAACTTTTAAGGGGAAACTCACCTCTTAATGTTGTGCTGATCACGTAATGTCGTCTGATCACGCGTTTTCGACATTAAAATAAAGCTCACTCCAAATAATTGAACCAACTCTCTTAAAATAAATAGGGAGAATTTTCCCCTCAATCTTTTAGCCTAATTGGTTCCTAAATTTAAGCCTGAGAATTACAAAATTTGTTTAAAAAAGGACTGTTTTGCTTTATTTTCTTGGTGAAATACTTGGTGAAAGAAACCCAGAAAAAATAAACATGCGAGTAAAACATGCACCCTATTTTTAACGATGACATCCATTTTTTTTATGAAAATTACAAGCCTCGTGTCTCCTTTTTTCAGTGTTCCTGAGTCTCCGGCAGTCTCATAGTTTAGCGTGAACATAAATCACCTAATAATGTCCCAGCACTAGGAATCTAATTCTTGGACATCTTGTACAATCAGCCACCCTCAGAAGCCCCGCTCACAATACCCCTAATCTCTTTTGTGTTTTCTCCTTTCCAAAAGCCCAATCGAGCCTGCTTCCAAATGAAGTTATTGTGCTCGTTCCGCTGATTCATTCCACTCTGGATGTCCCATTGAAACATTGTACGAACCGACCTCTGTTATGCAAATTCAACCCCAATTCCAAACCCAACGGTTTGAGGCTTCAGCCAATCCCAATCTCACAACAGGAAGTACTTATCTAAGGAAAGGGCAAAAAGAGATGATCTTTCTTTTCTCGTCAAAGAAATCCCAATATCTGATGCAGAGGACGGCTAAAGCTTCATATTTAACCTCCACCAAAGGTTTTGTGTTGACATCTGTGATAAGAGAAGAGCATTGGTGACGTTAGAACGGAGGCTGGTGGAATGAGACAGCTGGCAGGGCCGGATCTTATCATTTCCACGCTCCCAGAATGCCCTCTGATGTGGATTGTGATGATGAAAGATCTTCGCAGGACCCGTCAGCTCGTTTCTCTTTGGTTTTGTGGCTAAACGCTGTTGCGGGTTATTGTGAGAGAGTGTTTGTGGCGCTCAGGAGGACATTCGGTGGAGACGACAGCTTGATTTACTCTGGAAACTCAAAGATGACATGTAACTCCTAACTCTGGGTGCTTTGCTTATTGTATGTAAACCAGCTTTACATCTTGTGCACACTCTACTGTCCACTGATGCAAACATTTAATAAATCTGCAAATTTGTCAGATTAATCCAGAATAAATCCAGTTCAAATCAATCAGATTGTATGGCTTGTTTATAGAGTTGAGCTGTTTTTAAGCGTCAAATGTTACATTTTTCTTCATCCATTTAAGAAACAAAATAGCTGGTTTTCTATCCGTTGTGTAAAAGTATCCACAACAACCACAGCTAGTCTGTGGTATCCCACTATTAGGTAACATTTGGTGTTTTACAGTAAAGAAAAAAATGTATGCATAAAAATATTCAATCCCCTCTTAAAATCGACTAAATTAACTACACTTTGCTTTTTGTAAATTTGATTATTAATAATATATGTTAGATAGCTGTAACACAAAGTAAACGTATAGACTCACCTTTGAGATTAAAATAGAACGAGTTCATTTAGGAAACCAACAATCCATCGAGCACACCTGAGGTCACCTCCAATATTTTATTTATTTTTTGCCCGAGGACTCGCTAGCTAACTTAAAGTTAACATTAGTCTCCTCTTTTTCCTTCTGATCTGTGATGAGGGTGGGAGTCTCGAACTTGGTCCTGTTTTGTTGTGATGACCAGCTTTGAGTCCTGATTGGCCGAGGGTTGAGTGATGTCATCACTGTTCAGAAAAGTAGTCGTTCTTAATTTATCTTCCCATAAATTTGATTAAACATTAAAAGAAAAATATGTTTTTTAGGGCAGCTTGATCGATACATTTAAGTTTGCATAACTCATTTACTTTTTTTTTTCGGTTGGAGCTAAATATATTTTTAAAATTCTGGCCTGAGTTCATCCAACGAGTTTCACAGTTTTTGCAACAACATTTTTACAAAACACCTCGGTCATTTTTTCTTTTAGAAATAATTACAAAGTCATCATTTTCTTTGTCTTTGCTTGTTTTTCTTTCAATTCAGTTGACCTCAAGCCTGAACTGCTCTGTACTGATATACAATAAACAATTAAATAGTTCTTGTTTTGCTACTGGTTGTTTTAGTTAAACCAGTTTAAGAGGGTTCTACAGCGCGGCATCCAAATTCAATGCTTTAGTTCCAAAAAAATTGTTCTTCAGGTTTAGTTCTTAGTTTTAAAGCAATTTAAGGGTGAAAACGGTGAAATTTTTCACAAATTTTTCTGGTCAAATATTTAAATGAAATTTATTTTTTAATATCAATTTTATTTTCCTCTTACTACAATAAGGGTAACTTGTGCTGCCCTTTTTCTGTGAATATTCAGATTAAATGCTTGATTTAAGTTCAAACAGTTGATTCAGGGACATGGAGCCTCTTGAGATTTGATGCATTTTCAGGGGAAACTTATTGAGAATTTTAAGGTTAAATGTTTGACTATTTAAAATATTTACTTCAATTTAAGAAACACAGTTATTATTTCAAGGTATGCATTTAACTGTTTAATTTATGCAAACCTGTATAATTATTTTAAAAAGTAATTTTTTTCAAGGTAGTTTTTTTTTTATTATAGAAAATACCTCCCTAGTCACTAGAATCGTATTTGAAAAGACCAGACTTTCCTGCCAGAGGTTTTTAGCAGCACTACATTCGTTCCTCATTACCTTGTCACATCCCCATGGCAACCGTGAATAATATTTCATAATTAAGAGCTGGCAGAGAGCCTACGTCCTCCCCACTTATTTGAGAAATAAAACGATCAATACGCTCCCCGTGCTTGTGGCGTAATTGAACGAGCTTGTGCGCGTCGGGATTGATTAATCACGCGAGAGGGAAATTGCAAAAATCTCTCGGGCACAATGGCTGGAGATGCTCGTCTTCTGCACTCATGCTGATGAAGAGATGGCCGGCCAGGGCAGGTGCCTGAACGCCCGCTGTAATTTAATACCCAGAGTCGGATGAGGATATGTCTGCGCTCATTAAATGTCACTCACTCGCACCTTGAGAAAAAATGGCTCGGGAGTATGAGGGGAAGTGTTTTATGGCTGAAGAAAAGCAGAAATCAAAGGCACGAGGAGACCATTAAACTAGAGAAGATCCAACAGCTTGAGGTTCATTAGATTGTTCTTAAAAGCTTGTTTCTTTAGATCCAGGTCTTAAAAATTAGCGAGTGACTTTTGCTGTCATTTGGTATAGTTTATTAAAATGGGGAGTTTTGTGTGCGAATAATATCACTTACTGAGAAACTTAATCACAGTTCTCTCACTGTACCTGAACCTGTATATTATTGTTATACTTCTATGATTTCAAGCTAATTTTTGTGATAAAAATTTAGCTGGGAGCGTCACGGTGGCGCAGTGGGTAGCACGGTCGTCTCACAGCAGGAAGGTTGCTGGTTCGAGCCTCGGCTGGGTCGGTTGGCATTTCTGTGTGGAGTTCTCATGTTCTCCCCGTGATCGCGTGGGTTTACTCCGGGTGCTCAGGTTTCCCCACAAGAACAAAGACATGCGGAATAAGTGAATTGAGTAAGAACGATTGTCCATAGTGTTAAAGTGTGAATGAGTGTGTGTGAATGTTTCCCAGTGATGGGTTGCGGCTGGAAGGGCATCCGCCGCATAAAACATATGCCAGAGAGTTGGTGGTTCATTCCGCTGTGGCGACCCCAAAAGGGAAGAAAGCCGACATGAAGATGAATGAATGAATGGAATAAAATAATGTTCCCTCCAATTGTCGTTATAGTGTCTATCAATGCTGCTAGCTCTGCGTTCGTGTGTTAGAGTTAGTGAACTTATTGAAATATTGTTGTTATACTTCCATGATTTTAAGCTCATTTTTGTGATAAAGGTTTTTTGTTAAATATTTAAGAGCTTTCAACTCATCCCATTGACTTCCCACCCTTTATTTTTATAATGTTGGAAAGGTTCCCTGCTTGCTTAAAAATTCTGAATCATGTAAACTTGACTTGTTTTTTGCATTTTTAGTGTTGTTCCCTATAACAAAAACATGTCTCAAGCCATATTCAGATTGGCTCATACATGTTTGTGTAATCCTATTTTTGGAGCTCAAAATTACACAATGACCATAGCACCGCCCACTAACCAATTAGATGAAGCGCTAATGCAGCTCATCTCAAAGAAAAATGTATGCGCTGACTGACCCGGAAGTGAACCGTAGCAGAACAGAGTCTATAAACGATGAAAAGAAAGTGTGTTTTTGGATTTTTTTTTTTCGAAAAGATGAATGTTTCATCGAAAATGGGTGGAATAAGTCAATTCTGTGTGCCAGTAAGAATAGCAGTGGGGAGAACAGGAGATGCACATCTTGTTTTGTGAAGCAGAACTCTTTAAGCTGACTCAAAAACATCAATTATGATAAATATGATAAAATGAAGAGTGCAGTGATAGTCTAAAGGGGTCAAATATTTATTATACATGATTTAAGTATGCCACCTTTAAACATTTAGGGGGTAAGATAGATCAAATGGTGTTTGTTTGAGGTCAAAATCTTCACAATTAAATAATAATGTCAGAAGGAAGGTCACCACAAGCCCTCGCTCGTTGGAAAAATACTAAAAAGCACTCCCCTCAGCCTATATTGATAAACCGTCCTGTAAATGCACCTCTCCCCGCGTCAGCTGATGACTTTATCCACCTTAAAAATGTGTTGGATTTATTGACAAACGCACAAGATTGACTTGCGCCGAGATTCACATCATAATTCCTGCCAGAACACTGCGTGCATGTTCATCGTTAAATCGGAGTTTGCATGCTTCTGCATCTGTATTTCGCACCTTCCCATGAAATAAATTTCCAAAGCAGCTGTCAGGGATGCCATCAGCATGCAGGATCCTCTCAGGTACAAAACAAGCAGGCGTGGAGCGAACAGAACCACATTAGGCATAATGTGTGAGAGAGCCACACTGAATTTTAAGATAAGCTGATGAATTATTCATGTTTCCGGAGAGAGGAACTTGTGTGAGAAGGCCTGGGTTGAGTTTGGTGAGATAGCATCTTGAAAATATGAGATTGCATCGATAAATTAAAGCAGGAGATCCCAGGAAAGCTGGTCTGGGGAATTTACTGGTTTCACCGGATTGTCCTCTAATTTCAAAGCTTTTAAACAACCTCTTTTATAGTCAGAAATTAACAGATTTGGACAGGTTTATGGTTCACCACAACAAATTAAAAGGGTTAATTTGTATTTTTATTACAAATAATGCTCTGCAAAGCGCCTGTGAGGTTTTGGAGTGCTATATAACTAGAACACATCATCATTGTTATTATTATAATAATGTGTAAAACCGGGGTTAAAGAGTAGAGTCATTGAAGCAAAGACAGGACAAAAAATTGCAGTCCTCTGTGATTTTAAAAACAGAAGCAAAACAACAAAACATAAGAGCATTTAATAAAGAAAAACTGGCCTACACGAAACAGCAAATAAACATTGCTCATCAGCAAAAACCTAAAGAGTGTAAACTTTTTGCAGCTCTGGTTCTACACAAATATACTCTATTAAAATCGCTGATGCTGGTGTACAAAACCATCTCCAGATCAGCCCCTGTTTACCTCCACAAGCTCCTACACTCCTACATGTCTTCTAGAAGCTCCTAAACTCCTGCATGTCCTCCAGAAGTTCCTACACTCCTACATGTCCTCCAGAAGCTCCTACACTCCTACATGTCCTCCAGAAGCTCCTACACTCCTACATGTCTTCCAGAAACTCCTACACTCCTACATGTCCTCCAGAAGCTCCTACACTCGTACATGTCCTCCAGAAGCTGCTACACTCCTACATGTCCTCCAGAAGCTCCTACACTCCTGCATCTCCTCCAGAAGCTCCGCCACTCCTACATGTCCTCCAGAGGCTCCTACACTCCTACATGTCCTCCAGAAGCTGCTACACTCGTACATGTCCTCCAGAAGCTCCTACACTCCTGCATCTCCTCCAGAAGCTCCGACACTCTTACATGTCCTCCAGAAGCTCCTACACTCGTACATGTCCTCCAGAAGCTCCTACACTCGTACATGTCCTCCAGAAGCTCCTACACTCCTGCATCTCCTCCAGAAGCTCCTACACTCCTGCATGTCCTCCAGAGGCTCCTACACTCCTACATGTCCTCCAGAAGCTCCTACACTCCTGCAACTCCTCCAGAAGCTCCGACACTCCTACATGTCCTCCAGAGGCTCCTACACTCCTGTATGTTCTCCAGAGAGAAGGAACAGCGACTTGTGGTTCCGTCCCACAAAGGCAGAAGATCTCTCAGCAGAACCTTCTCTCTCTCTGTCCCTGGCTGGTAGAACAAACTCCTGATCCAGTCAGGAGAGCAGCAACACTAACAGCTCTCAAGAAGCAACTGAAAACTCTTCTCTTCAGGGAACACCTACTATAAAAAAAACTTTTTTCCTCCTCTGTCTTTATTTTCTTCCTGCTATGGTTTATTGATCAGTTGATACAACTTCTATTATGAGAAGCTGAGATAGACTTTGACTGTGTAACAAATTGCATTTTGTCTCTCCCCTAATGTAAGTCACTTTGGAAAAAAAATGCATTTAGCAGACGCTTTTGCCCAAAGCGACTTATAGAAGAGGAGAGGCAATATGCAATTTGTTACACAGGCAAAGTCTATCTATGGTCGCTCATACTAATAGTTGTATCAGCTGATCAGAGCAGGAAGGAAATAAAGGGGAAAAGAGGAGAAAGGTATTATTAAATGTTTCAACCACTGTAAGTGTTCCTTGAAAGCAAATCTCAAGCAAATAAGTCTGTGTCTCATCAATGTCTATTGTACAAGTTTCACGGTTTTAATGCGTTCGCTGACCAAATGTTACTTTTGTATGATATTCTTGTTATGTGACCAAAACTCGTAATCGAAACCGACATAAAGTGACATGTTTAACACTCCTTAAACTCAGTAACGTAGGAGATAGTGACAGATGGTGATAGAACAACTGTTTTCTACTGTAGCTATAGAGAAATATAGAGTTATGCTTGTGCCAATGGATAATACACTGTAAAAAAACATTGCGACGCAGAACGCTTGTTTTAAAAAATCAACTACGAACACCTTGATGAGGGCTCAAAGGGACATCTAAAACAGGGGTGTCCAACGTCGGTCCTGGAGAGCCGGAGCACTTCACATTTTAGTTGCAACCCTGCTGTAGTATGCATACTACTCTACTTCAGCCAATCAGAGGACCCTAATTAGTGCCACAGGTGTGTTTCATGATGGTTGAATCAAAAATGTTCAGGGCTCTCCTCCAGGACCGACGTTGGACACCCCTGATCTAAAGCATGAAATAAAAAGCAGGTGAAATAAAGCAACAAAAACATTTATATTTGATTGATTTGGGGGAAAAAAGAAGGACCCGGAGTAAAAGCTCACACGTGCATACAGAGAAAAGATCTGTGAGATAAAACCCCTCTGACTGGGGCAAAATAAGTTTCTGTACCATTGATCTTCCATTGTACCTGCTCTTTTCCATTTCTCATCCTGTCCCACTCATCGATCATTCTTTCTCTCTCACTGGAGTCAGTCGGAAGGCATTCCTTCTGAAATGGAATTATCTAGAGCTAGAGCCTTAAATGTCCCTGCTTGGCAACGTCACCAGTCGCATTAAAAGAAAAAAATTAAAGAAAAGCATTTTTATGATATGTTTTGTTAGTTATTTTAATTTTTATTTGAAGCCTAATCGTTTTGACGAATCATTATTATCAGGCCTAATCCTAATTAAACTCCCAACATCACGCTTCCTTTAGAACTCTCAGGAGAAAGCGGTGAACCTGAACCCGTGTGGATTTGAAGCGCCTGCAATCAGCGGTGCGTGTTTTCCGTCCTGCCCAGGCACTCGACAGGAGGCCGCAACCGCTCCTCTATTACGCTTATGGAAATGCACTCACTTCCCCAAGCTTGAAAGGTTTCCAGCTCCACTCTTTGTGCTTTTAAGATGGCGTTTGATGTCCAAAATCTTAGTCCCATCATTCACTCCCGCTGCTTCTCGGTGGGATTGTTTACAGCGTCGCAAATAAGGACGGAAAGTGATTCAAATGGATGCTGGGATTGTTTGGGCTTTGGCCGAGCGCGGCTCATGTGGGACGTGTGTTCTTTGGTTATTTATGAAGCTCTAATGCGTCATGAACAAAAAAGAGCAAACACTTTTAGTGAATTGTAAGGCTTTTGGTTTGAAAGGATCTGGAAGAGTGAGTGAACGAGGGTGTTGTTCGGCTTGAGCGAAACATATTTCTGTTTCTCTACCGTTGATCTTTTGTTGTACCACGTCCTGTTCGATTGCTCAACCTTTCCAACTCATCTGCCATTCTCTCTCTCTCTCTCTGTCTCTCTCTTTCTCTGTCTCTCATGTCATTCGTGTCTGCGGCTGCAGTGTGTGACGTGGTAGATTTTCTGTGTGCTGACGGCCTGAGCTGTGTTTCTGAGAGCTGGCTGTGTGATGGAGAGCCTGACTGCCCGGACGCCTCGGACGAAACGCCGGCCCTCTGTGAGTCCATCTTCACATCACATGCTCCTACATCACTCTCCATTCTGCCAACCATCTCAAAGTTCTTCCGAGGCTCAAGTCAATAAAATAATCTACATGTGATGTATGTGATGGGAAATGCTTTTCCAGGATGAAAGATTTGATCACTTTTGGAAGGAATTGTTAGCTGTAGAGTTAAGAAACAAGTGTCTGAAGAGTTATCGTTTGAAAACAGCTGCATGATGTAGCTTTGAAGGTCTGTGAGAAAGGAAACTATTCTGAGAGGCTCGTTATTCACTTGTAAAAAGCCATTAGATGTTTTTTAAACTACCTTTTTGGTTTGAGGATCTGACTATTTATATATCGTGAAACACCAAACGGTGAAAATTTAACTCACAGGAGTCCAAGGACACAATAACCGATCAAAATCTACAAAAAAATGTTAAAAACTAATGTGATGCGATGATTAGCTTCTAACTTTAGTCAAAAGTGCTTATTTTACACTTCAACCCAGTTTTTAAATGGTGTAAATATAAAAGTTTGTTCCATGGTTACGATAAATCAAAAATAAGTGCTGAAAAGTGTAGACATTCAGCCAATTTTTAGAATTTTTTTTAGAAATACTTACAAGATCTGCAGACTGATCTAGAGCGGAACATAAACTACAGCAGCTGAAATAGCGCAGTTCCTCCTGCAGGGGGGGTATGTACATGGTTATCATTTGAACTGAAAAGTCACAGTATTTTTATTTGTTGTTTGTTTGTTTGTTTGACCTGTTAACATGTGTTTTATATTTTAACTACAGCTGTTTAAAACATGGAAGTATTGCAGATCAATGCTATAAACACACATTTTTAAAAGAGCCTATGAGGAAATGAATTAGTAGTTTAAGGTGGATTGCATGAAGTTTAAAACTCGATTGTGCTGGACTAACTTTCTCTCGTCTCAGAGTCATATCTCAAAAAAGAAAACGGAAATATATTATTATCTTTATAATATATATTTTAATTATATCCAACAATACACAAATGTCTGTTAAATACACGAACGTTCTGTAAAATACATTTCTGTTTCAAAATTGATGGAAATGTCACCTTTAAACTGAAAAGTCACCCCAATTTTCTGTTATTATTATTTTCAATTATTATTGTATTGCTTTCTTGTTTTTATTTATACAACTGTGTACATACCAATGCGATAAACACTCAACAACATGGTCCAAACATCGTCTTTGAACTTGAACATGGTTGTTCATTGTTATAGAAGCCAAGAGGAGCTTAATGAGTAGAATCAGGTGTGCTAAATTGTCTGTGGCCTTCCTTTCCGTGATTATATTTGTTAATCTCTACACTTGATAATGCTTCAAAAACCACTAACGTGCGCTGAATATGTTAATTATAACAAAAATATTTAACAAAAGGGTAACTTTCATTTTTATTTATTTGTTTGCAAAATTTGTTTAGCTTTGTTTATTCATTCTTTTTAGTGATCTTATATTGTCTCATACATCTCACAAGTCATCAAGTCTCTAGTTTTGCACTGGGAAATGCATTCTCTAGTCCACAACGATATGTTTTCATTGTTTATTTGTTTAAGGAAATAAAAAAATCTATATATTGTAGCTGATTTTAGGTTTAGCTGTTGCATATGTGCAGCATCATCCACATTCGTGGAAAGTATGTCCTTCTTCATGAAGTCTCCTCACTATTGCTGGAGGCCGTCTGAGAGGAAATCAAAACAAAAGCAAACGCTGAAGTAATGAGGTTGCCTCATCCTCACCAATCCCCCTGCTTCCATCTTGACTTTTGCCATCAAGATTGAAATCTCTCAGGAGATGCAGAAACCCCTGAGAGAAAGAGCAAAAGATACACCGGGTATTTTTAAACAATTCTGGATTTGCTGAATTATATATTCTCTTTTTTTCTGGTTTTATGAAAGTGGAGCACAGGTCTGCTGGGAGGGGGGGGGGGGGGGGGGGCATGCACTTCCCCTGTTTTTAAGAAGGCGGATGCTCAGTAACAAAGGTTTCTTTTGTGAATATTTATTGTTTCTTTATTCTTGTCATTATTTGGGGTTCAAGTGGGTTGTACAAATTATTCGGTAAAATACAGTGGTATGGTATTTGGCGGTATTTATCGCATTTGTTTTTTTGCTTTGTTCATTCATTTATTTCACATTTTATTTGTTGATTTCGTCAGAGATATTTTTGTTGTTAATAAAAGATGAAAACCGAACGCACAAGAAAATACATCATTTTTATGCCTAAAATATGCGTGACATTATTTCTTTTCGGGATAAGAAACAAAAAAAAGATGAAGAAAAAATTTTTTTTTTTAAATTATTTAAATGAGGTAAAACAATAATCATATTAATACATCATTTGGTTATTAGATAATATAAAATAAGTGAATACATAATCAAATATTCAGCTAATAAATGACAAAATACATAAATAAAAAATTTAATATATGCATAAATACAAAGATAATGTATATAAAAAATAATAAATAAATAAATACTAAGTAAGTATTTACATAAATGGAAGTAATGAGGTAAATAATAAATAACTTGACAAATAAAATTAGATAACCGAGTAAAAAATTAATTTGGTTAATATATAAATGCATAAAAAGATATCATAATGATATAATAAAGAATATTAATAAAGAAAATGACAGAAATGTAAAATTAAAATGTAAATAGTTAAATAAATAGCAAAAATAATAAAACTCATTAAATAAAAGATTATTATATATGTAAATAATACAAATATTCATAATATTTACATATAATCATAATATATACATTTTCTCAATAAATAAATAAATTAACACAAATAATGTGAATAAAGTTGCATATTCCAACAATTTCCTAATTTACCCTTTTTTTTTTTTTTTACTAAGCCTACAACAGTACATCTGAGGTTTATAAAAAGAAAAAAAAAAACCGTTGCACATGTATACACAAGTTTACTTCCCAGAAGCCACTGGCTGAGCGTTTTAGAGGAAATGAAAAGTAAAGAAGACAGACTCGCTGCAGGCCGAGACTTCTGGAGCTGGATGGAGATCAATGCTGCTGTTTTGGCAGTGATTCGTGTCCCCCGTGAGTCTCTGGAAATGTCAAGCAATCCACAATCAGACGAGCTGCAGCGCTAAACTCTGCTGCGCTTAAGAGACATATTTAGGAGAAACTGCGCAGGGAGTTGAATATTAAAATAGCTTGGCTCATCACATTTATACCCAAACCCCCTGTGAATCAAGTTAGTGTGAGCGCGCTCCATGGCTTTTATTTGTTTTGTGGCTCGTAAAGACAAAGCACAAGAACGAGGATGGTTTTATGGGAGATTATTTGCTCATCACTTTAGTTTAAGTAGGTTTGTGCCAATGTTGGTTTGTTTTCTTGTTTGCTCTTGTCACAAACATAGCTTGTGTGCTGCCAGACTCAAGCACGTAGTGTATGAGAGTTTCTAGTTGGTAGTGAGTTCGGAAGGTCACTACTGAGTCATTAAAGACGGCTGACAAACTCTGCTTTCAGGGAAGAAAACAAAAGCTCACTGCGACTGCTGAGAAATTCACATTAATGAGGCTTGTGTGAAGAACAATATAAGAACGATAACGTTTGTTAGAAGTTATTTATTTTCAAAGAAGACATCAAGAAGGGTAGGTCACCTGAAGAAGACCCTACTTTATCTGCTTCAGAGATGGGTACTACTCTGTGAGGATCTGATTGATTGAATCTAGTTCACCCTGTCAGGTTTGAATCAGAAAGAGGGAGATAGAGGGGGAGTAAGGATGAAAGTGAGAGAGGGAGAGGTGAAGAGGGGAGGGGTGAAAGAGAGAGAGGGTGGAGGTGGAGGAGAGGGGAAAGAGAGAGAGGTAAAGAAGGGGAGGGGTGAAAGAGAGAGAGAGAGGGGGGGCAGAGGGGAAAGAGAGAGAGGGGTAAAGAGGGGGAGGGGTGAAAGAGAGAGAAGGGGAGGGGATGAAAGAAAGGGAGTGAGAGGGGGAGAATGATAGAGAGATAGGGGTGATGGGTGAAAGAGAGAGCGGGGAGAGAGTGAGGGGTGAAAGAGAGGGAGAGATAGGGGGAAAGAGAGAAAGAGAGATAAAGAAGAGAGAGAGAGATGAAGGCAGGAGGGTCAGGGGTAAAAGAGAGCGGGAGGGGGGAGAGAATGAGAGAAAGAAGGGAGAGTTGTAAAGGGGGAGTGGTGAAAGAGAAGGAAAAGAGAATAAGAGAGCGATAAAGGGGGAGAAGTGAAAGAGAGGGAGAGAGAAAGAAATAAAAAAGGAAGGGAGAGAGAGAGAGAGATACAGGCAGAGGGGTGAATGAGAGGGGGAGAGAGAGAGGGGAATAAAATGAGAGAAAGAAAGAAGGAAAAAAGGAAGGGAGAGAGATACAGGCAGAGGGGTGAATGAGAGGGAGAGAGAGGGGGATTAGAATGAAAGAAAGAAAGAAAGACAGAAAAAAGGAAGGGAGAGAGAGATTCAGGGGAGGGGTGAATGAGAGGGAGAGAGAGGGGGATTAGAATGAAAGAAAGAAAGAAAGACAGAAAAAAGGAAGGGAGAGAGAGATTCAGGGGAGGGGTGAATGAGAGGGAGAGAGAGAGTGAGAGAGAGAGAGAGGGGAAGAGAATGAGAGAGAGAGAAAGAAGGGAGAGAGAGATAGAGGGGGAGGGGTGAAAGAAAGGGAAAAGAGAAAGTTGCTTAAACACCAGCACGGCTTTTCCTACTTCCGGTGAGAGATGTGAGTCTGTCCCAAAATATGACCGCATGTCTTTGGACTTGTGGGGAAACCGGAGCACCCGGAGAAAACCCACGCGATCACGGGGAGAACATGAGAACTCCACACAGAAATGCCAACCGACCCAGCCGAGGCTCGAACCAGCGACCTTCTTGCTGTGAGACGACCATGCTACCCACTGCGCCACCTACTTCACGACCTATTCGAGAAAATACTATGAGCTGAAGAGGTGGTGAAGGTTTGTCGTTCAGACATCTGATTAGAAGAGCGACTGGAGAGCATATGTAGGGAAAGTACAGAGCATGATTTGGTGACTTGCCTAAGCTTTATTATCTGCACACGCTTGTTGACAGAGCATCACTTGTTTTCGAAACCTTGGCAACATGTTCAACATATAATAAACATATTTTTGTATTAAAATCATCAATGAAGCATTAAACAGCAACTGCCCCCCATGTGAAAGAGTAGAAATTAAATAGCACCACAAAAAGCTACCTTGTTATTATTTCAGAAATATGCTCGACACGTAGCCAATGATTTCCGCACTGAATTGCAATTACTCGGGGAGAAATAAAACATAGTGCAGCTTCAAACTTTTCCCACCAAAAAGCCTTGATGCAACTCTGCATTCACCTCACGCTGATTTGAAGTGATCACTGTCAGCTTAGTTTTCTCTGTGCTGTGATAAATATTTAAACATGCATGGAAAGCAGTCTGATTTTCTCCTAACGCTCCGCTGCTCGTGTTGTGCAGGCTTGCGTCAGGTGAAGGTGAGCTGTCCTGTCAATCACCTGCAGTGTCTCGGCAGCCGCAGATGTGTTCCCTACAGCCAGCTCTGCAACGGGGAGGCAGACTGCGAGGATGCGTACGACGAGGGGGTGCACTGCCGCGGTACGATCACATGTTTGTATCTTACACTTAAAGGGTTATAAACTTTCCTTTTTGTATGTTACATGTACATTTCCACATTTAGCATTCCAGTTTATTTAAAGTGGCGTACAATCGATATGAAGGGATTTTTAATTGCAATTTATTCTGGCCGTTCTATGTTTATAGGTTTTCATTTGTTCAGAAAATGTGATGTTGAAGTTCAAGTTTTAAATCATCATATAGAGAGAATGTTTTGCTGTGCAAACTTATTTGATTGAGTCAGGTTGCCTTGAATTCGAGCTTGTATGTTTTGTGGCGTTTACACGGTTGCAGAAGATTTAGGGCTGGGCTGTTTTCATCATCACAGTGAAAGAATCAAACCACGATGGTTCAGGATGTAATGATGCATCTTGTAGTGTTACCTAAAATGTCCCCAAAAGTCACATTTTAAAGCAGTCACACACGTTTACATTAAGTTTATATGCTATAAGTAAAAACTAAAGTATACAATACAATTTTTTGACTGAATCTCCCCATAGCTGTGTCCCTTTCGTCGTCATGTTCCTAGCAGGCCACTTTGGGGGTTAAAGTCCCCATTGGACCGTTCAATCCTGAACTGTAGGTTGGCCTAGGCTATTAAGCCAGGTGCCACCCAAACCCTCTCTCTTTTTCTGTTTTTGTACTTCTTGTCTTAACAGGAGAAAAGTTGTTAGCTGCAGCAGCTCAGACCTATCATTTTTTTTTGTCAGGACTGAATTAAAAAGTATCCTATGTTTCAGCATTCAATGGAACTGTTCTCAGCATCAGCAAAGAACATTCTAAAGGTTGACCCAGTATTCAAGCATTTAACTGGGAGAGTCTAAGGCATTTGTGGTTGAAACTGTGTGGACTCCTTTTTAATGTGATAAGATCTTTAATCACGTAATGGCAAACCTTCCACCAAAAACACTATATTTAGGAATAGTATAAAATATGGTCTAGGATTTTGCCTTAATGAACAAAGTCTAGCCCTGGAGCTCTGTCCTTGCAAGGTTTATGCTCTGAATAACTTGTTTGTGTTTGTACCGACATCATACTTGAATGATGCAATGCAATCAGTTGTTATGGTAACAGGTAGGACAGTGGGTGTGGCCAATGTGTGTGTGTATATATAAATATATATCTGTTTTGTGATGATGTAAATGTTCAGAAATATGACATGCTTGTTCAATTAACTACAAAACACAAAGATTTGCAAAATGCCCTCTGCAGTAATGAAGTGATATTCAAATATGGATGTTGCTTTAACGGTTTTAAGGAGTATAAGCTTGTGGCCAAAACTGGCACTGCAATAACAAAAAATAGGCCTTCTAAACTAAATATAAAACCAGAAAGAGGATTTGCATCAGGCCAAAACCCCCCAAAATTTCAAAAATTCTATTCAATAATTATCATAAACAATTATTTCAGGGTGGTAACCAGCGACTGTAAATAACATGGACCTAGCAGGCTGTAGGATTTAGCTGAAAGCAGGTAAATTAGTCACTTCACCTTGACAAAAGCATCACTATCTAAGTGTCAAAATGGGTAAAACGACACAATTTGGTGAAGTGACTGGCTCAGTGCCGAGTAGCCCCGCCCTTAATCATGCAAAACTTATATCTTGAATCTTAAAATATCTTTATCAAAACAGTATTAAACTATTCACCCCAGTTGTTATGATGATCAGAATTAGGGATAAAAGCACATGTCCAGACATTAGTGTTTATTTCAGATGTAAAAACAGTGATTTTTAACATGCGTATCAATAGGAATCCACTCAATTCTGGGAGCAGCCTCAAGTGGTCAGTGTAGGGATTACAACTTTAGTCACTTCTTGTCTGGAGGGAAAGTAAGGGTGCCACTTGGTAATAACTCAGCTGTTCAAATGTGTATATATAGATATATTTTATCTTACTTAGCTTTAACACAACACACAAAATATTTTTTTGCAACAGCTTCAGATTTAAGATGACCATTCTAACCTGCATTTCACTCCTATTTGATCGAATTACAGCAACAAAAGACATGCAGTTGTTTGTATTAAGTTTTAATAAAGATGGACATGTCATATAAACGCTATTATATGATACGGCCTGAGAAAATTAGAAGTGCGTTAGCGATTTGGAATCTGTTCAGTCTGTTCAGATCTCCTCGGACAGATAGCTTAGCTTAGCTTAGCATAGCTTAACATGTTAGCTTAAAATCAGATTCCACCAGTAGCATGTTTTTTTTTACTGATACAGAACGAGCAAAGACTTTTTTTTTGCGTGTTTTAAAAGTTAGCCACATTAGGAACTGTAATACTTAGAGCATAATATCCAAGAAATTTCTATTTTTGGAAGGTTAAATATTGACTACTGCTATGCAGGTTTCACTTGGACAAGTGCTTCGAACCTTGAGAAAATCTTTGTTTTTCAGATATCAAGTGGAAAATAGATTTTTGTTTAGATTTCATTAAAACACTTTTTATCAAGAAAATTTGCACACTTTTTTTGGTCTGCTTCAATCTATCACCAAAATAGCACATGTGCTGTAAAAGATGAACCGCTCAACATTTGAAGCGTCTATATATCAGATAAAAAAGCAGCAAAATCAAGCACATGCGTACGCATTTACAATTTCTGGTCAGGCGTGATTGAGACTTATTTGAGTAAATAAAATGAGGTACAGTACCGAGGGAGGATTGGAAACACAAGCTCGGGTCGCTTTGTTCCTCCACAGACCTGTTTCCGATTGTGCGCTGCGCACCTGTCATGGACGAACATTCATAATTTACTTTATCAGTCCGCAGAAGAGATATCGAGTCTCGCTCCAGGAGGCATTGGAATCTGGGACAGAGAGGGAACGACTGAGGGAGCGAAGCATCTTTATTCCAGCCAGACTCACTCTCCTCCCTGTCAGGGAAGTCCTAGCCGTGTGGAACTAGATTTAAACTCATTTACTTTCCAAACAGACAGAATTCTGCATCATTGGTTTTGGGAATAATTTTGACCCTTCCATCCTTTGTTGAAGCCACCCATTAAACAATGGTTCCTGTTTGTTTAGCTCTGTCTAAGATTCAAGTCTCTACTAGAGACAACAAAGTATGTTTTCATGTTTCTCTATGTCTCTCGACCATTGTGAGATTAATGCCAAACTTTAACATAACGTATTTAATTGACCAGTTCCAAAAAATACTACATTTGTTTTTACCAAACAACTTTACACCCAATTGTTCACAACAATAAAATTAGCCGCAATTACCAAATTCATGGTCCCAGTTCACGCCTCACAGTAAAACTTGATTTAAAATAATTAAATTCAGTTTCTAAAGTTAAAAATGAACCTTATAAAGGCGTCATTAACAAAGAAACAACCCCCCTTGAAATGGTACCCCAAGGGGTCCTCAAATTCTGAAGGGCCACGGTCCCACACGTTAGTTCCAATCCCGCTCCACGCTCACAACTTTAACTTCAGTCAAGCCAAGATCATAAATAGTGTGATCAGGTGTGTTTCATGATGGTTGAATCAAAAATAAAAAAATTGTTGACCCAGTGCATTATGTGATTAAAAAAGTAATATTTGAGTTTAAAAATCTGCAATTTGTTTGTTTTTGTTTGGATTTTTTTTCTGTACATTTTAGAATCAGGGTATTTTTTACAGTTTGACAATCGGCTATTTACAGAAACATTGAGACTAACAATGCTACAAATGTTCAGTTATTGAAGGCTCATCTTAAGAATCGATGATGATATCATAATTAGAGTGGTTTGTTGAAACTGATTTACAAACATGGCTAATTAAAATAATATAGTTGATTCAAAGGTTCAGGAAATATTACAATATAACAAAACTTGGATGACAAGTAATTATTTTTTAAAACAACTAACGTAAAAACCCAACTATCTGCACAACCATAAAGTAGGATTCTACATTTCTTTAAAACATTTAAATCTCAGTTAAAAACAAATAAATAAAGTTAATTTTAAAGTAACGCAGACGGTCCTAACGGCTAGCCTGTATGTGTCCTCGTTTCTCCTGTGGGTTTTTCTGCCGACTTTTGAAGTAACCAATGCCTTCTGACGTTTTTCTTTCTCTCTGTGAAGTTTTTGTTTCTGCAAGGCACTTTCATACATCTTATGAAAAATTATCAGGGTGTTAAAAAGTCTTGTTTTTTCCACATATGTGTCTTTTTTCTGAAGTCTAAGTAAAGCTCATTTGATATGATTTTTGTTGTTGCGTGTGGTTGCCAGAGATTGAGATAATGCTCCTTAATGCTAAAAAAAGTATAAATATGGTTAGGGTTGCCAAATGTGCAAAATTCTCAAAAACGTAAAAGTGACGTTTAGGATTGCCATAGTTTGAGAAAAGGCTCATATACACTCAAAACTGTAAAAATGATGGGTAAGGTTGCCAGAGTTTGAGAAATGGCAGTGAACACTGACAAATACTCAAAATCTTAAGTGATTGGTTGCCAGGTAATGACATAATACTCATACACATAAATGTATGTGTGATTGTAAAGATTACCAGAGATTGTGAAAATGCAGATGAATATTCAAAATGAGAATGTTCCCAGAGTTTAGAAAATGCTCATAAATGCTTAACTTTGTAAAAGGCATGGTTGCGGTTGCCAGAATTTGAGAAAACCTTCATAATACTCAAAAACATAAATGTGAAGAATGTATTTGAAGCATACTGTTCATTATGAACAAAAGTGTTTTTGATGTAATTATATAGGTCTCAAATTTGATTTATAATGGGCTTAAAAAGTCTTAAGTCTGACCTTAACAAACCTGGAAAAACCCTGCATTAAAATTTTTTTGCTAATATAGTGTTAAATCTTTGTTTGTGGTACGTTTATTTTTTGTTCCAGGGGGTCATGAGCCCCTTTGGGCAATAGTCCTCCAGGGCCTGCAACCTCTGGCCTAGGGCTTCTAGGACTAGATTTGGGGGCTCTTGTGGAAGATGTATACTATAATTATAGTTTTATTGAAATGTACATGTTGTCCTTTATTGCTTTTTAAAGAATTATGAAAATAACAGAATTGGAATGATCGATGTGTTATTTTTCTTTGATTTGCATGGTCAGGCGCAAACAAGGTCAAATAGTGCAAAATGCAGTCCCTGGGCAAAAATTAGTCTGTTCTCTCTGTCCTAGGTAGTCTGGATGATGATGCTTATTATATCATTTAACACATTTCTTGTTTTGACCTCGCGTTGCTGGATTAATGTGTTCATTTGAGCGTGAATCGTCCAGTCCAGTGGTGTTTTTGGGTTTTAAGCTTGAACAGAGAGAACCGTCTCAGGTATTGAATGACCTGTTAAACGGTCAACTAACCTTGACGAAGTACTTTTAGTTTCTTTCTCAGGTCGCACGAGGAGCACCAATCAGGGAAAATAAGAAAAGCTTTGAGACGACTACCTTTGAATCACTCTGTGTTATTTTGAAACTCTTCTCGTCTATTTTTCTCGGTTGTGTGGGGATTTGTTTTGTCATTGAGGAATGGAGCCTGCCTTCAAGTGACCAAGACTATTCACCAGAGACGAAAGCATAGAGAGGAAAGAGATTTCAGCTGTGTGTGTGTGTGTGAGACTGTTTGCTCCACTCGTTTGGTTCTTCTCGCACAAATTATATTTAGATCATTGAGGCTTGATGAGGATTTAGATCTTTTTTTTTATTAGGAGCACTACTCACACAGTGTCGGTGGTGCGAAGTGCAAACTTTAGAAAGGAATAACAGATGAGAATTTTGGAGAATAAACTCACAAATTAAAATTAATTTAAGTTCCTTGGAGCACAGGAAATGCTTTATTTAATCCGTTTTTTATGGTTGAAATATTGAATTAAAACATTTTTTAGAATCCTTTTAATTTCACGTGTTATGCTTAGCCACAGTACACACCAACATAACATAAAATGCCAAAGTTCTTAACAATGTACATAAAAGGTACCAAAAATAGAACTCAAGCATCGTTCTATCTAATGTTTCATGCGTCTTGAGCAAACGCGAACTCTCTGAGCAACATCTCAACAGACATTAACACAGTTTGTTAAACCAAATTAAATTACAGCAGGGATACCCTTCAGATAACATTTAATAGTGAGTTTTTTTTTTCTCAAGATAAAAAAAAGTGTTGTTGGCCTGTATAAGGAATAATGCCTTTGTACAGTAACTAAACTAAAAACTGGAAAGTGCCAGTAATTGTGTCTTTTGCTGTGCACCTTTCTGTCTGGAATAAAAAAAAACTCATCCACCTACTTATTATCGAAATCATTGATGAAACAGCTCTTAATGAAGCTGTACGTGACACAAACAATCTCAAGATGATGTTTTGGAAGTACACATAGTATTTCCCTCTGTTTGCAAATATAGTCATTAAGCGATCAGGAAATGTTACATTAAAAACTAAAATGAAATATAATTAAACTACAACAATGATGAATACACAGACATGCATGAGTACATGTCTTGTCTCTGGGGGAGGGTCTACGAAGCCATCAGTCTAGCCCTGTAGAGCGTTCCAGTACTAGCTTGGAGATGTTTAAATCGAGGCTGAAAACTCCTCTTTTTCGGAGGTAGTTGATTTTAAACATATTTATTCTTTTATCTGCCTGAAGTGTCTTAGTTGTCTATAGGATTTTTGATATTGTATAACAGTTTATATTCATATTTTATCCTGAAAGGTGTCCTTGAGTGCCTTGAAAGGCGCCGACAAATAAAATGTATTATTATTATCAAAACTTCATTTTACTCTGCCACTGTTTGTTGACATTGTTTCTTTGAGTGAGTCAGGGGAAACTCGAGCATGAGCAATCAGGAGGTGAAGATGAACTCTTTCCTAAACAAACCCAATCATCAATGTCTTATTTAAAGCGAGAAAACTTGCATTGTCGAGATCAACTACCCAGTTTGAGTTGTGTACGACTTGTCAGATTCAAGTTCCAAGTCATTGAAAAAGCATCTTGAGTCCAGACTTGGAAGAACCACTTGCACACAATAATGTTTATTTTAGTAAAATTTTTCAATGTCTGCTATTTTCTGTATACCAAAGCACTGAAGGATAAAACTTGTTTGAAAATGCTTCTAACGATTACGGAAAACGCCAAATGAACTTTCACGCAATGTTTCAGAAGTGGTGTGTTTGAGTAATATAAAAAGACATGAGCTCATATTTATTGATTTATTTTATGTTCCGAATATAAATTGTGTGCTCAATGTGCTTTAGTCATATGTACACTTCACATTTTGGATTTCAGACATCCTAGCATTTTCATAGCCAAGTTAGCAAATGAATGCTCTCCTTCCATAAAAGCTGAACAGAGGTAAATGGTTCGGTTGAATTTACAGAGCAATCATTTAGTCGTCTGTGTCTAGAGATTGAGGCTGCACATTAGTGAACATGAGCAATAGGTTTTCTGCCCTCTGGGCCCAGGAGCCTCCTGTTTCTCACTCGCGTCCACATTTATAGCATAAAGCAAATGCTAAAGCTCATAAACTTTATATCTTTATGTGACAGGGAGGGCAGTAACCTTCAAAATCTGCTGAGTGTCCCTCTTGCACTGTATCTTTTTATTTTTACTTTCCTTTTCTCTTCCTGTCTGGTTCATACACCGACTAAATTAATTGCATTCAGCCGACTACTGGGAATTGTTTGAGCAGATCTTTTAAAATCTAGATAAAAATGCCACCATAGATTATAGGAGCTTTCACTATTTATTTAAAAAATACACATTTTGATTCACACTATTCCAATGCAGAGCTAACGAGCACTACTTTTTCTACCCTGCTCACATCGCTTTTTAAATCCAAATAGTTTTTTAAGCATGTATTACAAAAAATGGAAAATAAGATAGACAGGGCACGACACAGAAAAGTGGCAGAGAGAACCTTGTATGTCACAATGGTGAACAATGAGAAGTAAAAAAAAAAAAAATAAGGGTAAATACTGTTTCAGTTCATCTGAAAAGTTACAAATGTGAGTAAAAGAGGAGAAAAGGCCGCCATACCTGGAGGAATTTAACATGTGGTGACCTTCTTGTTGCATACTATCTTTTTTCAAATGAAAGACAGGAAATTATATCTTTGGTCCACTGAACATTTGTGCCATCACCTTTTAACATGTTGTTAATAATAGCATCCTTTCCTACTGTACAGCGACTTTATTTCAGACAGCACAGCCGTTTTCTTACTCACGGATTCCAAAGGTTTATTGTTTATCAAAGGCTTCAACTGATAAAACAAACCTCAGAACGTATCAGCGTGTTGACACCCTTTGATGGAGCATTTGGAGTTCACGCATCAAATCTGATGGAAGATGAAGTTTTGAGCGAGAGCCCTCGCTGTGTGCCATGGTGAAGGCCAAGGCAGCAATCAGGAATCTTGGGAAGTTCAAAGAGTAAAAAACTGAGGTTTTGTGGGTCTACCTTGAAAGAGCCTCTTGAGATTCCTGACACATTCACCGAGTTGTTTCATCAATCATGCGTTTGTGTTGAAGTGCCTCTTTGGGTTGTGGTTTTGCCACAGACAGACATTAAAATCAGTACGCTGTAATTTACGCTGTGATGGAATAGCACTCTGCGTCTGTCAAATTGCCAACGGATGAAGGATTTGATTCCAAAATCATACAAATTGTAGCTTTATTGATAATCATAGAAGGCTTAGGTAGGCTAGCATTTGATTGCGTTGACTGAGCATAGGAATTTGTTTTTATATGCTAGTATGCGGCTTCATGGACAGTTTAACTGGAGTTGAGTAATGTTCTCTCTTCCACACAAAACTCTGGAAGCTCTTTGAAAATTCTTGCTTATTACGTCCAAATAATGACCCAAAACACCTGCAAAAATATTTCAACCAGGGTCTGTGACTATAATATAGTATACAGCTTACTGTATAGAGCAAGGGTGGGCAAAATAATTCCTGCTGGTTTCAAAAGACTCCCAAGTAGCTTCAAACAAGTCTCATGAACCTTAATTAGTGGAATCACGTGTGTTGCATGAAGGTTAAAGTAAAGCTTTGCAGAACTTTGGCCCTCCTTGCCCACCCCTAGTGCAGTATAGGACAAATCGTTTAGCCAATTCCTTTTACGCTTCTAGTTTGGGCAGTTTTGGAGTACACCAATAAAATTAATCACACATGTAGGATACCAGTTGAGACTCTCTGGGATTGTACCCGTTTGATATTAAACTCAGCCAGTATAATCTTAAGGTTTGCACAAATGTTAAATTGGAAAACTTGTTTGATAAAGAACGAGCGCTTGTTAACCACCAGATGTCACCTAAACCAAACCTCTGTCTGCACCAAGCAACAGGACTCTGATGTGGACTCTTTGCACATTTCCAGTCGCTCCAAATTCTGTTGTGTTGTTGCTGCACTTTATTTTTACTCTCACTTTGGTCTGCACATTACCTCCAAAACACATCTCTTAAGCACCTTGGACTTCTAGAATATTACTATATTCTATTTACTTTTAATTTGAGCAGTTTACTTATACAACAGTATTGTCACGGTGGCGCAGTGGGTAGCACGGTCGTCTCACAACAAGAAGGTCGCTGGTTCGAGCCTCGGCTGGGTCGGTTGGCATTTCTGTGTGGAGTTTGCATGTTCTCCCCGTGATCGCGTGGGTTTACTCCGGGTGCTCCGGTTTCCCCACAACAACAAAGACATGCGGTATAAGTGAATTGAGTAAGAAAGATTGCCCATAGTGTTAAAGAGTGAATGTGTGTGTGAATGTTTCCCAGCGATGGGTTGCGGCTGGAAGGTATAATCAAGAAAAAGAAAGATTATTGCATTTATGATCTAGTTTATATCTCATGAAGCCCATTCAGACGGAGCGCATCTTACAATGGTGCTACTTCTAGGATCTTAACTTATAACATTCCCCTGCAACAGCAGGTCTAGTCCATACTGCTCCATAACATTATGCTTGATTTTTGCATCAGAATGTACACACAAAACTTCTGGCTCAGATAAATGCTTTTTTGGCTTATTACATGATTGTGCTGTTCATAAAACCATAAAAGCAATGCTGCTGGATGAAAAATAGGCTAGTGTTAGCATTTGACAGGCGTGAGCATGCTTTTAAACTGAAGAAGCAAACTCCAACATGATTCACTGACCGTATATAAAAAACAGACTGAAATCAGTTAGAGCTACCACAAGTTTTCTCCAAACAGCGAGAGTCTGCTTTCAGTTACTATGCTGCCCATAGCTGGAACCAACTTCCAGAAGAGAATAGAGGAGCAAAACTTTAGTCACATTTAAATCCAGACTAAAACTCATCTTTTAATTCTGCGTTTACTGACTGAGCTCTCTTGTCAGAACAGCGATGTGTTTAAACTTTTATTTTCCTCTTTTTCTATGAATTTGAATGCTTTTAATGTCTTATCCCATTGTGTTTTATTGTCTCTGATCTGTTTTTATTATTATGTAAAGCACTTTGAATTGTCAATGTGTACGAAAATGGGCTCCACAAATAAAATCACCATGCCTACATCTTATTTAAGATCCTAAACTAAAACTGTATGCTTTAAAGTAGTGTTTTTTTGTGAGCTTTTGTGGGAAAGTGTTCTTGATCAAAGCTCTTTTGAAGAGTTCTCAACATAAACCACGTTATTTTTACTTGCCGTCTCAAAACAGAAAGATTTTCCCAGGAAACTATACAATTGTTCTTTTAAATTGAAGCTTGCATATCAGTAGTCAACATCACTTTCCAGTCTGTATATTTGAACACATTAATACATATGCATCAAAAAACCATCTAATGATTCCCATTTACGCTTCCTTCTCCCCAGGCTTAAACCTCTTTCACTTGTTCTCTTTTGTCACCTCATGTAATTAACATTCCTATTTCGTTGTGACCCGGAGAGGTGACACGACTGTGCACTGCAGCATTTTGTTCTGCACCAAAATGCTCAAAAGCACAGAAAGATGTGGCCATGGTGCTTTATTTCTCCGGGGCATTCACAGATTGGTGTGTGCTACATACTACAGGTGCTATGCAGGAAACCGTCTTTGTTTTGGACCTTTGAGGGTCCCTGTGGAAATAACACACTGGCCTCTCTTGCATTGTGGGTCCCTAATGAATATAAGGAATTGAATAACCAGCCCACACAGCAACACTAACTAAAAGGCAAAAGAAACGCACATAGAAACTGCAAACGAGAGTCTGCACCTCATGGTTGCTTTCACATAATAGCAAATCGCACAATGAGCAGCAGTGAATAACAAGAATGTTGTCAAAGGTGTAGTTATTTCAGTAGCAACTGTTTTTTTTGTTTTTTGTCTTTGTTCTTTCACAGCCTGTTGTGGAAAATAATTACTCTGCTTATGCTCGTGACTGATTGGGATAAACACTGGGATATCGCACTGAATATTTTAAGCCAGGAAAAACATTGTTAAGAGACCTTTGTGAAAATGTGTCAGATCCAGCAGTTGACATGTGAGATGGTAACAGTTTGTGCTTGGGTTTTATAAAGCACTCACAAATATTGTCAGTGTTTAAGAGATTTTCACACTGCATGGATCTTGGCAGTGCTTTACGTCGATTGCTTCGGCCTGCAATCCTTAAAACGCGAATGCTTCATCAGTGAGGGAATCTCGGAGCTTGAAATGTTAGAATTCATCAAATAAACTCAACATTTATTCTCTCAGTGTCGCCTGAGTGCTGCTAATATTACAGTTTGCAGGGAGCAGCTGAGGGTTAAGTGCTCTGCCCGGGGGCAGATCTGCAGTGGTCATTCTTAGGGCAGTTTTATGTGCCAGGTTGATGTCCTTTGGTTGCTTGATTGAGATTTGGATGAGCTTTAAAAGTGCTAAGACTCAACGTTCTCATAGTCATAGTCTTAGTCTTTTTTTTCTTCTTTTTTTTTTGCAGGGGAAGTTTTATAAGGGTATATATACACAGGCACACATATATATACATGCACGCACACACACACACACACACATATATATATATTTTAAATTTTAAAATGTATCAACCTGCTACAAGGTAAGTCCTCACCACCCAAATGGATATTTATATGTGTACCAATCTCAATACTTTAAAATTCATTATAACTCAGAACACTTCGAAATTTAATTTTACGCTGGTCTAGCTACAAGATGGAACCACAAAAGATTTAAGATAAAAAAAAAAAAAACTTGCATCACATCGATCAATCTGCTACTCTATCTGGAACTACAATGCTACTGGTTCCATCTGAATCAACTCTCTTTGCTAAGCTAAACGTCATCAATTTGCCACTATCTCTGGAGCTACAGTACTAATGGTACCATCAGAATCAACTATCTATGCTAAGCTAAACGTCATCAATTTGCCACTATCTCTGGAGCTACAATGCTACTGGTACCATCAGAATCAAAGGCAAAAGAAAATAAGCAAAAGTAGAAGAGTCCAAGAGTTTCAATGACGTGAAAATTAAATGAAGTTTTTTTAAGGGAATCCAAGATAGCCGCCATTGAATAATCACCCGATGAGATTGCTAGAACCTAGGTAATGTAAATCTCTGTTGGTTTGATTTAGATGGGAAACCGTAACATTTAGCAATCTCATCGGATGACACCAGTAAGCTGTAATGACCCTAAATGAAACACTGAGCTTCCAGGTGGAGAAAACTTTCCCCACCAAAAGATGACATTTGATAGGTATGGCACATCTTCAACAAGGGTTTTCTATTTTACCTAGGATATACCTTTCCCTTACTTCAAACTGATTTATTCTCAAAAAAAAATCACCTTTGAGTATGCAAACGTTCAACAGAAAAGAATCATGTTCAAATTGAGGATAAACAATCAGAACGTAAAACATTTGCACTCTCTACTTTTACACCTTTTACTCACAATATCAAAGTCAGCTTGCCACTTCCAACCTGTGTCTTTCCTGTTCTCTCCACCCATGTGTTTTTACTCAACTGTCATCTATATATAAACACTACCTAGTAGATGTGGACCCCCCGGCCGCCCCTCTGATAGCACAAACAGAAAAACACACAAGCACACTGGTTCCGCTGCAGAGATGGCATAGCTGTCTGTGCCCTGGGGACGTTGGCCACTCTAATGATGAGACTGTAGAGAGGAAGACCTGCTGTGAGTGAATAATAGACCTGTCCAGGCATATGCTGTGTTCTCTGGACTCTGTGATTCCTGCTGGGTAGCGGGTGGGGATTAGTCTGCACCTTTCTGATGGGTGTAAATGGACAGTCGAGGAGGATGCTTTGCTCATCTTTCAACTCTCTACCTTCAGACCTTTGTTTTTAAATAAAGGGACAAGCTTTCAGAGTAATGACTAGATACATTTACTAGAGTACATTTTTATGGTAACTAGTACGTTTAAAAATGTGTACTTTTACTTTTACTCAAGAAAATATTTTGTCACTTTTACTTAGCTACATCTAAGTTACATTTTAGCTACATTCTCCCTTTGCTAATAGCATGGAATTAAATCTAAACCCAAGATATTTTTGACAAGTCTCGTGAGAGGTGGATGCACGAGTTTGCAGCTACTTGAGTCGACGGAGGCAGATGGAGAGCATCCTTGCAGCAGACTGTAGCGCGCTGATGCCATGCACGCACAGACATCCTGCAGCAGCAGGGTGTCTGCGCAGATAAATGTGGATTTCACATGTGATTATAGAGACGCAATCAGATTTCACGTCTTTTTGTTGCTTGTATCATCTTTGTATTGTAGGTTTCATTATAGTTTGCAATCGACTTGAAAAAAAAACTAAAGTAATGCATAGGAAATACTGAGTATTAGCTAGCATTTTTGCTTTGTATCATTCAGAAGTAATCAGATGAAATTTGTAACTAAGTACTTGAGTAAATTTTGTTCATATACTTTTTTAGTCTTACTCAAGTAAATCATTTGAGTGTTTTACTCTTACTTGAGTAAATATTTTCCCAAATACTTTTTCTTGAAAAGATTTTCTGGATACTCTACACATTTTGATTTTTACCATTCCAACCAAAATGTGCATCAGTCATAGGCATTTTATTGGATTTTTTGGTGGTGTCAGGCTTAACATTTTTTTTTGCTGTGGCATTTAAGTCGTTATAGATTTTCAAGGTCTTTGCCTTCAATTTTAATGTGGTACGGGACTCCTCAGAGTGATTGATTGTTCACAGCTGCTAAAGTTCAAACTCTTTGGGTTGGGGTAGTGAAACAGATCTGCGGGCATTTACCTTGATGCCCCTGTCAGACTCTGCACCCCCCTCCCGGACCGCAGGCGTTAGCACTGCATCACCTGGCGAGAGTCAGAGGAAGTAGGGCTCCTCACCGAGAGAAAATCACCTTGAGGGAGAGCTCTGGAGTTTATTGGAGATAAATCCTGTTGTGTGGGAGCCTGACTCGCTCAGTGAGAGTCCACCCATAATGGCCTCCTTCCCGCTCTGAGGAGATTAGTGTGGATCCGGGTGGCAAAGACTGTCCTACAGTAGCTTGCACATCCAGCACCACTGCAGAGTAAACAATGCTTATGGCCTATTTTTTTTAAATTACCTTTGAAGTTTTTGGTTCCTAGCGAAGTCTTTGATTTCTCCAAAGAGTAGCGCTTGCCCGCTAATCAACCTTGCCCCCTGCTGATTTAGAATTGTAGAGGTCTGGTTTCCTTCTCTTGGTTCAATACTTCTACTGTATCTTTTCAGTCATTAAAGTCTGCTGGGGTTTGCAAAAGCTAAGTTTCTCTCTTGTTTTGTACACAGGTTCTTTTCTGCACGATTTTGTAGCTAATGGGATCGATTTCTTCTATTGTCAGAGGGTCTCTGGGATATTTTATGAAGTGCTGGGTGAGAAAGTTTGAGCTGAAAATGGCAGCAGGCATTTTTTATTTATTTAACTTAACTTGTGCTGCTTCTTCAGAAGTTTGGATGGAAAAAAGAAATCATCAAAACATTAACCAACACAATTGAAAGTATTCCGTTGGAGTCAAAATAAATAATTTTCACATATTTACTCCGCGAAACCTGTTTGACATTTTTGGAACACAAAAGAAGTCCCACAGTGCTCGTTGCTCCCAGTTCTTGTTATGTAAAAGACTAAAAAACAACATTTTAGAAGCTTAGATGTCCCCATCTGCATAAATAAATAATGCTTTCTTCACCCAAGAATATGAAATACTTCAGTAAGTGTACCCAATTGTGAGTCCCACATATAAATAGTTAAATGTCTTTCAGCTCAAGTGGATTCCTATATTTTGTGATAGAAAAAAAATATGTTGGATTTCACTTCCAGTTAAACTCAGAATGCAAAACACTTTGCATTACCCTTAAACACTGCAATGCAATTTTAAAGAACTACTTAATTTAAAACCACCCAGCTCGAGCCATTCTCAGGGGATGGCTTGAGTAGAGATGAATATCTCAGAATATGTCATTAATAATGTGTGCTCCGTTGTAAATGCACACTAAAAGTCTCTCTCATGCTAACGATTAGATATTTAGAGTGGCTAAAGCATCTCAAAGATTTCACATTTATCGCCATACACTTGAAACAATATTTGTGCTCAAAGGAGCAATGAGATCTGTTGGTCATAATGCAAAATCATGTTTTTTAATTTTGCATGATAATTTGGAACATTCAGATAAGGCTATGTTCAAACTGAAGATCTTAATGCTCATTTTTTTTTATTGATTTTTTGTGTGTGTTTGATCACAAAACTGTCCTGTGTATAAACATAATCCTGCTTGCTATGAGGCATGTAGGCACTGGAAAAGGCCGTTGTTCAACAAGCGTGTGATTTGAGGTGATTGCGTGGCTTTTTTAGGTTCATTTGCAACGCCATCATTTCAATCAAATCGTATTAAGAAGAATAGAAAGAATATAATTTAATAGTTCTATTGTTTTATTTCTTTTCCACTGACTACTTTCAGCTTCATCATGATTGTAGTTAAAATTCCCATCCTTGCCCAGAAATACGACGTCAATCCTCATTTCATGACGTAAATGTTGAATAAATGCGAACTGCCTGTTCAGATTGTCTCATTGCAAAACATCAGATATGTATTCAGTTCAGGTCACAAAAATATCCAATATATGTCGCATATGGGCAAAAAAAAAATAGATTTAGGTAAATTTAGGCTGCAGTCTAAATGTAGCCAAAAGTGGCGTGAAATGCAGGCAAATTTTTAAAACATTCCTTTATTTAACACCAAAAGTATTCAACAGGTAATGTCTTTTACTAACTGAGTTTTAGATTTGGACTCAACTACTGTGCACAGACAGATTTTTGGACAATGAGCAGTTTGACCTAAATTAGCAGTTTTGAAGGGTTCCTTTAGTATTTAAAAATGTTGTTCCTAACTCTGGCAACCAAAGCATTCACTCCCGCATGTAAATAATTCAAAACAGAAACAAATTTATTTAGCTAAGTATTTGGGTATCTTAGGTAAGTATTGGCCTTCATACATATTAGGAAAATAAAAAACACTTTCACTCGACACGGAATGATGTGAAACGATGTTAATGCTTTAAAGTTTAATTAGGGACACAGTTTGATCTGAGGTTTTATGGTTATAAGTAATAAAGTGTTAACTTCTGTCAACTTTTCCACTGACATTTCGTTCAGTATACAACCTGTTTATGGTTATTTTGTCACCCCATCCTCATAAAAGGCATTGGCACTCTTTTTCTCTTGTCCCTTGGTGTGATTTTGTTGAAAGTTGCCTATTTTTAGTTCTTCCAAAGTTGTTTTTAGTTAACATTTTTAACATGAAAAAATTGTCTCTCGAATAATTAAAAAAAATTACTTCAGGGAGCGTGACCTCAAATGCACATGTGTAGGTTGTGTATGACAGAAAATGACAGGTGCTAGAATTGAAATCAGCTTTCTGCAGACATCTGTGCCTGCAGATTTTGGGCGGATATGAGTGATGAAAAGGAATTATTGTCTGTTTCTTCCTCTTCAGAACTGGTGCGGAGCTGCCATGAGCGGAGGTGCCAGTTTGACTGCGTCATCATGAGAAATGGGACGTCCTGTTCTGTGGGGAAGGGTTTTGAACTAGATGAGGACAGGAGAAGATGCAGAGGTGAGGGCCATCATCTGAAACTGTGTGGTTTCAGGACATTAGTGTAGTGCTGAAACAGACCAACTTTTTAAGTCTTCTTAAGTGTACACAGTGGCTTGCAAAAGTATTCATACCCCTTGAACTTTTACATAATTAGATGTTATGTAAAAGACCAAAACAAAGCGGGATACAACTGTAAAATAAAAAGAAAATTATATATGATTAAATAAAATAACAGAAAAGTGCATTGTACAAAAAGATTGCCTTATAATAGCTGATTTCTGATTCCTGGCCCTTCCACAGTCATGCTTCCAAAACGAAAATCCACTCCTTTCAGACTAATACATTCATAAACCAAAAACATCAATGTCTTTTGATGTCTTAAGACATCAAAAAACACACTTTCTTTTAATTTTTATTGACACAGTTCTGCTACGGTTCACTTCTGGTTCAGTCATCGTGTGTGTTCTTGAAATGAACTGCATTAGCGCTTCATCTGATTGGTTAGTGGGCAGTGCTATGGCTAATGGGCATGGCTATGACCACCCAGCCGTTTTCAGCTCTTAGAAACAAAAATAGGATTACCAAAACATGCATGAACTAATCTGAACATGACTTGATGACGGAACAATACTAAAACATGCTAGAAATGTCTGAAAAGTCGAGTCTACATGATACGGCACCTTTAAAACTTTTGCCAGGCTAAATATGGTTGCCTCCAAATCTTTACTAAAATGCTCTTATTTCCATGATGTATTACTTTAAGGTCAAGCAAAGCATCGATTTATTTCCTGCTTCATTCTACAAATTTTTGCATATTTATGCATTTTAATGGCTTTCTGAGGAATGGCGACCTGAAAAGTTGCGTTTGCATATTTAGGTCATGTTTGAGCACATTTAGCTTTTAATAAATAGCTCCTCTGTTGCCTGTAGATCATGATGAATGCAGGGATTACGGGACTTGTAGTCAGATCTGTATGAACACGCAAGGATCGTACAGATGCGCTTGCACAGATGGCTTCAGCCTGCAGGCCAACAGACGTTCCTGCAAAGCCAAAACAGGTGAGTCCATTCATCTTGCCTGTTCACTCCAGCCCTATAAAAAAGCTCATTAAGCAACATATACTTAAATTTTATTTTTCAGTGGCGTAAATCTATGCATAATTATCGCAAGCCTAAATCTAATGTGT
>UELW01000392.1:0-27030 GCA_900490495.1 Danionella dracula
AAGGCAAATAGCACGAAAAAGGATAGATAGAGCAAATAGCAAATAAGTGAAAAAGGGAGAGAAGAAAAGCAGCAAATGAGCAAGAGAGAGACAGAGAAAGCAAATGAGTGAGCGAGCGAGAGAAAGCAAATAGCAAATGAGTGAAAAGGGAGAGGGTAGCAAAAGAGAGAGAGATATGGAAGGGAGAGAGAAAGCAAATGAGCGAAAGAGAGAGGGGAGAGAGTAAATGAACTAAAAAGAAAGAGAGCAAAATAGAGAAAGAGAGATGTTGATGTTTTGATCCCTCTTACTGATTGGCTACATGGTTTTGGGTTCCCAGCAGATCAGACAGACAGTTTTGCTTTGACATCTTTGAAAAAGTTCATTCTGTACCTTTAAATAACGGAGAATGTCCAACTCAGTCACTAATATGCAAGCCAAATACGCCACCTAGTGGACATGCAGTGCAATGCTTTAAGTAGATTGCGTTTGCTAAATATCATTCATGTTTCCATTGAATGCACTTGATTCTACCATCTTTTGTGTTATTAGGTCACACAGAAAAGTGTAAAATAAACATTATAGGATCTAAATCCTGTTCTGCGTTTCAACTACACACAATCCTCTCATTAAGAAAACAAATTAAAAGTTCTGAAAAAGTTTCAAAAAATAAAACCTTGATTTTTGTGTGAAAACATGCTAATCAACACCACACATTCCCAAAAATAAAAACCATATCCTCTCACCTTGCTGAGCTCTTCTCGTCTGCTCTTCGATCACTCTCAGCCTCTCCATCAGCTCCTCCTTTTCTTTTTCAATCTTCTCCTTCTCCTTTTCAGCCTGCTCCCTCTTCTTGCGTTCATCCTCCAACATGGCCCTAAAGCGTTCGATTGTTTTAGAGAGAGGATAAACAGAGAGGTTTAAGAAGAGGAATATATCCTTCCTGTCTTTGTGAGGAGACGAGCGAGGACCTAATCTGAGCATACAGACACTCATTTATCAAGCCAGCACAGATAGACAGCTACAATAATAAACATTGTTTATTCTCCAAGAAGCTGATGCACTCCTCAAACTAAATTCAAAGTATGTGCAGAATGTATTAGGATAGGAGGCTTCAGCTTCAGACTAGCTTACTATTATGAGTCTATATAACGCATTTTGTCTAATTTGATAACAATAATAATGCCTTCAATTTATATAGTGCTTTTCTGGAAACTCAAAGACGCTTTACAATGATCAGAGCATTATTCATTCACTCCACATTCACTCTCTGATGGTGATAAGCTACCATGGTAGCTCTCAGCTGCCCTGAGGCAGTCTGACAGAACGTGGCTGCCATTCTGCCAAAATTGATTAAAGCTGAGTTAATCGTGATATTATTGTGAATGGACCTTTGTCAGCTGAGAAGGCGCTACTCTTGCAGCATCCCACTCCAAGCTGAGGTCAAGGGCTGCTAGCTGGCCCTCAACTTTCGATTTTCAAATCAATGTTCAATACAACCAATATATGAACACAGCTTTTTTTCTTTTTATATAATCTGTATTGTTATGATGATAGTACAGTATGTAACAGTTATTCAGGTACACTATATGCTCTGGAAATCATGGTTTTTTTAAATATTAAACATTTAAGAATAAAAGAAAACAGCAGATAAAAGAACAGCAATTCAGGGAAAAAAATGATTTCCCACAATACTGACAATAAGCCAGATTGTTGAGTATTTGTTGGTGTACTCTTAGTCCATTTTTACATCTCATAAAACATTTCGTTTTGCTTGGTTTTCAAAGCAGGGGTTTATTTCCATGTAATTTTTTTTTCCACGTTCATCCATTTTAGCCTTCTTCTACGTAGCCTCCTACGTCATTATTATTGACTTTTTAAATAGTTTTTTATTGTTTTGGAAGTCATGCAGGAGGCAAGCTCTGTGATTAGTCCTGAAGAGGATGTGTTCATTCAAACACTGATACTGAGAAATGAAATAAAACTAGCGTGTACAGGATAAGTACGAGTCACACGCAACAGACTTTTCAACCGCAGCTCACACGAACAAAAAGCTGCACACACTTTGGCGACAGAAGTACCACTGCTCCCTATCAATAATAATGGTGCTCGAGCGCAGTTTTTCAGCTGTTTAAATGTTTTGTTGTCATGGAGATATTGTTGTTTTGATGCCAACAATGCTACGCTAAATGCTAAAAATCACATAAATGTCCATGTTGTTGATTTTAGTCTATTTATATGGATTAGAGGTCAAGTCAAAACAACAACCAGTATTTTTGCAGCGAATTGTAATTATTTTACAAATTCTGTTCGGAGGGATGCAAGTTCACTACAGTTTTTTCCTAGCCAATCATCGAGCTCAGAAACGGACCAATCAGGGATTAACAGGATGTTGCATGCTTTTCTCAAAATGTTACATAAAAAACGATGGGCATCAGGTACGAAACAATTAGAAGGTTAATAAATCACCTCATAGACTTACAAAAAGTGTATTCTTACAAATGGTTACACCATTTCCTCACCTTTCCATCTTTTTGTGGTTCTTTTCCTCCTTTGCCTGCGCCTTCATCTGCTGCACCTCAATGGTGTCTGGTTTGCGGCGTCTCATATAAAGCTCATGGTTCCCCATGCACAGGGCCAGGATCCTCTTATTAATGCGCAAGCGCTGAGCGTAGAACACAAAGTCCTGAAGGGAAACGGAGAGCGCCTTGTTTACCTCCTGCTTTTGAAGTCCTAACAAATACCAATATAATGAACCCTAGAGTCTGGGGCTGCGCCAAAGAGGGACAGACTACAAATGAAAAGAGAAATGACAGCCAGACAGCCTCGTCCAGACTATTATTTGTCTTTGATAAAGTGTAACAAAGAAAAGGGGCAGCTTGAATGGACAGGCTAGTGTATACTTTGATTTCAACATCCTCGTATCGGTTCTAGAAGCATTCCATCACTCCAGTGCTTCACAAACGCAGCATTCCTCTCGTCCAGCGACTGTTTGCAGAGAAACCATGATAAGTGAGGGGTGGAAAAAAGGGTGACGTACCGGAGCTTTTTTATCGATAGGCTTGATGACGAATTTCTTGTCGTTGAAAGAAATGTTTCTGATCTCACTCCAGGGGAACCCAATTTTTGGGGTCATCCTAAAAAACAAATAAAGAAGAGATTACAATTTTGCCACAGTTATTCCCTAATTTAGACATCCACTTATTGCGTGTTGATTGTGGTTGCCAACATCTGATTAATCAAATGAACTTTAATTATTTAACAAACCACAGTTGTGGTTTGTTTATCCATCATAAACAACCTATTCATAGAGCCAGTCTAGAGGGTTTCCAGGGACTTTTTTGTTTCACCTAAATTGAAGCTCTGTCGTCTGATTTTTCACTTTATTTACCTTATCTTATTGTTTATTTTACTTGGTGCCCCAGAACTAGATTTAGCATCTTTTAAGACCACATAGAGGATAGCGACAAACTTAGTGTCCTTTCTTTCTCACTCTAGCTGCTTGTGTTCAGCTGACAGCTTCTCCCCGCTGCAAGCGCTAAGCAGTGTCCAGGAGTATGGGAGGTCAAAAGGACCATAAATGCCCATTTTAATGGGTGGCCAAAAGTGGCATACCCCCTTCAATATTTTGGCAAGCCCAAAGGGACATAAACGCTAATGGTAATGGTGGGCTAGGAGCTACATAAACACCTTTCACATAATGGCAGGCCAAAAGAATCATAAATGTCCACTACTTAATGCCGAGCCATAAGGTCATTAACACCCTCTACTTAATGACAGGCTAAATGTACTTAATGTAAAATGTAAAAATGTAAAAAAAGGCTTTTGCTTGATGGCAGACACAAACTCACCAAGTTAGCGGCAAACCAAGAGGTCAAAATCACCTACTTAATGGCAGACCAAACGGGTCAAAACATCTTATATGTATTTGCGGACCAAAACGCTGCCTATTTAATGGCAGATCAAAAGGGTCAAAACACCTTATACTTAATGGCAGGCCAAAGAGTCTACAGCATAAAATCACAGCTTCTTTAAATGTTATGTAGACACCAAGTCTTTCTGTCTTGAGAATTCCGAGTTACTGTAAGTTTATCAGCTGAGTAACATACTGAGATGCTTAAGATGAACATTTATTTAAGATTATCCATTTAACATTTTGTAGTCTTGATTAATAGTGTGCATAAAAAAAAAAAAGTTATGCATTTTTGGGCAAGCCAATGCAAAGACAAATGTTTTTTTGCATACTTGTCATTCTGCTCGTAGATGTTGAGTCCCAGGGCGTCCACGCCGAGCCACAGCTCCGACCCCTTCTTGTTCTTAATACTGAAATAATTCACGCCATACATCTCCAGGTCCTGAGCTATCTTCAGATATTCCATCATGGAGTCCTCTCTGAAAAGCACAGATCCCATTATCTCCCGTGCTCTGGTGTTGGTGTGATTGACGGGTCACTGCAGTCAGTGATAAAGCAGAAAAAGCAGGAGCGCATTCCTCAGTCTGCCTGTACCTCAGCATGCCCTTGTGCTCCTCGTGCCAGACCTGAATTCTTTCCTCCCATTGCTCCTTGTTCAGCTTGTGCTGTTCCAGAACTCTGTAATCACAAAAATGCCCAGCTTAACCTCTCAGACGTGTACTCAGACTGATGCATATATTTTTGGCTTAATAATTGCCATAACCTCTTTTCAGATATTTAAATGAACACATAATTTTTGTAGTATATTAACTGTTTTTGTTGAGATTTGTTTGTGACGAAAATAAATTTCCCCACCGGTATAAATAAGATAAGTAATTCTGATTCTGATCAAAGCCTTGCAGATCCCGAGCTCTGTGATTGGTCGACATGGTGCTGAGCAAACAGTTCCTGTGCTTCCAAGCACTATACGTTTTTACAAGTTTTTCTTATTTTTATTGAAATGCAGTTGTTTTTGTTGTTGGAGATGCTTACATAAAAACTGACTTTACAGTGCTTTACGAGTATCCGAGTTGAATAAATTTTCAATTTAAAAACTAAAACATCAAAAACGAAATCGTGACCTTGTTTTTCATTACTTATTTAAAAAAAATGTGTTCAAATGGAACACTGCAAAAACGAGCAATGAGAAAAATGTAAATATTTTGATTTAGAATTTTCCTTTTGGGGACGCTTAGCCCGACCCGGAAGTTCTTCATTAATTCACGCACACTAATAATGGCTTTTCCTTTTTACTTTTGAAAAAAAATAATGGAAAAACAAATTCACTTTTAGTTTTTTTTTAATTGAAAGAATGGTACCAAGGACTGAGTGGCCAAATTCAATTTGAAATCGAATATGGCAGTGTAATTTTGCTACTCGTAGGCTTCCAAACATTTTAACTTTGATTTAGCATAATGTGCTTTAATGATGTTTTAGAAGCTATAAACCTTTCAATTTTTCACTTTCCAATCACTGTAAAATCAGGTTTTACAATAAAAAAAAATTGTCTTTAGTGCTTGTATTTCTGGATCCTTCAAAAAGCTCTTCGCTGCTCTTTGCTCTAATGTCTGCGCATTCTCTCGCACCTCTGTGGCAGCAGTTTCTCGTTGGACAGGTATCCTGGAGAGTGCACATCTTTGTTGTAATCGGTGTATTTGGCCTGAACAGCATACGACGCCAACAACACGGCGGTTTCAGGAGGGCAGTAGATGTCGTCGTTCAGGATCCCCTCTTTCACCTGAAACCAAGAGAACGAAAGCTTCAAGCGCTTCTCTAGCCTCGTTCGTTTTGATCAACTGATCTGGCTTCAGTGTAAATATATCAAACTATCACTTTAACCGGAAAACAGACCGTGATGTTGAACATACCTGAAGGAAGAAGAGTCTTTGAGTTGCCTCCTGAATCAGTTCCTCAGAAACGTCTTCTGGGTAAAACTTCGCTCTGAATTTAAACAGCAAAGGACTCTCCTTGCGGACATCTTGAGCCGTGACCTTTACAGAAAAGTTTTAATAAAAAACTCGATCCACATGTTCCACAGCATCCCTCAACACGTTTCCTGTTTATCTTAATCAACTTCATTATTTGAGAAATGCTTCAATGTGCAGTAAAAGGTTCACTAAAGATTCAATAATTTCAGATTTGAATAGTACCTGAGGCAGTACTCAACATGTTAAGGCAACGGATGGACAAGATCTTAAACTCCGCAGAGCATAGCATACAAATTAAAGTTCAGGAATGGTGTGGTGGAGCTGGGCAGTGTTCCTTTTTTCTACCAAAAATCAGTGAGGATTTTTTATAATTTTATACATATTTCAGATACCGCAAAGCCGGTGTATGCGGGAACAAAGCATTGGTTTTCATTTCAGGGGGACTGATTGGCCAGCCAATTAGTGATGTGTCTTTGATGAACGATTCGTTCTTTTTGAACGACTCTTTAATGTGACTCCGTAGGAAGGAATCGTGTCGTAGAGGGATTCGTTCAGTGGCGCATGCTCAACATTCTTCTGGTTTTCTGAGCGTAACGCGCTCATCATTAATGATGAGAGACCGAAAGGAGCGGAGGACTCGGGGAAAGAACAAATCTTTTCTGTTTCCGCTCAAACTGCATTTGGTTAATATTAGAGAGCGTCACGTGACAGAAGAACGAAAGGAGCGGAGGACTCTGGGAAAGAACAAATCTTTTCTGTTTCCGCTCAAACTGCATTTGGTTAATATTAGAGAGCGTCACGTGACAGAAGAACTAAAGGAGCCGGAGGACTCGGGGAGAGAATCTTGTAGGTTTCCGGCTCAAACTGCATTTGGTTAATATTAGAGAGCGTCACGTGACAGAAGGCCCCGGGGCCGGACTGAACTCGTTACCATCAGAGAGAAGAAATGTGAGGAACGAATGAGACTTTAACCTAAAGACAGATCAGAGCTGAGCTGAATCACACTAAAAGACCCAGGCAGGCTTAATTAAAATATGTTTTTTGTCTTCAAGCATTATAGTATAGTCTTATTTGTAGTGTGATTCGGGTTTGTGTAGATACGAAATGTGTTAGGGAAGAAACGCACAACATTTTATTGGTATTTTACTAAAATGAATGAAATGAACAAAATGACTCCAAAAAGATTTGTTCATTTTGCTGAACGGGACTCAAAGATCCGAGTCGGTGAAATGATCCGAACTTCCAATCACTGCAGCCAATGAGAAAATAGAAGACTTCTTTTGGATTCAAGCTTGCGTGTGAATGAGGGCATTGTTTGTTCTTCCGTGTGATTTTTGTGAACAATAATCAGTTTGCGCACATGCTAAACGTCTTTTTGCACGCCACAAAAAGACTTCACACTCAAAATTGTGCTGTAAAACGAAAACCAACACAGCCTCCTCTGATAACGTTTCCACTCTTGTTTGTCTCTGATTGGCTGGAATTGTGGCCGTTTGGACCAGTGATGTGTTTTGAGTGAGCGGGTGAAGGAGGGCATTGTCGCAAGAGCAAACGAGAGCTGTCTACACAAGCACACAGCAAGCAAAAAATTTAATTTTTCTTTTTCGCTATTTTATTCGCAATAACCAGTTTGGTAAATGTCTTTTGGCACTCTCAAAATGTGACTTTTGATGTAAAAAAAAAAAAATCACATACATAAGACGGCTGCATCAAAAAATGAGGAGTTTCCCAAACAGGACACATCGTACATACACAGCAGAGGAGAGGTCACGATCAAGAAGGTGGATTCGGAATTAGCTGCTAGATTAATTTTCTCACAGCAGTTTGTATGATGCGTATAGGGATTCTACTTTTTTTTTAAAAATGTGATGGGGGAAAAAAGAGACAGAAAAGAAAGCGCTCGTGCTTCAAACAATCTTTTACTCTGAGCTGCCTTCCCAACATAATCCCTGACCAGTATTTCGCAACGAGACGCTAAAAAATATTTTATATCACAATAAATCCCAATTTATGGATTTCAATCATATGTTCTTTTAAATTAAATTATATCTCACTTATATGTCAGAAAAACACTACTTGATACAGAGAAGTATGTTAAAATAGAAAAAAAAAAAGAATCTAAATACCTTCTTGTTGAGTTTAAGCCAGGTTGAAAATCCTTTGGTGTCCTGATACTGGAGTCCAAAAAACCAGACCTCCCTTAACCCGATAGTTTTCACCACCTGCAAACAAGACACTGCATTTTAAGAGACACAACTCAATGATGGCCCACACTCCTCCTGCAGCTGATGCTGATCACCTGTTTGTTGTCTGTGTTATAGTTATCTAACCGTTGTTTCTCTATTTGTTAGTTTCCGTTTTGTCTTTGTTTTGTTTTGTTTTTTTCAGGTGTTGTCTGGTGAACCGTTCGTCGATGGATCTTAAGTTTGTATATTCTTTATGCTGGGGAGGTGATTAGCACCTGCCTCGGTTAGCGAGGCTCCCAGGGGCCTCACGGAGGAACTCCTATCTACTCTACCTGATCCTCACGAGGACTTTGTGAAGCTGCTTTGAAAGCAGCTGCTAAAGAAGCGCGATATAAAAACTTGATTGATTGATTTAATATAATATTCTATGCTTTGATTAGAACCCTAATGCTTTCTATTTTTTGTCAAAAAAAATTTTTTATTGAACTTTTTTTATTTATGTATTTTTTTTTTTACATCTAAACTTTTTTTTTTTTTACAATTTACATCTTATTTTTAAGATCTTTTTAGAAAATTTGTCAATTTGTAAACACAACTTTTAAGTTAGTTTTTAAATTGTAAATAAAAAAATAAAAAAACACTTGGTTTTACAATTGATTAGATGAGTCCAAAAATAGTGATCCTAAAAAAAGTCTTAACAGTGGTTTTGTTTTATAATAATGCAGGAAATACATTTATTTGTCAGATAAATTAGTAGTCACCATAAACAAGGCAGATGTACATATTGTTTGCTGTTTTCATGTATTCTTATACACTTGCTTTCAAATAAATGAGTTTTGTTATTATTATTATTTTTACTTAAGGATTTCTATTACATTTTGCATCAGTTTTTTTCTCTTTCTTCTACTTTAATCTGTTTATTCTATTATAAGTTTTTCCCTCTTTTTAGTTTGTGTTCGTTTCTATTTTTGCCATTTCCAGTTGTCCTCGTAAAAAAAAAAAAAAGCACATTTTGTCGACAAAGAAAGAAACCTCCAGAGGTTCAAGTCGAGGGTGAAATGGCAGACGTGTAGATGTAACAATCTATGAAATATTGCGATCAATACAGTGAACATCTCACGAGGACTTTGTGAAGCTGCTTTGAAAGCCATTGCTAAAGAAGCGCTATATAAAAACTTGATTGGTTTCCTTCATACATTGCAAAAATGTAGAAAAGAGAATGTGAAATTATCCATTATTCAGCTAAAATAGATAACTTTAGAACTTTATACAGCTGAACATACAACGAAACTGCCTTCTTTCTTTATTTAACACACAAATAAGGTCGAAAATTAAAAACCTTCTCCTGGCCCTCCTGGTCAATTGTCACATAAGACAACTGAGTGCCTTCTCAAGTCTTTGGAGACCCCGAAATGCTGGAGTTAAATGCTAACAGCCCCCTACCACAGTGATGAGCGGGTCAGCCATCAAACATGAACCTGTTCATAAAAGAACGTTAACCATGTTTTATATCATTTCAAATGTTTTAGAGGGTTTAGTGCAATAGTGCTATGGTACAGCCCAGAATTAGAATCCTAGAATCTTTAATATTCTCAACAACTTTGACTTCTCGTGTGTTCACTGGTTGGTATTCCTAATTAAGTCGCACCTCTCGGAGGAGATTGGTCTGAAGAAGCCTTCAAAAGCTGAAGGCACACCGAGTTCTTCGCCTTTGGTCTCTCACCTCGCTTCCAAAGCTCCTCCTCTCACGTAATAACCTTGGAGTTAAGGTTTAATGGCTTTCTTTTAGAATGATCCATTTTAAATTTGAATTAGACACCAACGCTATTGGTTCATTCTTTATTAGTTGCATGTTGATTGAATTTGATGATCAGAGTGTTAGTTCACTACACAGCAATAATAATAAAATGAAAGGTAAAACCAGGGCCATTGATGGATCCATTTTCTCAAATTCAGACAACCCTAACCTTGATTTTTTAACATTTAGGAGCTTTTTTTTTCTCAATCTCTGGCAACCCTAACAATCACTTTTATTCTTTTGAGCATTTATGCATAATATACATATTTACAAATTCTTGCAACCCTTAAAATTACAATTACTTTTTTTTTAACATTCACAAATCTTATGTCTATCTGGTAACCCTAAAAATCACTTCAGATTTATAGCATTTATGAGTGTTCATAGCCATGACTCAAACTCTCGCAACCTAGACATCACTTTTATGAATTTGAGTGTTTATTAGCCTTTCTCGAACTGTTACTGTTAAACATCACTTTTATGTTTCTTTTTTTTTTGTTGAGGAATTACAAAAATTTTCTCAGACTAACCCTAACAGCAACCCTAATAATAATTTTTACATTTTATTGGCAACAAAAAAGAAACAACAATAAACACATACCAGACCTTTGTAAATACTTTTTATTTATTTAAAAAAAAAATTGTTATAAGACAATTCACCAAGAAAAGTGAATTTAAGACTTGTTAAGGTCTAAACTTTTGACTTTAATTTAATAGCAAATCATTTTTGTGGGAAAATAATTAATTTTATGGTTATTATTGATTGGTCAACGCTGATTTAAACATCAGGAACCGAGATTATAAACAAATATTTTCTGCCCTAATGAAAGCTTTACCCATTCCGACTGCCATTAATACGAGGATAAGGTTCATCCAGAGTTTAAACATAAACACGTAAAATCACAAGGACTGCTAAAATCTGATCTGCTTTTAACTTCTGAAAGACAGCCAGCAGCACCACCCTAGAGTCTAAATGCAGCACTACCGGATCACATCAGTGTTTTTTTAGCTCTGCAGCAGCAGTGAAAGTTAACCGATGCCTTTTAAAGGTTTTGATGCTTTCTTTAAAGGGTTTGTAGACACAGAAAAGACACTTGTGATGGGATGGAGGGCGTGAGAGCAAGGGAGAGAGGGAGAGAGCAGTGGAAACTATTGTGAATCGCTGACTCATAACTACCAGAGGAGTCAGAGCAAAGAAACTCTGGTCCGCCTCAGAGAGAAGGAGTAAAGATACACTTCTTATCTTTAACCAGCTATCTGAAAAACATCTTTCAAGCACGTTATTTATTACTTTGTACAAGAAAAAGCAGCTGTCAAATGCTCAATATTTTGGATATTATGGCCCATGGTCTTAAGACACGCATCCCACCCTGAACCTTCAGCGCAAACTCGGGTCTTTCCTGCTTTGACAAAAGCACCCACAACCAACACACAGCCTGAAGAATGAACCCTCTGTGTGTCAGCGATTTAGCACTCTCACAAACAAAGCCTTCTATTGTAAATGTAACATGGTAAAAAAGTGACTTCACAAGCGTACTGCATATTGGGCAGAGTGACTAAGAGGACAGAAGAAGCAGCGTCAGCGAGAGGAAGGGTGGAGGAAGCGAGAACGAGGATTTCCAGTCCTAAAACCAAACACTGAGACGAAGCTTCTCTGAGAAGACTTGAAATAAGCGTCCACCCTCAAACAGCTCGTCAGTTCATAAAGGCAATAAAATGTTCTTATAAATAAAAAGAGCTCACACCTGGTCAAATAACTGTTTCCCTGTGGTGCTGGGTTGGATGGCAAACTCCAGCTCGGCGTCCATCGTAGTTACACGAACACTGATCTGAAAAAAAAGAGAGTAAGGTTTAAGGTATCATGTAAAAGTGCCTTTTCAGACATTTTGTAAACGTTTTAGTATCGTTTCCTCATTAAAAACATGCCTCAAGTCATATTCACAATGGTTCATGTATGTTTAAGTAATTCTGTTTTCATTTTCTGAGAGCTCAAACTGCCTCGATGGCCTTAGCCACGCCCAATAGAACCAGCCACTAACCAATCAGATTAAAGCATCTCAGCTCAACTCTGTTTATCGAGACGGTTCTACTACTCTTACACTTCCGGGTCAGTCAATGAAACGAAAGGTGTTTTTTGGCTTACCAAAAGATTAATGGATTTTTCAGAAATGGGAGGATTTTTTTCTGTGTGCCAACTAGCAAAACCAGCAGGGGGCGTGGAATCATCACACAAATTATTTTGTTATACGTTTAACATTAAACATACAATAAACAAGGCAACAAAACTGACTACTGAAAAAAAAAAAGCTAGAATACAACTTGACATGCATCTAAAAAACTATTTTACAAGCACCCACACGCATGTCCACGCATACAATGTGTATTTGAACCGCTGTGAGTGTGTTAAATCTGAGCTCAGGCTATTTTAACATGATTGATTGAACTCTGGAAGTCTGGATAAGATAAAAACAAAAGGAGGAAAAGGCAAGAGGGACGAATGGAAAAAGATATGCCCCTCTCCTCTCTTCTCTTTCTGTGTCTCTCACCCCATCCCCACCTCCACCCCACAGAAAACACCTCCAGTAACCATGGCGATGCATGAAAAGGAGCGGCTACACCAGAGTTCTTTCAAATTTTCACTTTCAAATTCACTTTTTTTCTAACACTGCATTATCATAGTTAATCTACGCTCTCGTTTAATCCAAAACTAAAACTACACTTTGAAACCGATTTCCGAATGACAGAATATTGATCGAGAACAAATTGAAAGAGATGCGTTGAAATAAATCAGTCGCCAATCACACACCTCCTAAAAACCAAAAAAAAAAAAACTATTGCTACTGTTTTTAAAAACATCTTTGATGCCGCTTACAAATTTTACACTGCACAGAGTTGAATTGATTCTTTTCAAAGTATTCTATTTGGTGCTACTCTATATATAGTTACATTCAGAATTATTAAGTTAAAAAAAAATTTTACACGGACAAAGAAATATCAAAACAAAATAAACTCGAGTTTTGTATAAAAAAAAACTATATTCATTTTCAATGAAAACTTGGCTGCTTGTTTTGATATTTTAACTCCGTTTGAGTGGTTTTTACTCTATCCAGAGACGGATCAAACACCAGGATTTCTACAGGTTTGATGAGGTCAAAGGTTAAGCTTTTTAAGATAGTTAAGAATCAAATTTAAATTGTTTGGTATAATAAACAGTATGCTAAAATATTTTAAACTCGTAACAAACCACTTATTTTTTTTCAGAATTTTTTCACATTCTGCCAATTTCAAAAACTCCATTTTTACTTTTTTTACATTTAGGACCATTTTCTCAACCTTTCCAAACAAATTTGCTTATTTTTAACATTTATGAGTCTATTTCTGACAACCCTAACCCTCATGTTTTATGTTTTTGAGTGTATATGAACCTTTTCCAAAACTATGACAACCCTAACCCTCCTTTTTTTTTGTTTTTGAGTGTACATGAGCCTTTTCCAAAACTATGGCAGCGCTAATAGTCACTTTTATATTTTTATTGTATTTAAGAAAGTTCTCAACCCTAACCATGACTTGTGTTTTTGAACATTTATGCACATTTTCTCAGACTATGGCCACCCTAATAATCTTTTTTAAAATAGTCTTAGCATAAAGGAACATCTTTTTCAACCTCTGGGAACCCCAAGGCAACAAAAGAAACACCCTTTATTTAACACCTTTACCTTCAAAGAATTTAAGACATTTAAAGGCCTAAATTTAGGCTTTTAAATTTGAGGCTTTTTAAGAGCCCACAGAAACACTGAAATTCACTCAGAACATATTTACATTTTACTCTCAGGATTTTGCTGTGTGTTCACAAATAACTTGCATATTTGTTTAGATTGACACGTTTATGTAATCCTGTTTTCGTTTTTCTGGGAGCTCAAACTGCCTTGATGGCCCTAGCCACGCCTAATAGAACCAGCCACTAACCAATCAGATTAAAGCATCTCAGCTCAACTCTGTTTGTCGACACGGTTAAAGGTCCTTTTTTTAAGACCTTTACATTCAAAGACATTTAAAGGCCTAAATTTAGGCTTTTAAATTTGAGACTTATTAAGAGCCCACGGAAACACTGAAATTCACTCTGAATATAGTTAATTTTGCTGTGTGTTCCCAAATAATTAGCATATTTGTTTAGATTGACATCCTAAAGTTTGAGAGCTGCTGTATGTGTGAGCGAGATAAATAGCTCAGTTTAGCCACACACCTACAGATCAGCAGCTGTCCCATAATGCCTGGCTTTATCTGGCAGCTGCTGGGAGGCCGAGCAGTGTCCATGTGCTGCGCCTCTAAAGAGATCAACACTCTATTTGCACAACAATGCAACCGACTGACATTGATTCCTGCTTGAGCTTTTAACAGTTCAGACAAAGAGAAGAGCAGCGAAGATTGTATCGTTCACCCAAAGACCTACACTTTCAGAAAATATGGCATGAGTTTAATATAGTGCATGAGTCAGACTGACCAGCATGGGTGACTTGTCTTGAGCCATTTTTAGAAACAGCCTTGGGTCACCATGTACTCGTCTATGGTCAGTTACAGCGGCAAGGAAACATTATATCAGACGTTGAAAAATAAATTCTGCAAGCCTGAGCTTAACTCTGAAATTACAGGTTAAGCGATAAAAGGGTTTCTATTGGATACATCGGCAACAAATTTTAAATCCAAGTTGTATTTCGTAAGAAGAGATTAATTTGGGTTTCCTGGTTTCAAGTGCTTTCACATAAAAGCAAACAACCATTTACAATTAAATCCGTCAAGTGGTTCCACTCCAGCATTATAAGTTTTTAAGGGCCTTTTCAAATTCTCTGCTCCGATAACGGTTTATTGCTCCGTGTGTGAAAGCAATCCTGTTGTTTTCAGGAGCCGTAACCAAAAATGCTTCTAGAGGTAGACAGAAACGGTTCAAGCAGTCTAGAGGAAAGATGGGTGCGACATGTGCCTCAACGTGAAAAAATACTAGACTCAATCTTTCATTATACACGGCAACCTGGCGAAGAAAGAATGTTTCTCATCTATCGTGTGACTCCAGCGATGTAACTACATCCTAAATGCATCTCTGAAACGGATCAGATATTACTGTATGAACATTAAAATGTGGGGGATTTGGAGGGTTCTCGGAAACAGAACAGACTACACGTTCCCAGTCTGAAAGAGCCCTAAAACTGGCTCGTGGGAAACGCATAGAAAGAATTGCTTAAAAACGTAGAATTAACTGAGTGGAGCCACACAGAGCTTGCAAATAACAATTAGTACAGATACTTAGCAGCTAGGGCTGTGCAATTAATTGATTTTGGAGAAAGATATCAGAAGGAGATCACACACCTACATGAACTTTCCGTCCAGGTTTTGTGTGTGAACATGCCTCAAGACATAACATTGAGAGCAGAAGGGAGTCCAAAACGTCTTCCTGACACAGTACGGGAGAAACAATATGCAATTTGTTACACAAAGTCTATCTCAGTTCGCTCATAGAAGTTGTATCAACTGATCAATCAACCATAGCAGGAAGAAAATAAAGAGAAAATGTTTGTTGTTTTTTTTCCTCTATTACTGCCGAATTATCACAGTGGGCCAATGAAAGCTTGCTCTTTTGATCACATGTTCGGAGTGTTGTTGGGATGCACCTTAGTGGTGCTTAGTACACACTCTCACATCTACCTCATGACCGGGAGAACCACAATGAGAAGAAAAGCCAAAGTAGAGGAAAAATGGCCACAGATGCAGAACAGCTACAGCTGAAAATGTTTGATCGTCGATATCTCAACAATGCCTAGCTTGGAAAACTTTAGAGCTTAAAAAAAACATGTTTCCATCCATAACTCCAGTAGGTTTTTTGATTCAGATCACTAGTTTTGATCATCTTCATTTAGTTTTGACTGCCCACTTTGAGCCTCGTTTAACTTTGCCAGAAACCTACACTGCATTAAAAATTACACGTCATCCCTGATCGCACGCACAGTGTTAAAATAAACTCAAATTGTGTTGTCCCTGATCACACTCAGCGCATGTGTCATTTTTAACACATCCTTTTTTTTTTGCAGTTTATGGGTGACATCACGGACACGGCATCCATGTTACATACAGTCAACGGTTAGACGTAAACTGTAGTTTAGCCACCACTGTTGTCGCATGAGCGCCATACAAGGGCAAGGAGCATCACTGCATCAACATTAAACAGCAACAGGTACACCAGTATTAATTACATTTAAAAAATTATCAATTTTTTTTAAAGAATGCCAAGCATTTGTGTGTTAGTGAGCACATATAAATTCTGAAGTGTTCCCGGGAACAGATCAGCAGTGTGGGTGACCGGGGAAGGGGGGAACTGTGATCGGGTACAGAACCATCAAATCATTACAGATCTCAATGCACACAATGATCTTCAACCATTAAAGGTGGATTGTGAAGGGCCACGTTTCAAACTGTACTTAATGAATGAATCGAGCTTCTGATGGTAGATATCAAAAAAAGGAATGACACTATATATGAGCCTCGTGTGTTTAAGAGGTAGAGTGCACTCCTAATAGACTCCTAATCATAACTGCTGTTTCACAGGCTTCCATCGGCCAGCTGGAACCGAGAACTTTCCCAATGTGCATTTCACTTTTTCCTCTACTCGTCCCTGATTAAGGGTGAGAAAGTTTCCACATACGGCACATCACATTCTCATTCTCTCCCCGTGTCAGCAATGGCAGGTTTGCTTGTGTTTGTGGGAGTATGGATGCAAGCGTGGATTAGTGCATTGGTTAGTTAATGGACTGTTTCAATTCTGAGGTGGATTCACAGGGATAAAAATAGTTTCATCCCTTCATGCAACAGGAACTGAAAGTGCGTAGTTCTGCCTGGTCAGGGCGTGCGAGTTTGTGAGAGTGTGAGAGAAGTGAAGGGTGTGGTTTACCCAGCAAAGATTTCGAACCCTATTCTTAGAACAATCACCCTCACATACTAACACTTGCTTGTTAGACAATGATATTTTCACTATCGCACAATTGAACCAAAAGAATGGGCTAAACATAGTCTTCTCACATTTTCATAGTGACCATTGAGATCAAGTCAGCCACACGACACTGAAAATTATGTTTTTAACCTGGCTAAAAAAGCTCAAACAAATACTGAGCTGGCATTTCAAATGTGAAAGTTCTTTGTGTATATAGTTTTTGCCTCTTAAGGTCACGTTCTGACAAGTTGAAATTCGTCCATCGCTCAATTCGGTTGTCGAAAAACAAAAATATGTGAATTGGTGCACGTGCTTGATTCCAGTCCTTGAAATTCACCCTAAAATGATTAATTTAGCATTTGCTGGTTTTTGTGGAATGTCTTTTTTTAGAGGGCTTAACTTGCGTCAGACCAGTAGGTGGCGACACGAACACATTTTGAATAAAGTTTTTCATTGGAAACTGTTTTTGAAGGCCCTCTGGAAGTGTCTCATTTTGCTCTGTGAAGGATTTTGGTTAATTGAAGCATTGGATTGTGATTTTTTAGTTTTGTTTAACCCTTGTGTGGTGTTCATGTTATTGTTCCTCAGGCGGTGTTTGCAGATTTTAATCAATTTTAATCACCCAATCAAAACATTTTATGATAAAAACTTAAACAATATTTACTTTAGCCAAGAAACAAGTGATATAAACAGCAAATATACTTGATTTATTGTTCTTTAACCTGATTTCTCATTATTGGTACTTTGGCAGGGTTGGAGGCTCTGCTGGACCCATTGCATTTTGACGCTTTTAATTCACACAATCACACAATTTTATTCTAAAATGTAAAATGTTATGTTTATGTGTGATTTATGTTTGTGTGGGAAGAGAGAATTAAGGTAAAGAATCTACCATTTTCACACTTTAACACGCCCCGGGTCCAGTAGAGCCGAACACCTTGTGTGTAATATAAATGTGTAGGGGGCGTACGTGTGGGGTCATAAAAAATCTGTTCTGATAAATGTTTTTCACAGGAAATGAGCCGACCCCAGTGAATCTCAGCTTCAAATAATAAATGCTTCTTTAAGTTTTCTTCTGATGAAAACTGAAAATGGGTTCCACAGACCCGAACACCATACAAGGGTTAAGCAACCAATCAAACCCAGGCAGTAACGAGAGAGTAAACACGATTTCAAAAAAAGTTGTTTTCAATATAAGCATCAATGTAGACTTAAAATGAGTAAGCACAGAATTCATATTAAAAATGAAAAAAAAAAATAAAAATAACACCAGGTAAATTGTGTGTATTGTTCACATTTATCAAGAGGATGAATTAAAGGTGTCCCATCATGCCCCTTTAAATCATTTATAATAAATATTTGACCCCTCTAGACTATCACTGCATTCTTAATAATATTTAAAGGCGGTACATAATGTCTTTGAATCACCATGGTTGAGCTCTACCAAGCACGCCTGTCCCTCTCACATCCATGCACCGCCGCTCCTGCTGCTGGGTTTTGCTTGTTGACACACAAAAAATCCACCTATTTACTACAAATACATGTGGAATACATAAATTCTGGTATTCCATGAAAAACTTTCAGTTCAGGACATCCAAAACGGATTTTCTTCTCGTTGTTTATCGACACAGTTCTGCTACTCTTACACTTCCAGGTCAGTCAGCGTGTACCTTCTTCATTTAGATGAGATGCTTTATGAGCCCATCTGATTGGTTAGTGGGCGGTGCTTCAGCTATTAAGTGTGGCTGTGATCCTCTATCCCAGGGGTGTCCAACGTCGGTCCTGGAGAGCCGGAGCCCTGCACAGTTTAGTTGTAACCCTGCTGTAGTATGCATACTACTCTATTTCAGCCAATCAGAGGACCATAATGAGTGCCACAGGTGTGTTTCCTGATGGTTGAACCAAAAATGTGCAGCGCTCCGGCTCTCCAGGACCGACGTTGGACACCCCTGCTCTAGCCATTCTAAGCTCATAGAAAAAAAAGGGTCACCCAAACGTGCATGATACAATCTGAATATGATATGAGGTATGTTTTTATGAGGAAATAATAATAAAAAGTCGAGTTTACATGACGCAGCACCTATAAACGAAATTTGTAGCATTGTGACTGTATAGGGTTTATTGCTCACAATGATCATGAATTAAGTGTTCACAAAATATCAGAGGGGTTCTATTATATGTATTTTTCCTTCATTCAAAGACAAGAGTGTAAATGACCGCAAAGAACATTTTATGGGTTTTGCTCACACTATGTGGAGACTTGCAGCTAAGCCGTAAACAGCGAGTTACCACAATTCAACTGAACTGCTTTGGATCATTTTGGAATAGTGAAGCACTGATCTTGATTTTTAATGGCCAATTCCCCAATCAAATTGACCAATTGCTTGATTTTTCTACCATACCATTGTAATGTACTGCGCCAGCAGACTAAATCCTGAAATATAGAGATCTCTGACTTCGCTGCATAAATTGAGCATATTGAGGGTGAATTCAATATTCATCAAATACTAGATCTGATTTGTGTTTAGCTGTTGTGTTTGTTTTTCAGTGCTATTCTGTAGCCGTAGCAGATTTATTTGTCCATGAAACAAACTCAAATGCTTCATTTATTCAGATTTTCACTTCAGGATAGACCTTCCAAGATTTTGGGTAAAAAGTTAATTCTGGCTCTGTTCTTAATGTCTTGTTAGATGTAGAAAAATAGGATTTTCTTTCATTAACATCTACAAAACATTTTCTTTTTGTATTTTCTTTTTTTATATATATATATATAATTGGGTCTTTGGTATCAGTGCTTGGGGATATTGGGCTAAAATGTTTTTAGCAGAGCGTTGATTATCCTAGTTCATAAAGCAATATAGTAATTTGCTTATTTAAGCTGGCATAGGGACAGTTGAAATAAACACATATTATTGTGTGCTTTGACCGTGTTGTAGGCTTTCTTGAAGTACAATCAGCTGGTAAGACAAACTGTGCAAATCTATCTAGTGTTTTATTTCTAAAATCAATAAAAAAGTTGAATTTGGCCCATGTAGGATGCCCTGTGTGACTCTCCACCAATCACTGAAACAAATCTGTGCCTCTCTCCCTTTACTATTATTACCTTGATGATTAATGGTAAATATAATAATTATTCAAATGAATACCAAATTCAGACTTTAGGTTCTTAGATAAGGAAACGTGTCCTCATCGCAGTGTTTGGTGTTTCACTTTGTCTGTAAATCGTGTTAAATTGAGATGTTTTTTGTATTCTATTAATTGGAAAACATTATGTAAGCTAGCACTTAGCATCATTTGTCGCCAAAACCTATGACAAAATAGAAAGATAAATGATTTTCCATTTGTTCTGATACAAATGGAGCACTTTTTTTTTATTGCACACAGTTGTCATCAGGAGGATGAATGAATTATTCACAAACTGCTGGATGGGTTTTGTTTTAGCAGTTGTGTTTGTTATGCAGTGCAACAATGCAGCAAGTCCATTTTCCATGACATGAAGGCAGTAGTATAAAGGTCAAATAAAATCTGCTTCATTTGAACCAAATCGGATATAAACCTTCCAAAATGGGGACCAAGAATTTTAGGGGGGAAATGTGTTTTTGGGCTTTGTCACGTTTCTCTATTTCTTTTTATAAAATTTGTTTCTTGTGGAAGAAGCTTACAGGAACAGAGAGAGGGGCAGCTTTCTTTGGCCTTGGTCCACCGATGACGCTGTTTGACTGACATGTAATAAAATAAATCAATCCCAAGTTGCTTCACAGAGCGCCTTATTTTGGGATGTGGAAAAGACTTCTGTCGCTTTTTCACCAAGCTTTATAGTAATGGCTCTACTTGACTTGACTTGCTTTTTGGGTCGTTTCCATCACATTTCGTCCGATCAACAGGTACTTTTTTTTTTAGTTCCTGTTAATATGAGGTTCTTAAAAGCAAATAAAAAAAAAAAACAGCCGAACTGATACTTTGTTCTGATACTACTTTTATAGATTGTTTGACAAGAATGTATATTTAGATGTTTAGAACATCTCTTAAACCAAAAACACTTTACACATAAACTTTGCAAAGAGTAAACTCAGTGTGGCTGAGTTCCACAAAATATATCACAAACAGCAATCTGATTAGGGATTTGTTGTGGTTTTGTTGTGTAAATTTATACTAAATTTAGTTAGTAGTATTATCTTTTAGTTTTAGCCGTGAACTAAAAAATATTTCTGTGGGATCGCCATCTAAGGTCGATGTACAAACTTTATTTATATATAAATAATGTGTTGATGCAAAATAACGTTTTCTATAGTAAGGCTGTGGTAAAATTCCTGAAGAAATTCTCATTAAACTCTTCCAGCCAGAAAACAAATATATACCTACCGCTTTTGGCGAAGTAAGTGAGAGACTGTTAACACTTCCCAAGTTCTGGTTGCAGAGGGTTTACTTTATAAATCTGAAGGTATTTTAGTTATTTATGAAATTAGTGGAAGTGTAGTTGTTCAGTCAATTTGAGAGATTTAATATGACTGCAAACAAGTGAGATGTGATTGAAGCAATGAAGAGAAGCACTATTTGTTTGAATAAGGAAGTAATTAGATTGTCTGCCATAGGATTTTCTCTGTGAGCATGTGTTTTTTTGCCACTGAGGGAATCCAATGTATTTTTAGAGGTTGGGTCAGCGAATGAATCTGTACTGGACTGTAAAATGAGTCAGAACTTTTTTTTTTTCCTCCATGACTGTAGACTCCTCCAGGTCCAAGAGCTTCTTTCCGATAATGACTCAAGGTTTCTGTGCCTACTCTGTGCTTGCATCACTTCCTGTCTGAGCGTTTCCTGTTCGGGGCCAGCTAGGCTTGACACTGCTGCTCAGTACCTTATTTGGAGTTTCACAGAACTGCAGCAAATGTGTACACACACTCTCTCTCTCTCACACACACACACACACACACACACACACACACACACATACGCAGCTTTGTGCAGTGAGCATGGGCCTCTTTTCCGCTGCAGATATCTGTGGCCCAGAATGCAGCTGTGTATCACAGCTAATGTACCTAAATGGCCTCTATTAGAGTAAACACACAGACTTCCCTCTCTCTCGGTACACAGATGTGGATTTATCCACACTCATCAGTTCCTCGTAGAATATTAAGTGGGAGTTTGGTGACCTCTGTAGATTTCGGTCAGAGGGAGTGTGTGGGCAAGTGGCAAAGAGTGGCTTTATTCGCTGTACGTTTTCAAATAAACTATTGCTGTTTTAAACATTCACTATTTTTTGAGAAGGTAAGGGGTTTATTTATCATGTTTATTTGAGCATAGCGAGTTATTTGGATGTTTCTTTTTTTAATGAAAATATACCTCGAGTTCCTTAAATGGAACTTCAAAGACCAAATGCACTTACGATTGTCACAACGGTCAAAAAATGCAACCTAAAGACAACTTTCTCCACATAAGTGTGGTTATTTAAAATGGGAAGATTTTCCAGTTTTTCTGAAATGTGAATTGAGGATTTTCTTCAACACATGTTTAACATTGGATATGTGTAGTCATCAACGAAACCAGGGGCTTGGTTCATCCGGAGCCTGTTAATAACATTTCGATGGTGATGGATTTGCCTAAATAACTTCAACGTTAGGTTTTTATAAGCATCAACCTGATTATAGTTAGTCGTCGTCTAGTGCTGGTATAGTGCTTTTGTTGAGTGTAAAAATGAACACAACAGTTCAAGAGAGGACACGGCTGACGACTGCCTCTTGGAAGGGCGAGCGGTCAGCAGTAGCGCAGTATTTAAAGGGACAGGCGCCAGAATGGTTGATGTAGGCAACAGCATACTGTTGAAGGTGCCATATGCTTTTTTTTTTATTTTTTACATAAATTAATTTTCATTTGTACATTTTTGGGTAGCCCTAGCGTTGCGTCAAAGGCATGCCGGAGTGCTTCACGTGCAAGACCCGGATGCATCAATACCTTAAGTCACCTTTAAGGTCACCACACACCAATGCAAACCTTGTTCGGTGTGCTTTACGATTGACACGTCTATTGATTCAGTGCTTCTCCTTGCCCTTGGGTGGCGCTTAAAGCTCAACAAAAGCCCAAGAACTGAAACACATCATCGGCCCTAATTCCATAGCAATACCATACCGTACTTTCTACTTTTTGTCCAAGTTTTTACAATACTTGTGCGCATTACTAAACAACTTTTGATGGTCGGACACCAGCATGACGAGCTTTTCAATTCTTTTGAGTTTACCTGAGTTTGTTTCGTGCTCCACCAAGCTGTTCCAGGAAAGTACTCTGATCATGTGATCAAAAGAGCCAGCTTTCATTGGTCGATCTTGAGATGTGATCACGCACTGCGACAAATGAGGAGCCTATTCGTTGGGTAGACGTGTGCGCTTGCGTCTCTCTGATTATACGCATAGGTGTGTTGTGGCCTTTAAAATGTTAGTTACTTGCAAACCATGGAAGAACATGTAGTTCCTTAATTGCTACTATTAAATGGGTATGGTGGAAAAAAATCAACAAATGTTTTCTTTTTCTTGACCATTTTAATGTGGAAAGAAAGCACTAGATTTTAAAATCTGCTCATGAAGCACTGTAGCGCAGCCAATCAGATTGCTAATGGATAGTTTAAGAAGGTCCTTAAATGTTGATACCATCGATGCTTTAAATGATCTCAGAAATCAATGTTCTTCAAACTACATCATGAAACATTGCTCAGTTTCTACGCGACCCAATCAAGGAGTTAGTAAGTGTGGTATGTGCAAATAAAATGGATTAACTGCACACATACGCCGGAGGGATTTATGATCTTTAATAAGGTAAAGCTCCGGGGGCTTGAGGGGAAAGTTCTAGAAATTGTTTAACAGCAGTTCAGTTCGATGGAGGAACTCTTCCGCGCTTCACACCTCATGTGAGTCGACACTGAATTTCTATTTTAAACTAGTGAATCTGAAAGGGGCTGCAAACCGTTAAAAATAGCTTTAGGTCGATATTTAGAATGAAACGCTCATCCAAATTGAACCTTAAGTTTCAGCTTGAGTGAACATACAGCCTGCTTCTGTATTCTGCATGTGTGTTCAGTTCACGTCGGTGTTTTTAACAAAAACTAAATGTTTAATATATTTAGGATTTAGGAATTGTCACTTTTTATTTTTACACAATTATATTTTTGGTTTTGCTGTAGATCCAGCGGTTTGCTATGGTTTAACTGTGTTTGTGTAACTGTAGTCTATGAAGAACCAGGTTTTGAAGTCTGCAATATTATATTGGCTTTATTCTGATTTAAATTTCTGTGGTTGTAAATCTTGAGACTCCGCATTAGTGAAGTTTGCATAATTTTTTCTTGCAGTAAAATACAAATGTCCAATTTAACAATTTAACCCTTGCGTTTGAGACATTTTTATTCATATGGGGTGATTTTGAGCCAAATTTGGCCGATAGAATTATTATTATTGTTTATGTTTAGGGTATGGTTTGAAGTTTTTCAAAAACTCAAATGTACCACTCTTGTTAGGTTCATGATCAAAAACATCCACTAAAATAAACTGTTGTGAAAATATCAGAAATTTTCTTCATTGCTGACCAGAAGAACCACCTTTTGTTGTAAATCGAGCATTTTAAATATAACCCCTTAAATCATTAGCGATGTTACTGATTTGGGGAGACTCACAAAAATGAATTATTTTCTATATAAAAAGGTATTTATAAAATGTATTATTTTGCCTTTATCATGGACTATCTTGTGAAACGTTAATAACATCATTGACATCATTTCGTCCAATTGTAGCATTTAAGCATTATTAGTTTTCCCTCATTTACAGTTCGTGTCTCATTGACTTTTAATGTAAAATTTTTCAATTAATTTTATGTAAAAAAATATATGAATTTTGTTTAGTGAAAGATTTGTACCACCTCACCCAAAACAGTGACATGAATTTATTTGGTGGTTAAAGTGTCAAAATCCAGGATGTCTAAAAACATTTAGTGTTTAAACCAGTACTGAGGTTGATTAACAGGTTTATAATTGAGAAAATATTTTTCAGCAGTTAAAGATAGTGGACCTTTCATCTGCTAACATATCGAAAGTGTTCTCAATTTGATTAATGCACAAGGGTTAAATGTCTTTAAACACAACTCAATTTGGTATGGATCTATTTAATTACTTTGTTTTCCCCTCAATTACCATTTCTTTGCTTTAATCTTGGGAAAATGAAGAAAGTGTGCTTTAGACGCAACAATATGTGAATATAGGCTTGAATCTGTAAAGATATAGAGTAGATATACTCATCACTCTGTTAAATCAACCGAGGGAGGGGAGAAATGGAGTTTCACTGGTCACTAAAGACTGGTGCTCTGATCTCCAGACGTTCATAAATAATGATAAAGACAATATACAGTGGTTCTTGGGTTTGTAACGGATCATTTGTCCAATCCAAGCCGCAGTCGTTTCGTCTCTGTTTGAGACTCTTTTATAAACCTTTCGACTCTATGGGAAAGAGATGAAAGCACTATGAGGAATAGTGCTGAGCAAGCCCTCTATACGAGGCTGGATTCAGCTCTAGAACTTGCCAGATCGCCTAAATATTTACTTTAATTAGCCTCCCATTGAACTGATTAGCTTTCCATGCTCTGGTTTTTGGAGGATTACATTTGGCTTAAGTTTAACAAGTACGACTCATTTAGCTAGTTTTACAGCCTGTCATTATTGCTGAATCCAGACTTTTCAATCCCTGCAATTCTCCACTGTATTTTGTTATTAGTGAGACTTTTTTTTTTATTGAGTGTAACTGTAGAGATCTTAAGACTCTTGCAAAGTTATAATTGTAACCAAAGACATAAAACGTTAGTTTTTTTGGAGATAAACACTCACAGAAAGGCTTCAGTGATGAATAAATCTATGTTTATGATTGATATGTTGACCTTCCTTACTTCTTATGATGTACATGAAAATACGCTTTTGGTTCTCCTGGAACAGTTTGATATGATTTTTAATTCCCAAATGTTTAGTCCTGCATCCATATAAGTGGATAGTTTTTGCAAACCCCCTTTTTTATGTGATCTGAATAATTTAGTAGTGTGTATCATCTTAAATGTTGTAATACAACTAGCAACAAAAAAAAACATCAATTAAAAATTACATGAAAACTCCAGAAATTAATTGGGATTAATCTTAATTTATTTAAATGTCATACAATGGTTATGAAATTGAATATTTAGATGTTCAATGAAAATAAATGGATGAAAAGTATTTTAAATCAAAGTTTACTACATTTAAAAAGGGACCTCACAGGATTATTCTGGATATGGATAGGATGTGGAGAAAGCAAATGGCTGTAAGTTCTGTTTTGAACTTCTGAACTTCAGAACTCCGAATTAGAAGAGCTCAGTCTTTCCTTTGATTCAGCTCTTTGCTCGATCTTCAGAAGAGCATTAGGTCTAAAACTTCTTCACAATGTGTGTTGTCTTTGTTTCTTTCGGCAATGCTCTATCTTTCAACATAAGTTATAATTTTGCTGAAAAAAAGAGAAATGGGCATGTTTATTTAAATGAGCAAAATCTATCAAATTAATTTTTACTACTGGATGCACCCAGTCAATTGTTTTTATTTTATTTTGTAATTCTTGTTGTTTTTGAGCAGTGGATAAATAGGAGCCCATTCAGCGTTGTCCTGAGATGTACACACAGTAGGTGTGTTGGTTCCTGCGGAAGTGCAGATCCCTGCTTCAGACTTTGATTTATTTGCTGGGGAAGCAAAAATGGAGCCCCAGAAAGATCTGTGTTCATTTCTGCGCATCTCATGAGCGAGCCTGTCCCGAGCTTGAGTAAAACAGCTGAAACCAGCAAAGTTGGTCGGATATGGATGGGCCCAGACTATAAACCTGCCTTTACACACCACAAAAAAAGCATTATTAATCGACATTTTGTATATACTACATATATTAAATGCTTAGACAATTACAATGGGTTATTATGAAGAAAAGTGAGGCCATCTCTGCATTAAACTGTCCATTGAAGAATGAAATGAAGGCAGTCAGATTTTAGCCCTTAAAGTGAGGATATTTTCAGTTAATAATAATAATGAAAATAAATTGTGTTTTAAAAGTTGTTGCAAAAGAATACTCACCTAGATAAAATTTTGGTCCAAGTTTTGCACGCAAACATGCCTCAAGATAAAAAAAAAAGGGTGCCAACGTGAATACACCGAAAAAGATTGGTCCTGCCCCGCC